>OY787674.1:34812529-35412529 GCA_963678985.1 Spisula subtruncata | reverse complement strand
TTTGTATCCAATTTATTTCTAGCTTGGCCATGGATGTTCGTTAAAAGCCTAAAATTGTTCATCAGTTGCTGAACATAGTGAAAAAACATAGTGAAACGTAGTTCTACCCCTGATCAATGGCCCCTAGACCCTGTAATTGGGAATGTGACGCGACAAGTCGTGTACCATATTGAAGCTATCATATATATCTACAAAAGTATGTATCCAATTTATTTCTACCTTGGCCATGGATGTTCGATAAAAGCCTAAAATGGTCATCAGTTGCTAAACATAGTGAAAAACATAGTGAAACGAAGTTCAACCCCTGATCAATGGCCCCTAGACCCTATAATAGGGAATGTGACGCAAAAAATCGGGTACCATATTAAAGCTATCATATATACCTACAAGGTTACGTATCCAATTTATTTCTAGCTTGGCCATGGATGTTCGATAAAAGCCTAAAATGGTTCATAAGTTGCTAAACATAGTGAAAAAAACATAGTGAAACGTAGTTCAACCCCTGATCAATGGCCCCTAGACCCTATAATAGGGAATGTGACGCAACATGTCGGGTACCATATTGAAGCTATCATATATACCTACCAACTTATGTATCCAATTTATTTCTAGCTTGGCCATGGATGTTCGATAAAAGCCCTAAATGGTTCATTAGTCGCGAAAGTTAGTAAAAAACACAGTTCAACCCCTTACCAATGGTCCCTAGACCCTATAATAGGGAATGTGACGCAAAATGTCGGGTACCATATTAAAGCTATGATATATACCTACAAACTTATGTATCCAATTTATTTCTAGCTTGGCCATGGATGTTCGTTAAAAGCCTAAAATTGTTCATCAGTTGCTGAACATAGTGAAAAAAAAAGTGAAACGTAGTTCTACCCCTGATCAATGGCCCCTAGACCCTGTAATTGGGAATGTGACGCAACAAGTCGGGTACCATATTGAAGCTATCATATATATCTACAAACGTATGTATCCAATTTATTTTAGGCTTGGCCATGGATATTCGATAAAAGCCTAAAATGGTCATCAGTTGCTAAACATAGTGAAAAACATAGTGAAACGAAGTTCAACCCCTGATCAATGGCCCCTAGACCCTATAATAGGGAATGTGACGCAAAAACTCGGGTACCATATTAAAGCTATCATATATACCTACAAACTTATGTATCCAATTTATTTCTAGCTTGGCCATGGAAGTTCGATAAAAGCCTAAAATGGTTCATCAGTTGCTAAACATAGTGAAAAACATAGTGAAACGAAGTTCAAACCCTGATCAATGGCCCCTAGACCCCGTAATAGGGAATGTGACGCAACAAGTCGGGTACCATATTGAAGCTATCATATATACCTACAACCGTATGTATCCAATTTATTTCTAGCTTGGCCATGGATGGTCGATTAAAGCCTAAAATGGTTCATCAGTCGCGAAAGTAAGTAAAAAAAACACAGTTCAACCCCCGATCAATGGCCCTTAGACCCTATAATAGGGAATGTGACGCAAAATGTCGGGTACCATATTAAAGCTATCATATATCCCTACAAACTTATGTATCCAATTTATTTCTAGCTTGGCCATGGATGTTCGATAAAAGCCCTAAATGGTTCATCAGTTGCTAAACATAGTGAAAAAAACATAGTGAAACGTAGTTCAACCCCTGATCAATGGCCCTTAGACCCTATAATAGGGAATGTGACGCAAAAAGTTGGGTACCATATTAAAGCTATCATATATACCTACAAACTTATGTATCCAATTTATTTCTAGCTTGGCCATGGATGTTCGATAAAAGCCTAAAATGGTTCATCAGTTGCTAAACATAGTGAAAAAACATAGTGAAACGTAGTTCAACCCCTGATCAATGGCCCCTATACCCTGTAATAGGGAATGTGACGCAACAAGTCGGGTACCATATTAAAGCTATCATATATACCTACAAACTTATGTGTCCAATGCATTTCTAGCTTGGCCATGGATGTTTCGATAAAAGCCTAAATTGGTTCATCAGTTGCTAAACATAGTGAAAAAACATAGTGAAACGTAGTTCAAACCCTGACCAATGGCCCCTAGACCCTATAATAGGGAATGTGACGCAAAAAGTCGGGTACCATATTGAAGCTATCATATATACCTGCAAACTTATGTATCACATTTATCTCTAGCTTGGCCATGTATGGTCGATAAAAGCCTAAAATGGTTCATCAGTCGCGAAAGTTAGTAAAAAAACACAGTTCAACCCCTGATCAATGGCCCCTAGACCCCGTAATACGGAATGTGACGCAACAAGTTGGGTACCATATTGAAGCTATCATATATACCTACAAACATATGTATCTAATTTATTTCTAGCTTGGCCATGGATGGTCGATGAAAGCCTAAAATGGTTAGTCAGTCGCGAAAGTAAGTAAAAAACACAGTTCAACCCCGATCAATGGCCCTTAGACCCTATAATAGGGAATGTGACGCAAAAAGTCGGGTACCATATTAAAGCTATCATATATCCCTACTAACTTATGTATCCAATTTATTTCTAGCTTGACCATGGATGTTCGATAAAAGCCCTAAATGGTTCATCAGTTGCTAAACATAGTGAAAAAACATAGTGAAACGTAGTTCAACCCCTGATCAATGGCCCCTAGACCCCGTAATAGGGAATGTAACGCAACAAGTCGGGTACCATATTGAAGCTATGATATATACCTACAAACTTATGTATCCAATTTATTTCCAGCTTGGCCATGAATGTTCGATAAAAGCCTAAAATGGTCATCAGTTGCTTAACATAGTGAAAATTCATAGTGAAACGTAGTTCAACCCCTGATCAATGGCCCCTAGACCCTATAATAGGGAATGTGACGCAAAAAGTCGGGTACCATATTAAAGCTATCATATATACCTACAAACTTATGTGTCTAATTTATTTCTAGCTTGGCCATGGATGTTCGGTAAAAGCCTAAAATGGTTCATCAGTCGCGAAAATTATTAAAAAAACACAGTTCAACCCCTGATCAATGGCCCTTAGACCCTATAATAGGGAATGTGACGCAAAAAGTCGGGTACCATATTAAAGCTATCGTATGTACCTACGAACTTATGTATCCAATTGATTTCTAGCTTGGCCATGGATGGTCGATAAAAGCCTAAAATGGTTCATAAGTCGCGAAATTTTGTAAAAAAACAATAGTCCAACCCCAGATCCATGACCCCTTGACCCTATATTAGGGAATGTGACGCAACAAGTCGGGTACCATATTGAAGCTATGATATATACCTACAAACTTATGTATCCAATTTATTTCTAGCTTGGTCAGGTAGGATAGATAAAAGCCTAAAATGGTTCATAAGTTGTTAAACATAGTGTAAAAACATAGTGATACGCAGTTCAACCCCTGATCAATGGCCCCTACACCCTATAATAGGAAATGTGCTGCAACAAGTCAGTTACCATATTTAAGCTATCATATAAAGCTACAAACTTATGTATCCAATTTATTTCTAGCTTGGCCCTGGTATTCAATAAAAGCCTAAAATGGTTCTTAAGTAGTGAAATTTGGTAAAAAAACATAGTTTAACGCAGATCAATGACCCTTAGACCTTAAAATAGGGAATGTGACGCAACATGTCGGGTACCATATTGAGCTAGCGGCGTATACACATACAAACTTATAATACAAGCTATGAAGCATTGGGAAACAAGTTTGAAAAAACTTATATAATCCCGCTCCTTTTTAAAATATGAAACATTCACATACGTAGAAAAACAACGACCGGGTCGCCACTTGCCTCTGTTAAACTACTGCCCTTACCTCGGCAGATATTATATTATTATATTATTTTTAATGATAAATGATTCACGAAAGATGTGGTTGTTATTATAAATGACTTCAACATACCCCCCCCCCAAATCAGACGAAAATCATAATTTACGGTCTAATACATACATGTATCGTCATAGGTAATTTGCCTTCAATTCTAGGTGAAAACGTAAAAACATTGTTTTTCCCCTTCGCTCGAAAACAAAATAATTTGTGATATAAACGTCCCATCTCCTATAATTGATAAGTTGTCAATTATATATAAAAATTTTTATAAAGAGCTTAAAACACACGTCTTCACCTTACGCTTCAATCTCAAATCGGGCAATTTATTTGCGCAAGCATTTTAAAAATTATGATTGATTTAAGAACTTAAATGCCCTGTACATGTATTCAGTAATAAAATATCTCCTGTTTTTATACCAAATAAGTGATCTCAGAACGCACAGAATGCACCAGATTGACCCATTGTTTAGAAAATTGTCCCAGGGGGAGCATGCCCCCGAAATCCCTACTTGAACTGATTAATTTCCAGTTACCACGTAATAAACCAAATTTATATATGTACGAGTACATTGTTTTGTATATGGTCTAGGGGCCATAGATCAGGGGTTGAACTTTGTTTCGTTATTATTAACTTTCGCGACTGATGAACCATTTAAGGCTTTTACTGATCATCCATGGCCAAGCTAAAAATAAATTGGATACATAGGTTTATAGGTATATATGATAGCTTCAATATGGTACCCGACTTGTTGCGTCACATTCCCTATTAAAGGGTCTAGGGCCATTGATCGTGGGTTGAACTGTGTTTTTTACTAATTTTCGCGACTGATGAACCATTTTAGGCTTTTATCAAACATCCAGGGCCAAGCTAGAAATAATTTGGATACATAAGTTTGTAGGTATATATGATAGCTTCAATATGGAACTCGACTTTTTGCGTCACATTCCCTATTATAGGGTCTAGGGGTCATTGACCTGGGTTGAACTACGTTTTTTACCAAATTTTGCGACTTATAAACCATTTTAGGCTTTTATCGAACATCCAGTACCAAGTTAGAAATAAATTGGATAGATAAGTGTGTAGCTATTTATAATAGCTTCAACTCGGAACCTGACTTGTTGCGTCACATTCCTTTTTACAGGTTCTAAGGGACATTGATCAGGGGTTGAACTTTGTTTTTTTACTAACTTTCGCGACTGATGAACTATTTTAGGCTTTTATCGAACATGCATGGCCAAGCTAGAAATAAATTGGATACATAAGTTTGTAGGTATATATAATAGCTTCAATATGGTACCCGAATTGTTGCGCCACATCCCCTATTATACGGTCTAGGGGTCATGGATCTGGGGTTGAACTACGTTTCACAATGTTTTTTTACAAAATTTCGCGCCTTATAATTAAAAATTTTAGGCTTTTATCGAACATGCATGGCCAAGCTAGAAATAAATTGGATACATAAGTTTATAGGTATATATGATAGCTTCAATGTGGTACCCGACTTGTTGCGTCACATTCCCTATTATACGGTCAGGGGCAATGGATCAGGGGTTGATTTACGTTTCACTATGTTTTTTTTACCAAATTTCGCGACTTATGAACCATTGTAGGCTTTTATCGAATATCCATGTCCAAGCTAGAAATAAATTGGATACATAAGTTTGTAGCTATATATAATAGCTTCAATATGGTACCATACTTGTTGCGTCACATTCCCTATTATAGGGTCTAGGGGCCATTGATCAGGGGTTGAACTTTGTTTTTTTACTATATTTCGCGACTGATGAACCATTTTTGGCTTTTATCGAACGTCCATGGCCAAGATAGAGATAAATTGAATACATAAGTTTGTAGGTATATATAATAGCTTCAATATGGTACCCGACTTGTTGCGTCACATTCCCTATTATAGGGTCTAGGGGCCATTGATTAGGGGTCGAACTACGTTTCAGTATGTTTTTACACTATGTTTAGCAACAGGTGAACCATTTTAGGCTTTTACCGATCATCCATGGCCAAGCTAGAAATAAATTGGATACATAAGTTTGTAGCTATATATAATAGCTTCAATATGGTACCATACTTTTTGCGTCACATTCCCTATTATAGGGTCTAGGGGCCATTGATCAGGGGTTGAACTTTGTTTTTTTTACTATATTTCGCGACTGATGAACCATTTTTGGCTTTTATCGAACGTCCATGGCCATACTAGAGATAAATTGAATACATAAGTTTGTAGGTATATATAATAGCTTCAATATGGTACCCAACTTGTTGCGTCACATTCCCTATTATAGTGTCTAGGGGCCATTGATCAGGGGTTGAACTGTGTTTTTTTACTAACTTTCGCGACTGATGAACCAATTTAGGCTTTTATCGACCATACATGGCCAAGCTAGAGATAAATTGGATACATTAGTTTGCAGAAATAAATAATAGCTTCAATATGGTACCCGACTTGTTGCGTCACATTCCCTATTATAGGGTCTAGGGGCCATTGATCAGGGGTTGAACTACGTTTCACTATGTTTTTTTACCAAATTTCGCGACTTATGAACCATGTTAGGCTTTTATCGAACATCCATGGCCAAGCTTGAAATAAATTGGATACATAAGTTTGTAGCTATATATAATAGCTTTAATATGGTACCATACTTGTTGCGTCACATTCCCTATTATAGGGTCTAGGGGCCATTGATTAGGGGTTGAACTACGTGTCAGTATGTTTTTACACTATGTTTAGAAAATGATGAACCATTTTAGGCTTTTACCGATCATCCATGGCCAAGCTAGAAATAAATTGGATACATAACTTTATAGGTTTATATGATAGCTTCAATATGGAACCTGACTAGTTGCGTCACATTCCCTATTATAGGGTCTAGGGGCCATTTATCAGGGGTTGAACTTTGTTTTTTCACTAACTTTCGCGACTGATGAACCATTTTTGGCTTTTATCGAACATGCATGGCCAAGCTAGAAATGAATTGGATACATAAGTTTGTAGGCATATATGATAGCTTCAATGTGGTGTCCGACTTGTTGCGTCACATTCCCTATTATACGGTCTAGGGGTCATGGATCAGGGGTTGAACTATGTTTCACTATGTTTTTTTACCACATTTCGCGACTTATGAACCATTGTAGGCTTTTACCGATCATCCATGGCCAAGCTAGAAATAAATTGGATACATAAGTTTGTAGCTATATATAATAGCTTTAATATGGTACCATACTTGTTGCGTCACATTCCCTATTATAGGGTCTAGGGGCCATTGATCAGGGGTTGAACTTTGTATTTTTACTATATTTCGCGACTGATGAACCATTTTTGGCTTTTATCGAACATCCATGGCCAAGCTAGAGATAAATTGAATACATAAGTTTGTAGGTATATATAATAGCTTCAATATGGTACCCGACTTGTAGCGTCACATTCCCTATTATACGGTCTAGGGGCCATTGATTAGGGGTCGAACTACGTTTCAGTATGTTTTTACACTATGTTTAGCAACTGGTGAACCATTTTAGGCTTTTACCGATCATTCATGGCCAAGCTAGAAATATATTGGATACATAAGTTTATAGGTATATATGACAGCTTCAATGTGGTACCCGACTTGTTGCGTCACATTCCCTATTATACGGTCTAGGGGCCATGGATCAGGGGTTGAACTACGTTTCACTATGTTTTTTTACCAAATTTCGCGACTTATGAACCATTGTAGGCTTTTATCGAACATCCATGGCCAAGCTAGAAATAAATTGGATACATACGTTTGTAGCTATATATAATAGCTTCAATATGGTACTATACTTTTTGCGTCACATTCCCTATTATAGGGTCTAGGGGCCATTGATCAGGGGTTGAACTTTGTTTTTTTTACTATATTTCGCGACTGATGAACCACTTTTTGCTTTTATCGAACATGCCTGGCCAAGCTAGAGATAAATTGGATACATAAGTTTGTAGGTATATATTAAAGCTTCAATATAGTACCCGACTTGTTGCGTCACATTCCCTATTATAGGGTCTAGGGGCCATTGATTAGGGGTTGAACTACGTGTCAGTATGTTTTTACACTATGTTCAGAAAATGATGAACAATTTTAGGCTTTTACCGATCATCCATGGCCAAGCTAGAAATAAATTGGATACATAAGTTTATAGGTATATATAATAGCTTCAATATGGAACCTGACTAGTTGCGTCACATTCCCTATTATAGGGTCTAGGGGCCATTTATCAGGGGTTGAACTTTGTTTTTTCACTAACTTTCGCGACTGATGAACCATTTTTGGCTTTTATCGAACATGCATGGCCAAGCTAGAAATAAATTGGATACATAAGTTTGTAGGCATATATGATAGCTTCAATGTGATACCCGACTTGTTGCGTCACATTCCCTATTATACGGTCTAGGGGCAATGGATCAGGGGTTGAACTATGTTTGACTATGGTTTTTTTACCAAATTTCGCGACTTATGAACCATTGTAGGCTTTTACCGATCATCCATGGCCAAGCTAGAAATAAATTGGATACATAAGTTTGTAGCTATATATAATAGCTTTAATATGGTACCATACTTGTTGCGTCACATTCCCTATTATAGGGTCTAGGGGCCATTGATCAGGGGTTGAACTTTGTATTTTTACTATATTTCGCGACTGATGAACCATTTTTGGCTTTTATCGAACATCCATGGCCAAGCTAGAGATAAATTGAATACATTAGTTTGTAGGTATATATAATAGCTTCAATATGGTACCCGACTTGTAGCGTCACATTCCCTATTATACGGTCTAGGGGCCATTGATTAGGGGTCGAACTATGTTTCAGTATGTTTTTACACTATGTTAAGCAACTGGTGAACCATTTTAGGCTTTTACCGATCATCCATGGCCAAGCTAGAAATATATTGGATACATAAGTTTATAGGTATATATGACAGCTTCAATGTGGTACCCGACTTGTTGCGTCACATTCCCTATTATACGGTCTAGGGGCCATGGATCAGGGGTTGAACTACGTTTCACTATGTTTTTTTACCAAATTTCGCGACTTATGAACCATTGTAGGCTTTTATCGAACATCCATGGCCAAGCTAGAAATAAATTGGATACATACGTTTGTAGCTATATATAATAGCTTCAATATGATACCATACTTGTTGCGTCACATTCCCTATTATAGGGTCTAGGGGCCATTGATCAGGGGTTGTACTTTGGTTTTTTTTACTATATTTCGCGACTGATGAACCATTTTTTGCTTTTATCGAACATCCATGGCCAAGCTAGAAATAAATTGGATACATAAGTTTGTAGGTATATATTATAGCTTCAATGTGGAACCCGACTAGTTGCGTCACATTCCCTATTATAGGGTCTAGGGGCCATTGATTAGGGGTTGAACTACGTGTCAGTATGTTTTTACACTATGTTTAGAAACTGATGAACCATTTTAGGCTTTTACCGATCATCCATGGCCAAGCTAGAAATAAATTGGATACATACGTTTATAGGTATAAATGATAGCTTCAATATGAAACCTGACTAGTTGCGTCACATTCCCTATTATAGGGTCTAGGGGCCATTGATCGGAGGTTGAACTGTGTTTTTTACTAATTTTCGCGACTGATGAACCATTTTAGGCTTTTATCGAACATCCATGGCCAAGTTAGAAATAAATTGGATACATAAGTTTGTAGGTATATATGATAGCTTCAATATGGTACCCGACCTTTTGCGTCACATTCCCTATTACAGGGTCTAGGGGTCATTGATCTGGGGTTGAACTACATTTTTTACCTAATTTTGCGACTTATGAACCATTTTAGGCATTTATCGAACATCCAGGGACAAGCTACAAATAAATGGCATGCATAATTTGGTAGGTCTATATGGTAGCTTCAATATGGTAACTGATTGTTGCGTCACATTCCCTATTATAGGAACTAGGGGCCGCTGATCAGGGGCTAAACTGTGTTTTTTACTATATTTCGCGACTTATGAACCATTTTAGGCTTTTCTCGACCATCCAGGGCCAAGATACAAATACATTGCATACATAATTTTGTATGTCTTTATGTTAGCTTCGTTGTGGTACCTGACTTATTGCGTCACATTCTGTATTAAAGGAACTAGGGACCATTGATCTTGTGTTGGACTCTGTTTTTTTTTACTAATTTTAGCGACTTATGAACCATTTTAGTCTTTTCTTGAACTTCCAGGGCCAAGCAACCCTTATATTGGATACATAATGTTGTATGTCTATTTAATAACTATAATATTGTACCTGACTTTTTGTGTCACATTCCTTATTTGAGGATCTAGGGGTCATCGAATTTGGTATATACTACGATTTTTACTCATTTCAGCGACTTATGAACCATTTTCGGGTTTTCTCGGATATATCGGACACATTCTGTTGAAAGTCTATATAGAATCTTCAATATGGTACTTGATTTGTTGCGTCACATTCCTTATTTAGAGTCTATGGGTCTTTGATCATGGGTTTGAAAAAAAAGAAAGTAATTTTTTTAGCGGACCGCATATTACAAAATTACGTGTCGTTATATGCACTTTACAAAAAATTTCTTACTGGCGGCATTAGTGGCGGCTGGCTTGATTTTGGTTTTTTCATCTTTGTCAATTAGGCGCTTTCACTCATGTAAACAAACATGCAGACGCTTGTATAAAAGATACGCGCAGTAGTCTCCCTTACCAATTAGTAAGGGGGTGCATTCGTAGCGTCTGTTCTGGAACACTTGGAACAGTGTTCCTTCTGTTCCTGTTCCAGCATCTTACGAACAAAATAAAACTGTTCTGAACAGTGTTCCGAATGTTCCACTCCAAGTACCTTACGAACAAAATGGAACAGGGACAGAACAGGAAGTAACAATAAAATAAATAAATAAATGTAGAAAATAAAACTTTTAAGGTTGACGATATTGTCAGTTGCAGCCGTTATATTTGTTGAAGAAATATGACACAAGAAAATTTCCAAACATAAAAGTTCGGTGATTTCCGTTTTTCTCCGTTAACATACTATTGCCAAGGTGATCTGAATAACACATTTCGTGAAGTTTCCGGTTGTCTCGTTTTCGTTGAAATCACGTGACCTGTTCTGCCTGCACCACCTTTTATTTGGGAACAGATAGAACATGCCCGGAACACTGTTTCGGGCTGTTCGTAAGACTGTTCTCTGTTCCATCTGTTCCGGAACAGAGAGAACTGACGTTTCGAATGCACCCAGGGTGTGTTCGTAAGCACTCATTCTCAAAATTTGAGCCAACTGCCTGTCACCACTATAATAATGTTTATAAAAACAAATAATCGAGTATGAGAAGTCTTAAATCAATTTCTATCACTAATACTATATAGTTCCTCAAAAATAAATACAAATAATATTAGAAATAATGAACTTGAAAAAATATACAAGCCCGCAAGTTACGAGACCCTACTCAAAATCGGCTGTCACCCACACAAAATATATAATTTAAATGCTTCTCATAATTAGTTACTAATCAAAACATCTTAAATTTGTTGTTTATATGTTATCAAATAAGTTGGAAAATGAACCCATAAATGCGCGAGAGTGCTATGAACTTGTTGCTTTGATATTTTTTCGACAGACTTCGTGTCACCCACAAGAGGTATTTTACGTGACACTGTTTTGTGGATGTGATAGCATCGCTTATGCTTGTGGTAATTTATAAATTATTTGAACCAGTTTGCTTATTGATATATGCACTATCGATAAATACACATAAGTTTTACCAAAATACACAAACAAAAAATAAACGTCAGTCTATTTCAAGCCTGTACCATACCGGGACATTACGTGACAGCCACAACTCGCTTATTTATTAAGGAATGGTCATTTATTCCTTGTAATATGTCTGGCACATGACGGATTTAACTATATAGAAAAGTTCATCATCTGTAATAGACAATGAATGAAGAAAAAATGCATCTTAGTGCGAAAAAAGTTTTACGTGACTGTATATTTACGTGACGGTTTTTAAAAAAAACGTGATTACAACGATAAAAATGATATGGAATATGTCTTATTTTGTGCCATTGTGACACAGTTGATGTTTACTGTCAATATATACATGGAAAAACTACATAATTAGAATGAAATTGAAATTTTACGGTACGTATACCACGAATGGTCTATTATTTGCTCATCAACAGAGTGGTCAATCATTGACCTATGGGGCACAATAAATATTTATTCTTGAAAGACATGGTGTAAATCAATTTATATTCTAGAATTATTCCGATAGTTTGTGTCTATTGCTTGGTCAGCATGATCTTGTTCGTCACGTAAAATACAATTTAATGTCACGTATAATTTAATTTCCATATTTTGATTTCTTTATGAACCTATGTTTGATTTTTTACATTTGATGACTTATAACATGGTTTAAGAGTGTATTACCTTTAAACAACTAGTATTTGTCCAAGCTACATGTAAAACAAGCTAAATATTTGACATTTGATATAAGAAGAGTACAAATGTGTATAATTTTTAGTCTGTGAAGTTACATAAAGTGTACTAAATTACTGCAATTATTGATTTTGATGAGAAGCAATGCTATCTGTTACATTTATCAATTATAAATTAAGTTATTAGCTTTCAAAACTTGGAAAATAAGCGTAAATTATGACAGCCATCATATGTTTGATAACCGTATAACTTTCGTCACGTAAAATACAAATAAAAAACCAGAGCTATTTGAGCCAATATAACAATTGATTATTGGCATGGTGGCAATAATTTATTTAATATTTTCACAAGTTTTTATCATTATATAATATTTTCTTTCATTAGATTTGAATAAAAACGAAATATTCACTGCACAAATTGGAAGAGCTCGTTTTTTTGTTGGAAACAAATTCATTTTTTCAAATTTCCAGACGACTGCACATGACTTTCATGGAAGCCGAACAGAAAAATAACCATAACTAGTTACTGAATATATATCAGAAATAATGTGTGATAAAACTGAGTTATGTGCACACAAGTTTTGCTTCCAGAATAAAGGCTTGACGTGTGTTAATTGCTGTTGAAAAATATGTTTCAAGACTGGTATTATACGTGACAGTATATAGATGTTCAATGGTGCAGCTATAAGCCATGCGGAGCATTTTAAGCTGTATTTTAACTGATAAATCGTGCCTAGATGCTTAAACAACCTTTATTTAGCATTATTTTTGTTCCAAATTATTCTTTCATGCTATTTCACCCCTACAATAGTATTTTACGTGACAATATTTCATTCCACGCGTAATCTTATTCATATACTCACTATATACATTGATTTGGTTTTTTGTACATTGTTTACCAAAAACTGTAATAATATGGGGTCAGATTTGTCTCTACAGCACAACTTGTAGCATTTTATTATTGTATTTATGGATAAGTTTCTGTCGAATTTTACGTGACGAACACGTCAGTACAAAGCATTTGCCAACATATGTATATTTAGCCGAGTTTTATTAAGATGCATCTCCCAAATTATATAGTAGTGTCATAGGTTCCAAGTCAGATTGGTGAAAGTAACATTACTACCCACAAACTTTTCTACTTCTAATTCAAAAATGATATAAGATACATGAAAGTAAAATGTAGTATAAACGACATAGCATGTTATGATGTTCATGCGGTTTTCATAAATGTATTGATAGTGTATTGTTTTCGGAGAGTTGGTATGTGTAAATATGTAGTACTGGAGTTAAAAAAATAACACAACCATTACTTAACTTCTTTGTTGTGTTCTCTAGAGTAATACGTATGTTGTACATACTATCATAACGTAAAATACACAGACGCATACACAGGCTTGTTTCCAACAGCGACATAGAAAAACACGCAATCTTGTTCATGGTGCCATGTATAAAAATTGCTCCTAAAGATGTTCGACTTTCATGTCCAATAGACGTTTTTGATATATTTAAAGGTCAGATTTTTCGATTTTATACTCTCGATATTGGCCCAAATTTTGAGAATGCGTGAACTTGACCTGTGCAGAACACTGTCCAAACTGTTCCTCTTCCAAGTACTTACGAACAGAATAAAACTGTTCCGAACAGTGTTTCACTCCAAACGACTTACGAACAAAACGGAACAGGAACAGAACAGGGAGTAACAATAATAAAAATAATTTTAAAGAAATAATATTAAAAAATAAAACTTTTAAGGTGGCCGATATTGTTAGTTTCAGCCGTTATATTCGTGTATTTTTTCTAAAGATGATGATCAATTAGAACTAGGTAATTATAGGTTTAACTGCTTATTGTATGCAGATGATCTTGTTTTACTATCATCCAGTGAAAGGGGTTTGCAAAACTGTCTTAATAAGTTAGCGGAGTATAGCGAACAAAATGCATTAATAGTAAATCTTAAAAAAACTAAAATCATAACCTTTTGTAAATCTGGGAGATTGTCATCTTACAAGTATTTGTATCAAGGAAATGAAATAGAACATGTTAAAAGCTACAAATACCTGGGCATATTATTTTCATCCTCTGGTACTTTTACAAATTGTCAAAATGATCTTTATAAAAGGGCTTTAAAAGCAAAATTTAAATTAACCAAAAGCTTTGGAGAAGTATTACCAAGTGTTAGAACTTTGTTACATTTGTTTGACCATACAGTTAAACCAGTGTCATTATATGCTTGCGAAATATGGGGAACTATTAATACTAATTCTGTTAAAACAAAACAACCAAATTATAATGTATTTGGTATGGATCTCATATGTGAAAAACTACATTTGAATTTTTTAAACTATGTACTTGGAGTTAATAAGAAAGCTACCAATGATGCCATTTATGGAGAATTAGGTAGATTCCCTGTACTTATTAACGTAATTACTACCACTGTTAAATACTTTAGTAGATTGGTAACCTTAAATTCAGATACATTATTAAAGAGTGCATTTATGGAGAACAATATGTTGCATGAATCAAAGAAACCTTGTTGGTTGGCCAGCATTAAATTTCTTTTTAAACATCTCGAAATTAGCTCTGTGGATGAATATAAGAAGAGTTTATATAGTATTGTTAAATCTAAGCTCATAGCCATGTATAAAAAGCAATTCACGGATAAAATGTTAACCAGTTGTAAAAATGAAACAGGTAAATTAAGAACATATGCCTTGATTAAAACTAATATAGTAAAGGAAACTTATCTAGATGTTATCCAAAATAGAGATATCAGAGAAAATGTTATACAAAGCTTCGAATCAGTTCACACAAACTCAGAATTGAAACTGGGGATATCTTAAACATGACAAAAAGAAATTAGAGGCAAATGAAAGAATATGTGAATTTTGTAGCTTAAATGAAGTTGAGGATGAGATCCATTTTATTACATCCTGTGAATTTTATAAAACAGAGAGACAGTCATTGTATAAACGTATCGATACAAAAATGATCAATTTTTTGTCGCCCTTAGTAATAAAAATAAATTTATTTGGCTTATGTCTAATGAAAATAAAGACGTTATAATATATCTATCAAACTATATATCTGATTGCTTTCAGAAAAGAAATAGTATTACACACATAAGATCTAGATTGTAAAATTGAATTTAAATTAGAATGATATTGGTATACCTCCTGTTGCTTTGGATTTTAACATTTATTTGTTAACTGTTCTATATGTGCTTAGTTGTAGTTATTAGTGTTGTTTAGTAGTGTAAGAATCGTTATTTGTTATTTGTTAATGTATATTTCAAACTTTAGGCCATGTATATTACAAAATTGTATGCCCATATGTGGGCCCAAAATTGGAAAATAAACAATATCTTATCTTATCTTATCTTATTGGTGGAAGAAAAATGCCACTAGAAAATTTCCCATTGTAAAAGTTCGGTCATTTCCGTTTTATCCCGTTGACATACTATTGCCAAGGTGATCAGAATAATACATTTCGTTTAGTTTCCGGTTGTCTTGTTGTTGTTGTAATCACGTGACCTGTTCTGGCTGCACCACCTTTTATTTGGGAACAGATAGAACAGTTCCGTAACACTGTTCCGAAGTGGTAGTAACGCTGTTCTATGTTCTGGAACACAGAACAGTGCGTTACGAACACACCCTAAATGATCGTAGGCCTACGTGGTCTAGACTAGTCCGAGTTCTTATTTAATATAATATACTGAGTACATCTAGAAACGCAACACTGAGGTTACTATTAACACTTTTTAAAACTTTGTATGACTGGCAACGAAACAGTATTTACTTAATGATGTTTTATTCCATGAACGATGCAACTCTAACATTGTTTTCATACAGTGCTATCGATGCGACTGAACAACGCATGTGTGTATAGTGCGGCTAAAAGGTAACGGAGCACAAAGCAGTAAAATCCTAATTTTTCAGAATCGTTGTTCTAAGTGAAAATATCCAGTATTGATTAATTATTGATTGAGTGCATATTCATGACGTCCAACAAGATGATTTGAAGTAACCATTTGTGGACTTTGCCTAGAGCTGGTACACGTGGAGTTTCTGGTCCTGTCGGAGAGTTGTTTCACATGGATGACATGGACTCCAGCAGGCACACAACGTTTAATCCACGTGGATTAAACGTTGAATAAACGTTGACAATCGTTGCAACCATTTTCAACGAAAGTGCAACCTTATATCAACGAAAAAATAAATGGTTTCTTCTTTAACGTTGATAAAACGTTGAATAACCGTTGGCATTCGTCAGAAAGTTTCTTCTTAGCTTTAAAACAAGGATTATAAAGGATTATATCACCATACTTGATTCTTATCAGATAAAGTAAATAGCTCAATAGGAGATTGATAAATTGTACACTTAATACATTGACTTAACATCACCATAAATTTGCCAAAAAGATTAAATTGATTATTGCAGATCTTAATGACATATAACATCCTCCTTTAATTAGTCCGGCCGTTTGGTGAAAAAATTGTGGGTTTGATGATAAAAGCATGAAACTTTGCATGATGGTAGTTAAATGTATTTTAGTCAAAATTAGATATAGGGACCCACTTTCAAACATATCCAATATGGCCGCCATTTTCAAAATGGCCGCCTTTGAGAACATTACAATATAATGTGCCTTGAAAATGTTATTTGCAATGCCATTACAAATAAAACAGGACTAGCATGTGCTTAAAACCAATCAAAGAGATGCCATGAACATTTTGATATCCATTTCGCAAGTAATTTATACGAAATTGTCATTTTTTTTAAAAATGGGAGAGGGGCACTGTCAAAATCTAACGGACTGAGATTTACAAACACGAAAATAGTTAATATGTTTGTTGAGAAAAGACTACAGCTTGAATTGATTGTTATGTGTGCTGTTCCCAACAATATTAGAAATGAACCCAATTTGTCCTATCAAAATAACGCCATTTTCCAAGATGGCCGCCATTTTCCAGTTAGTGTTTACTAAGGTTCGAAATATGTAAATCTTCTTTTTAGTATGTCATGATATTGTATAAATATGTTATTATTATTATTAAATACAATATATGAAGTTTTAGGACAAATTTAACCACAATAAGGTCAGTCAAAACGGCGACAATGCTTTCAAGATGGCAGCCATTGTACTAGTATTTGTAAAACAATGTAATACTAGTATATGTCATTATACAGCCTGCATTTGTGTATTTTTACCAAATTGATAATACGATAAAGAAACAATATTCCAGGCACAATCACAAGAAATGGTGGCCGTTATGATTACCTTTTAGAAGTGTTAGGTACCCTGTATTTTACCTTTTGATGTTATGTACCCAATTGCGAGTGTACTAAATGTGGTGTACACCAATGGTTGTATAGTTGTTGTAACTACCAAATAAAACAGGAATAACTGTAGCTGGTGTTTATGCATATCCCTGATGATAGGAAAGCTATGTCTGGTGACAGTATGTACCAAATCAGACAATTACCGTAGACAAGGAATGTATGTAATTGGTAATTGCGAGTACCCTGTACATGAGTACATGTACTAGTATACAATACGAAATATTATGGCCAAAAACCATCTCAAACAAAGATCGTTTTTGGAGAAAAACACTATTCCGATCTCTACAGAAATCCAGAGACGAAGATGGAGATGGATAGGACGCGTCAGACGAATGAAGTCAGACTCTATCCTACGGGTAGTTATGAGATGGACACCAACATGGAAGAAATATAGGGGAAGATCAAAGGAAACCAGGCGATGATCAACACATCGAGAAATGACAGCTAAAGGCTGAACATGCGGTCAAGAAGTCATTGGCGTTCTTTAATGATGGCCTTACCGAAGAGGCTTAAGTAGGTAGAAACATTGGTATTGGAATGTCTATATATGACAGTTGTGAGTACCTAATAAAGACAAGTTGTGTCTGAACCAAAAGACTGTTTTTACACGTAGACAGTATCCTGGTGACTTAGACGATCCACACAGACCAGTTTGGCTTTACCTCATGGTTAGAAGTACTCAGTAGGATCAAGAACGAAAGTGTGTAGTAATTATGTACCTAATATGAACTAGGAATGACTATACGAATTCAGTAGTATCAGCACCTTGTGGTGGTTTGTACCACAATAGAATAGAAATGACTGTGTCTGTCTATGCCTGGTGAACAAGAATGACAAAAGAGGACAAGCCATGCCTCTATCTGGTGATTGTGAGTAATCAATAGGACCAGGGATTGACTGACCTGCACATTTTGAGAATCGGGATTGATAAGACGTTGGATTACGAATAACTACCAAGATCTGGAATGCATGTACATGCTGGTTGTGAGTACCAAAGGTTACCTGCAATGGTTGCACTTGATGGTTGCTATTACGACCGAGAACTACCGTAGGTGGTGATCAGGAATGACTTGAACAGATTAACGTGAGTTCACAACAGTATCAGGACAGGAGGAATTACTGTCATTGGTGAGGGTTTGCTAATGTCATCAGAAATTGAGTAACCTAGCTACTAGGTGTGAGTTACTATGGTATGTACATGTACCAAACTCCGATCAGATTGAAAATTTATAGCTATTTGGCAGTATAGGGTCTAAACAGAATCAAGGACAACTCTGACTGGTAATGTGGGTATCCTGTTAGACTGATTAGGATTATAACTTACCTGATAGTAGTGAGTGCATATACCAAATAGGACTAATAATGGCAGTACAATGAGTACAAGATAGACCATAGTATGTGATGGTTGTAAGTAAATGTACCATTTGGTCAGAAATTACTGCATATGTGTATTTGATGGTGGTCAGTATCCCAAACGTACGGGAATACCTGTATATGATGGTTAAGATAACACACAAGGACAAGCAATCAATGTACTTTATAAGAGCAAAAATGCTTAAAAGTTACCAATTTTCTAGGGCTCTTTTCAGCTGTTAATCCACTCAAGCACCCATTGGTATGTAAACATCCCTTGGTAATTGTGCTACCTATGGAAACCTACGTTCGTGTCTCAATAGGGAGACGATTTTTCAACTGTGGGTTTGGCAGCCAACATCGATCTGCAGCGCTCAATCCTCACAGGTACCAATTTACACCTTCAAGTTGGTGGAAAGGAGCATGTGGGGTATTTCGCTGTTTTATGCTTATTTCAGCGGGTGGTTGTTGACTATGAGTACACTTTCTGTCACGAATTCAAAATCTGAAGACAAGTGTCTTTTAAAAACGGCAAAATTCTAAATATATTTGGCGGCATTTATGAATATACGATATATCGTATATGATTTTTAGGCTGGCGATTTCGCGCCAGACTATTACAATCCTAAAAAATGAAATCCACTAAGATGAATTTACTCCCGAAACTGACAACACAGAATCTATACACTCGATGCAAATAGTTCCTCCTCGTTAGTCAGTTTTGCAAGATAAGAACATTCAACTTTCCTTGTTTCATTTATTCTATTCGATTGTAATATATTAGTTTCTTCTTGAAATGGAAGGAAATTGTATGAAATTAAAAGAAAAGGTGTTTAAAGGCGTTAATAATTATTACTACGCGTTACGAACGCGATATATAGCGCGCGGCGCATCAATGATTTTATTATGTTAAATTATTTAGGTCAACATTCTCCAACGAGATCGTGGTCGAGTGGTTGAGCAACTCGCTTAGTAATTTTCTGATGCTAAGGTCCAGCGATCGAATCACGGCGACTCCAAATATTTTATATCTTTAAATTTTTATTTTTTGTTAAGTCCAGCACTTACCTCTCTTTCGACTTAGAAAACCACTTGATGTTATATTACTTGAAAAGCTATTGTTCCTCAGCAGTTCGCCAGTCTGTCAGTACTTTCAGTACTTTGATTATATCTAAATGGACGTACATGTAGTTGGTTTACATTGTAACTACTAACTGATCTTTGATCTGTCAAGACATGCGCACATTCCATGAATATTATATACCGCTGTTGCGCAAGTTTTGTATACCTAGTCCCCAATGACTGACTCGCACTTGCAACCATGCTAAGGAATGACAATAATTCGATGTAAATTGTAACGAATCCTTCATAGTTATTCTATCAGTGTCGCCAGAGTTGTATGAAACAATAAATGTCATAATTGCTTAACTTAGCGCGTAAATGGACTTCAATATACGCCCTAATGTATCCCTTGACCTCTATACAATACTCCATCGTCGTTGACCAACAGCCACAACGCCCCCTGGGAGAACGTCACAATCAAATTATCTCATTAATATTCATGAGGCGTGTCGCGCTTGATTTCTTTACTAAGGATTACATTTCCAGTTATGCCATCTGCGACTTAGGTTAGTGTATAAAGGGTAAATAAATTCAAATTTGCAGATTCAATTGGCAATAACAGATTATACATTGATGTACTGATATACGTACAGCGAGTGGTATTAATTTTCACGTTGCACTCTGGTACAATTATTAATCATAATCGTTATTTAATAGGGCCATCCAATTATACCTTATATTCAACTGCATCCAATTCTAGCCGTGCGTTCAGTCTAGCGTGACATGGCCATAGCATTTATAACGTTTCGTACCCCTTAATCACTGAAAGTTATCTTTGAAAAACAACCCGAATACTATCCATTCAAATCTTTAACGAAATGGGTAACCATTCCAATGTGAAAGCAGTTCGATTATCGATCCTCGTAATTTTCATATAATCTGATCGGAGAAAGGGTGGACATGAACCGATCATCTGCGCATTTTGTGAACGGCTAGTGGTGTTCAGAGAAGTTCCAAGCACCGGACACGGGGACGAAATCACATGATCGAATCGAAACACGATGATATTCGACCGGTGATCGCCCGACTTTGGGGACGTCGAAATAGCAACCGGACAAAATCAAAGCTTAGCTATCACCAAAAAGGTATACCGTACATACTGAGAGAAGAGATGCAAGTTTCCCTTTTATAGGCAATTTCTGATACCATTTAAAGTTCATCTTTGGTACGATACGTCCACACATGGGATCGAACCAAGGACCTCCTTACACACTCGAAGCTGGCTCGTTACCACTAGACCATCAAGGTTTTGTGATCTCTTTTTGTCCGCTTTTCAAGAACAGAATTTCTGGCGGACAACGTTTATGCAACCTTATTTCAACGTTGAAACAACCTTATTTTAACGTTTATGCAACCTTATTTCAACGTTAATGCAACCTTATTTCAACGTTGATGCAACCTTATTTCAACGTTAATGCAACCTGATTTCAACGTTGATGCAACCTTATTTCAACATTAATGCAACCTTATTTCAACGTTGACGCAACCTTATTTCAACGTTGCCGCAGCCTTATTTCAACGTTGATGCAACGCTATTTCAACGTTGACGCAGCCTTATTTCAACGTTGATGCAACGCTATTTCAACGTTGACGCAGCCTTATTTCAACGTTGATGCAACGCTATTTCAACGTTAATGCAACGGTTGTATTAACGTTGAAGTTTCGTTGCAACAAAGTGGTTGCAAATGAAACGCTTATACAACCTTATTTCAACGTTGCCCCGCAACGTTTTTTCAACGTTGTATAAACGTTGCTGTGCCTGCTGGGACATGGGTGGTTGTAAACGGTACCAAAGTGCTAGTAGAGTATCGCCAGATGAAACATTGTCGGTTCACGACAATTTAGCCTTAGAGAAACCTCTCATTTGACGTCTCCGTCATAGGCATCCGAATCGCTTTATTTGGCCCATGTTCGGACTATTTTGACAGTTTTATTCCGAAGCCTAGAACTTTTCTTTTGTGATTTTCTTTCTAGTGGCAAACCTTACAAAGGATTCGAAGCAATTTACACCAACATTTATCATGCGTAAATGGTGCACGTGGAATTCGTGCGTTTTGTGATTTTCTTGACGCACGAGAGTTACGTAACCCGATCGATACAATTTCGACAATAGCAAATTTTCTACGCGATTATATAATATAATTACATAAAATTAAAAATTGTATGAACGATGGAAGATAGAACAAATCAAGGTTGAAAACGTTGCGTTTCTAGATGTACTGAGCATATGATAAAATCAATATTGTAGGCATATAAACTTCATGAAAATCGATTTGTATCAAAGCTAGTCAAAGCTAGTTCGTTGGAATTATTATTAACCAAGGGCTGAACCAACGTAGTAACTGTTTCCTCATGGCAACGTGACGTCCAACGTCATGGATGGCCAAATTTTCTTTTTTCCAACATTGTAGAACACTCGGTGACCTACCAATGCCTCTGTAAAACACGTGTTCTTAATTAATTGTTAGGAACATGCAATACTATAGCTTTGCATAATGAAAATTATTTTAAAGACGTAAAATGACGCCCTGGAGCAATACTGTATGATGTATAATTAATGCATTGCTTTAATCCATTGATTGAACCCCATTATTACCGAATGCATCCGTCGCAAAATCACGGATTTCACATATATCGACTAGGGTAGTTACCACGGTAACGAAACCATATTGCACACAAATGATAAACTTTCTGACTTCAAACATGGACCGTATACATTTGTATACTGAAGCTTCTTGTTTCATATTATGTTTATTATATGTAAAACAGTCATGTACAGTTATTGATGGAATCATTGCGAATGCATTGTATATAAAAATGATCTATCCCGGGTTGTCAATTAATCTAAATAAAACATTAAATGAGTTCTGTGAATTTTTTTTTTTTTTTGGAAAATGTATACAGTAAAACTTCGTTACTGTATATATCGTGGAGACATCGGCTCGATATAAACCATTTGCTCGTATTTACTAATGATCATCATAAAAGTGCAATTTGCCGGGTCTGAAAAGTTGGCATACACCAAATGCTCGTCTTTTCAATGCTCGTCATAACGAAGTTTACTGTACTTTTTTTCTATATTTTACATTTTGTTTTTCATTTTCAAGTTGTCTTAATCAATGATAGAGTTACCTGTGTTGACAATTGGCAACGGATGTTAGATTCTCGTTATCATGATCATGACATTTATAACGCAAACATATATACGCATCTTACCATTGAAAAATATCTAACGTCGTACGACACTAGTGAAGTATAAGAATCTCCATAGTTCAAATCCCGACGTGGCAGGTGTATGTTACATTGGGAAACATACCCAGATTTTGTTTAACAACACGCAAACACTAAACAATATAGTCTGATAATATGTGGTAATAATGAACCGTGTGGAGCGGTGGCATAGAGGAACGGCGCGCTCTTCGGGATCGAGAGGTCCCGGGTTCAACCCCCTCTGGACCAGTGGTTTATTTATCTTAGCAAGAATAACCCACATGCTCAACATCCGCCGATGTATAAATTTGTACCTGTGAGGACTATTCCTGGGCGCCACAGATCGATGTTGGCTGCCACACCCACAGCAGAGAAATAGTCACACCAGTGCGACACGAACGCAGGTTTCCATAGATAGGCTAATGACGAGGGGAAGTTAACATGTCAAAGAGTGCTTGAGCGGCTAATCATCTGAAAACAGTCCTAGCAAATTGGTAACTTTTAAACTAATTTATAGATACAACATAATCTTATGTCATGATCCCCAACACACAACTTCAAACAAGAAAACCTATCTCAACTACTGAAAGCCCGACCAATGTTCAACAGTCAAATTTTCAGTCAGAAGTTCAACTCCACAGCTGTCAACAAGCTGCAAATCCCAGTTTCATCTAAATTTATATTTAATAATAAGATCAAGGTCAAGCTTAATAAAACACGACACTGTGCACATAAACTGTACCTGTTTACATTTACTTATTTCGTTCGCTTCATAAGTTGTTATTTGCTCTACTATACGTATAATGCACACACATGCATAAACTATCACTAATTATTTTATAAGCTGTATGTAATAGGTATGTGCATTTACAACTAAACAAAATACACACATTATCGAGTGTGAAAAATTAGTTTATTATGAGTATAGTGCTGACTGAACTGAACTTCGTAACACTTTGATGAATACATATCGGTGGCTTAGAACGAGAAGGTCGTAAGTACAAAATATTTTGATGAAAACCTGTCTGAAAATTACTTTCAACCAGACACTAACCAGGCGAAAATAGACTGTTCCTGTTTAAACTTATGGTAAAACAAGCCATTTCAACATCAGTTTGGTCAACATGACTAATTCCGATTTTCATGAAAATAGGCTAATAAGAAGTGCATTGTGTGATGTTGATTTTAAAGATGTATCAGTCTTATAAGGTCGTATGTTGTCCAATATTTTGCTGTTCACGTGCCGTCATTTTTCGGGAGACCTATTTTTAGCAAAGACCTTGAACACAGGTATTTGTAAACACAAAAATAATGTGAGAGAAAAAATCTATTTTTAACTCCAGTGGAATCTGTTTTTGCGATTTCTGTCCAGAATTATCTCATTTTCCAGTAAAGTTAATTCATTTTACCACGTTGGCATGTGAAAACCATAGATTGGAGCGAGCAATAAAACGTATAGATTGTCATATGTATATTTGGATAAATGTTGCGGATACAGCTCAGCTAGTAAATGAAGTTACAACATTATATCTATCAAACTGTGACTCAAATAAATCAACACGGAGATAATACTGATAAAATTTGTTTTGACTGATATATGATGACTTGGAGGCATGTGACAAAATTGTGATAATTCAAACATTATTTTTATATACACTTAGTGAATATAGTTTAAAAAGCAGAGCATTGTGATCTTAGGAATATAGTTTTGAATGTTATAATACGTGTAAAACAACAAACACCAGTAACAACATCACATTCGATGAAACTTGGATTTTTGTTAAAGTGGCAACAATGAAAGCTTTCAAAACATCAGAAACAGCGAACTGGAAAAAACGATTGTCGTTAGTGCTGGGGATCGTTCTGCTTTGTTTTCTGATTTTTGTTGGTAGAACGGCGGAGTATATCGTGTCTGAGTTCATATATCGAACCCATAATTATGCCAACACTGACATTTGCTCAAATTGTTACAGCCAGGTCAGGAATTTGTCCAAACCTCATCGCATCCCGAACATAATACATCAAATCTTCTTCTTCGAAACAAGCGATACGCTTCCACAAAAACTTGTAGATGGTCAGCAAAGTTGGCAACGTAGTCATCCGAATTATACGTATCATTTATGGAATAAAACTACGGTGAATCAACTTATAGATAGAGAATATCCATTCATGAAGACATTATATAATAGTTATGGACATTGGGTACGAAGGGCGGATGTTGCCAGATATATAGTCTTATACCACTACGGCGGCTGGTATGTCGACTTGGATGTCGTCTGCAAACACAGGTAGGTGTCTACACACAAAAATGAGATAATAGCACTAAAAATCACAGGTAACTGTATCGTTGAAAACGAAAAAAAAACGAAAACATTTTTTTTTGAAAATTTAATTAAAAAAGCATTTTTTTTCGTTTTCAATGAAACAGCTACCTGTGCTAAAATGAACTAAATTGTACAACTATTCTGAAATTTTTTTACTCGAATTGAGATTACGCTCAAGACAGACCCTGAGTATTCAAAACAAAATGAGACACATCGATATCTCCTCTCCCTAAAGCACGTTGCTGCAATAAGAGCCGTACAATGTGATCGTCTTGTGAAGCAGACTGTTTCGCATAGAGATGATCTTAATGGTTTAATTAATTAAATTTTGTTCAGATCGAGACCTTTCAGCATACATAACAAAGTGATGGTGCAGCATTGGCATTATCAGACAGGAACCACCAGTCAGTCTCCACTCTTCAATCATAGGACCCTCTAGGGACGGCGGGCATGCATTGACGGTCAGTCACTACGTGTCACTGGTTGGCTTCTAGTTACTATAGTCTTTATCTCTCGTAAACGGTTGCCAGTCTTTCACAGTGATACTGAGCCTTCCGATAGTCATCTTCATATCCCTCTCTATGATATGCCTAACCTCGTTACTGAACATTCTACATCAAAACTTTGCTTGGAAGCCTGTGGAACCGACCTCCACAGAGCATAGCCATGTTTTCCATCTACACTGTCGGCACTTCGTGGGCATCGGCAACCTTTTAAAATCTGGGTAGAAAATGCAATCCATTTGAAGTTGATTTTTGACCAAGGTAAACGTTGAATCACACCGTGATTGTAAATAAGTGTCCTCTTAAAATCTAATACATAGATGTATTGTTGAATAGCGTGGTGTTGAACTTCTAGTTGACCTATAATATTATTAGAATAGTCGCAAACTTATGTTTGTTACCAATTTGTTACTAAACACTCGGTAGAGATCACGTTTTCGATCACAGGGCTTGGCGAGTGATCGCTTTATTTGCAAATTTTATTGCAATATACGTTATAAAGTTCCGCTAATAAGACCACTTTGATTATTTTGAAATCATGCAGATTTTTGCCAGTTTAAGGTCCCAAAGTATTAAATTTAAAACAAAAAATGTCCGCTAATAAGACCGATTTGCTATTAAAACCACCTTTTTGACTGGTCTTATTAGCGAGACTTCACTGTATACAGTTATAACATGAATATAAAGTTATAAACCAATTTCATTTCGCAAAACCATATTGAGTGTCAATGTGCAGTTTTGCATTGATGCATGTGTATACAGAGTAGGGTTTCTTCATATTTACCGTTTGCGTGTTTACTTGGTTAATATTACCTTTTACATAGTATTATAACGTTATTACTTGTTTACTTTTGTTAAATGTATTCTAGTATGTTTATATTTTAAGAATGATTTACCTTTTTCCTGAATCGTGACTCGAAATGCATGCATGTATGCAAATTATAGCCGTTGTGGTCATTTATATGAAGGACCATTTTTGTCGCTAATTTATCGCTTCATTATTGTAAGCATGGGCGTAGGAGCAGGGGGCCCAGGGGGGCCACCCCCAATGTCTGGACAGGGGGGATCAACAATTCAGCCGATATATAATTGACAAACTAATATATCTCGTTATAGGCAATTTGCCTTCGGTTCTTGGTGAAAATGTATATAAAAATATTTTTTGATCGCTTCGCTCGCAAAATAACTTCCTTATATCAAAATATGTCGACACCCATTGTTTGCAAAATAAAACATTCGTGACATAAATTGCACTCTAAACGTCCCCCAACCCTCCTATACGAATTTGAGAGGCCTTTGAAACAAACGTTTTCACATTTAGCTTCAATCTCAAAATCGAGCAATTTAAATTTTGTGCAAGCACTTTAATGTAAAGATTTACATTCCCTGTAATTAGGTCCTTTTCAATACCAAAATAAGGTATCTCGGATCGCATAGAATGCACCAGATAGATACATTGTTTAGAAAAATTTCTAGTACCCTCGAACAAATAACCGGGCTTATATCAAAACACCCATTTATTAACATATAGAAATGTGTGAGACGAACATTGTATCATGTATGGGACGCATCGTATTCCATAAGCGTTTAGCTATTCATTTATTTGTATTCGATTCAAGGACACAAATATCTTAACAATATTTTCACTTCCTGTTTAAATGCACTTTAAACTATGATTTACGACAACAACATATAAAACTGTATTACAGAAGAAATTACAATATACCTTAATTTATTGAATTATTAACCTCGTAAAATAAAACTGTTCTCAAAAACCTTTCAATGTTCATTCATAAGTCTTTTGAATTAAGAAATAGGAGGTATTGGTTGTAAACTCATGGGCCTAATGCGTAACGTTTCTAGAAATAAACCATATATAATTATTAATGTATGCATGCGTTGATTTTTCTAATAATGCATGCATATTGCACTCACCGATTTAATTTTGATAAGAGGGGGTTAATAAATCATGCAACTGTGCAATTCCTGAATATTACAACCAGTAAACTCGTTTTTCGGAGTGAGTTAACTTGGTGAATTTGTTGAACGATGTAGTATGCTACATACCAATATGATCAGTCAGAGTAACATGCCATTTGTAACATGGCATATACAATAATTTCCAGACAACGTGCTTCAAATTGGCTACAATTTTTATCACATGGTATGCATTCAAATTGGCTGTACTGGCATGCGAGTGATGATCGGACGATTGGTATTTATATTTGTGTCCCCTGTCAATGCAGTTCATTTATGGTATAGTAAAGTGACAAACACATGGTATGATTGAACATGTCTGACAAACGTCAGACGATTTATTTCGAAATACATTAAAATAATGTGTTTAAACTTTAACATAAAGTTGGCATAACGAAGTCCACAAACCAGTCCTTTACGATGATCATCAGCAATGAAATTCGTTATGTTACTAGAACTTTCAACTTTTTGACAACTGAAACTTGGATTTTCACTAAAAGCAGATGACATGTAGGAATCTGTAGGTGGTGAGTACGACCTCCGTACATTTTAGGGGGTATGGGAAACTTTCGTTGCATGTTATCTGCGTTCAGTCAATGTGTTCGTCCACGCCCGTGCATTCCACTGCCATTTCAACACGTTTGGTAACGCACGTGTGCAGTGCGTGTAAGTACATTCTCCGTACGATATCAGGCCTAAGACTACAGTTAATTTAAATTTGCTCTATGTTCTATATAAATGTTTGTCATGATACAAAAATTAATCGATGATTCAGGTCAAAATTCTTACTTGAATCCTGTTGAACTATCCTAGAGACAAAATTCTGACCAAAAAAATGGGCATCAATACCTGCATTCTTAAAAGTTATTGTTTACCAACAGGCGTACCCCTACGCCATGTGTAGTATTCGGCTCATTTTCACAAATTGAGGACCGCATGGAAACCACTGGTTTATAAAATCTAGCATTCAGATTATATCAAATCTGCTATTTTCTACTTACTTTACATGATTTTAATCTAAAATTCACATTGCATGCATAGTGTTCATTCAACTTTCAACCAATAACCACCATCAAACAGGGGCACTATTTTCTGTGTAGGCACTTCCGTATTTTGGGTAACGGCAGCCTATTTACTGCAGTCTTAGGCCTATTTCCTGACAGACGCAGGGAGATCGTACGCGCGTTCTACTTACTTGTCATGTGCGCAACATGCGACGCGCGCATTCACTCACTGTCAGGGGAAACAGTACGTTGACTTGCGTCGACGTACGTCCTACCGATCTTTCCGAGAGAAAAAACGCAGTGAACGTAGCCTCTCAAAAACGTACGTGCTAAAACACACACACGATGGACTGCGACCAGGCCTTAATCGGTCTGTAACTTGTTTGTATTGACCATTCAGCCAACAGATTACTGGTGAAACATGGATGGCGATTAACATATGTTCTGTCACAAGAGTAGAAACTGATGCATGTTAGAATACATCATGAGTTGCATTATTTATGAAACAACCCTCATACGAGTTTTCCCTTTTTGAACTCGAACATATTCAATATTTGTCCTGGCGCTCCAAACTTCATCAAAGAAACAGCCTAGCTAGCCTATTAATACACGACCGATGTACGGGTAGGTGGCTTTCAGCTCGAATCGGTAAAATAAGTATAAATTACATATTACTAAACATGAACAGAAATATTATGCCCGTGGGAAATGGTTCCGCTTCAGTGTACCGAAACATTTCGCTGGTTTAGAATGAGAAGGTCGTATCTACAGAATCAATACTTTGAGAAAACAAGAAAAACTGTATGACAATTACTCTTAATTATGGTAAAACAAAACCTTTTCAACTTCAGTTTGGTCAACATGACACATTCCGATGTTTAAGAAATTAGGCACATAAGAAGCGCCTTATGATGTTGATTACAAATATGCACCAGTCTTATAATCGCTGGCTTAGAATGAGAAGGTCGTAAGTGCCACTTACGACCTTCTCATTCTAAGCCAGCGATTGTAACAACTCATTTTAATGTACGCATGATACACATTTGGATGTTCTTCATCATGTAATTGCATTTGGTGAAGTGTAACGTTGTATTTGTGATCAAATATAGATACAACATATTTGTATTAATATAAACTATATTTTTACAGATTATTTTCAAGATTTTAGGCCATTGGCCCATGAATCACATATAATATAATTACAAGCAGTAATTACAAAACATGTATATATCGGGGTACGTATGTTTCTTTAAATTGAAGTTTTAAATATCGCAATGACAGAAACTATGTAATAATTATCCATATTTAAGCCTATATCCCACTGAGCATGTTTTACCTGGGCGAAGTACTACTGATTTGAATAAATGAGCTTCGGGAGACATCTGGAACAGGGACAAATTTTCTAATGTACCCGAAGTTTCTCCTAGTAGACAATTATCACCTTTTTCCTCGATGCTTTCCGATGCTCATTTATTAAATCACCTAGTCACATTGGCCAAACATAGTGACAAACAGTCCTAGAATTGTTTCTTGTATCATAGCAGGAACAACCAGAGTGCATACATTGAATTTATTTTTCCGGTCGTCGAAAAAATAAATGCCTAAAATGAAGAAATGCGATAGGGATGTGAAAGCCATTATTATTTGCGCAAAATTAGGGGATATTAAATCCAAAATACTTTGTAACATATCTGAACATGTCATTGACCCCTTTTTGTCTGATTAAAATCATGAACGATTGGGAAAATCTTATTGTTTGCCGGAAAACGATATTTTGTAAGAAAGTACACTAGAAATATACTTTTATATATTTTTGGAGTCATGTGGTGATTATTGCCACATTAATGCCGACATACTATTTAATCATTTGTTTATTATGAATTAACATATGCAGAATAAAAGCAACAACAATACGGCGCCCAACAATGCATTTTAAAACTTTCCTTAGTGACTTTTCAAACGCAACCCCGATATTGGGTGGCAGTAATTTGCTTCACCCAGCTACAATTTGCAGCTCCAGTTATTAGTTTAGAGCATAGACATTCTCGTTGTATTTCCATTTTTGTCAATACATTACTTTCAGTGTCAATTATGAACTATCTAAATAGTAAATACTGTCACGTTCAATAAAGGGTCAGAAGTAGGCATTGTATGCAAAACTTGCAAATTTTACGACTTGTGGCTTAAAATTTCTGTTGCCATGACAACCATTGCAATGTCTGAATTAAAATCATTGGCTAACTTATACAAATGAACAGTTATTTATTTTTCAAACAAAATATTTACACCATTTTGGAAACACCTTAAAAAGTCTCAATAATATCAGGGAAAACTATATCAACGTCGACACCTGAGTGACCTGATACTATATTTATAAAAGTGTTTCATATGCGCAAGTGAAAATGAAATATAATACCACAGTGAATGACTCGGGTATGAATATATTCACATTTTGTATATGGATGGTTAGGGGTGGTTGATCACTGTCTGATTGTACGCACTATTAGTCAAACAAAAAATTAACTGCCATTAGTGATCAAGCTTGACAAGTTAATCAAAAATATTCACAAATTATAAAAAATAGCATTTACCCCAAAATAAACGAAATTGTAAAAATACAAGATACATAAAAGTCATATTTCCTCTGGTGTAATTTCGTCTTTGGCAGGAAGAGCGCCTGATCAGAATCAATGAAGGTCAAAGGGCTGTCTACGCTCAGCTCGTCCAATTAGCGCGCTCGGTAGAGTGTTGAATCAGAAAATTATTGTAGACCTCAAATACTTAGCCCAATTGGTAAAGCGCTGTACCTGGCATTTGTCCTACATCTATTAACTTAAACAATTTACAAATATGATATATATCATTGGCTTGATCTGACAGACGCTCTATTGCTACTGTGTATCTTAAATATAGGTGAAATCCGGTTATAACAATAAGACAAACACTTTGAATTGTATAGTAACCCAATAAGTCATACAGTGGTCGCAATAAAATAAACAAATGATACAGTTTGACTTTTATAGTAACCCAATAAGCCATACAGTGGTCGCAATAAAATCAATAACTAATACAGTGATTTGGTTTATACGATGTGATTACTAGCCCTTTCTTTCAGTTGCCGTGACTTTGTAAATATTCTAGGAGAGGGCTTTAACAATTTTGTAATAACTTGTGCCCAATCCCTTTGTGTATATGTAATGCAATAAAATAGTATTAACCTTTCGGAGGATAACTTTGTACAATAATCATCATTGCGTAAAATGATATGGTAAATAAACAAACCACAATCATGTGACTTGTAAGCGTGTGAAATTTCGTAAGATTAAGGTCTCTTGCAGTCCCCCTTTGTTACATGTACGTAAGGTTTCAGGAATTACCTCCCTTTGTTACATGTAATGTAAGGTTTCAGGAATTACCTCCCTTTGTTACATGTACGTTATGTTTCAGGAATTACATCCCTTTGTTATAATATTTAATTTCTGTGGATTTCAGACGTCTGGATAATTTATTGTGTTCATTGTACTGACTCTGACGACAAACGTTTATAAGCCACCCATCTTTGATCAGGGGGTATTATTGCTTTACTCATGTCGGGCGGTAGACCAAAGGGTTTCCGTTCAAAAACCAAAAAAACGCTTTGCCCTGGAACTCCAAATCGTGCGTGGGGGTTGGTCAACACCGGTAGAAAATCCCTATTTTTAGGTCAGTAGTCAAGGTCTCTGAGACATTTATTATTTCCAACTAATGGATTGCAAAGGGGGCATACATGTTTTACAAACGTCTCTTGTTTTATACTTAGGTCATACCAAATCGTGTTTTCGTTTAGCGTACACCTTAAGGTCCACAATTTATCAAGAGATAATGAACAAAAATAACAAAGCCCTTCCAAAAACAAGTCATAACGACTTCTATCCAGGTCATTATATGACTTACAAATACATTTGTATAGTTTTCCTTGATAGCCAATCATAATAACTGACTGAAATAACGGGGTTTTGGGAAGCACATTGATCTGTGTTGGAGGGGTTGGAGCCTAGGTGGCGAACATGCATGAAACGTATGGGAGCAATGATTATCTCAATAGACTTTCAAGATATAAGAGTTTACAAACTTATTGTTTTTCTTTCCCAAAATGCCCAAACGTATACGTCCTCGGAAGCTAACCGAAGAAACATTTGGTATGACCTTTTGTTGTAACGTTTTGTTGTACTATTTTTGGAACCTACGGATATATTTGTGATTCTCCATTGTCTTATACTTTCGTGTTTCTCCGTTGTCTTATACTTTCGTGTTTCTCCGTTGTCTTATACTTTCGTGATTCTCTGTTGTCTTATACTTTCGTGTTTCTCCGTTGTCTTATACTTTCGTGATTCTCCATTGTCTTATACTTTCGTGTTTCTCCGTTGTCTTATACTTTCGTGATTCTCTGTTGTCTTATACTTTCGTGATTCTCCGTTGTCTTATACTTTCGTGAATCTCCGTTGTCTTATCAGATTTATTACTTTAACCAATTTAAACATTCTAACGTAACAATGTCGAACACAGACGATGATTAACTATAAAAATAGTAACTTGTTCTGCAATACTAAGGTTATAAACATGTGTTTTGTTTTGCAGCGTAAAGACATTGGAACACGAAGCTTACTCTCACAACAAGACTGTCATAGTTCGGGAGACAGAACCATGTGGATTTTCGAATGATTTCATTGGCATAACTCCTAAACATCCGTTTCTATACTCTGTGTTAACGTCATTAGACAAGTCCAACAGATGGTATATATTTCCGTACACCAACACAATGCTGTCTACCGGTAAGTAGTATTTGGTAACTGTAGGCCTAGCATAGATTAAGACTAAAACGTAAAAAAATGTAAAATTAAAGTTTTCCATTGAAAGAATTTATTTTCCAAAATATATTTTTTCCTTTTCGTTTTGTATCAATGATGCAGCTACTAACATGTCCACTTTTAAAATCCTGTAGCTAATATTATAAGTGTAGCCATTTGGCCGTCTTGTTCTATAAGAGAAAAAAAGTAAAGTGTATGTTAATTATTGTGTCACTCTTATTGAAAGGCCGGTCAATTTGACACATATCTTTCTTGCGCACAGTAGCTCCTGAATCCCTTCTAGTATTTCCGCAGACCTGACAGAGATGGGCATACAGCAACCATTATTTAACTAACTAGCGACCTACCAATGGGTCAGATCATTTCTTAGCCAGCTTCTGCCGGGATTCGAACCATCGACCTTCCACTCCGAATGTGTGCACCCAATTCACTCTGTGAGCTAGATGGCTTACACAAATCGACAGTTACTTGTGAAACACAAAGCATGGTTGGTAAATAATTATGCATAACTGGTTGGATCACTGTACTGTTTTACTGAAAATCTGTTGAAAATAATCAATCGTGGAAGCTCGGCCGTTTCCGGTTGTCTCCGGTAAATATATTTACATTGCAAAAAGGCCGAGTTGATCAGGTTGGAAAATACTGTAAGTGCTATATAGCTCATATGCTCCACCAATGCAAGAGAGACGACCTTAAAAGGTTCATAAGCTTTGAAACTACACGAACATAAAGTGGCTACGAAGTTATGTGTTGCATATCCATACTTTTTTATTGTTGAATGTATTGATTCATGGCAAAACTTTTATACTTTTCAGGACCTCTATTTTTGTGGGGCAGATACCTGAACTATCAAGACAAGGACCATTTTTACATGGTAAACAATACAACATATAGTAAATACTTACACTTATTGCATAATTCCTCGTGGCATAGCTGGGACGGTGTTATTGTTTGGTTTTTCTTCAAACATACTCAGATGTTTCTGATATTCCTAAGTTCGCTATCTATACTCCTCTGTGCGGGTCTCGTTGCCATCAAATTCCGTGGAGCTAGTGTTTGCTCTCCGCGTAAACAGTTGAGAAATCCACCGGCATAGTATCTTACTATACCAATCCATGTGACCTGCTGCGGAAGCAGAGGCCGTGAATAATTCGCTGGCTTAAAATGTGAAGGTCGTAAGCACTTACAACGTTAAAGGACTGATACATATATGAGCCGTTCTCCAGGAAAACCGGGCTTAGTGACAAAATTGTGAAAATATTGATGAATATATGGCTAGAAAGAAGAGACTCTTGTGAACAGATTCTGAGAATTTGAACAAATTATTCCATACACTAACAAAGTTACAGACTTTTTAAACCAACCGCTACCGCCTACTTTTTAGTGACGTCGCGAACGTCATTCTATACGTTTTTGACGTAACGTCAACTGGCGTTTCAAAGATCCAGTATCTGATAAATTAGTACTATACTATCCAATTACTTAAATATGAAATCAAAGGACATGTTTTTTTTCTCATTTTAGACATTTTTCCAAATCTTATTGCATAATTACAATACAATGTCATTAAGCCCGGTTTTCCTGGAGAACGGCTCATATGTATTTAAAATCAGCACCACAAGGTACTTCGTATGAGCCTATTTTCATGAAAATCGAAACTTGTCAAGTTGACCAAATGGAAGTTGATACAGCTTGTTTTACCAAAGGAAAAGAGTAATTTTCGGACAGTTGTTTTCTCAAAATATCGACGTTGTATTTACGACCTTCTTATTCTAAACCAGCGAATTGTGTGCTGATGAAGACTGCTTTAAGATCACTGGTCGGACACCATTAACAAACCATTTTATCATGATGATTATGCAATTTTACATATACATGCGATAGCTTTTAACTTGTCGCAGCAGAGAAAATACTCTTTTAACATGTCAATTGCTGTTTATTACTTCAGCATAAATTTTTACTATTTATTTTTCCTCATCATTTGCTCATGTTTGTATGTGCTCATTTGTTTATGACCGATGTTTTGTTCTTCTGTTTTTAAGTACCAAAAGTGATTTGCTCATTATATTTATTATATATATATATCACCACTTGCATTATCGTTACTCTACCAGGAAACATACGAATAACTTTCAATTGCTTTGGTTCATCTACACTGTATAACATTCTCACTAAAACACGATGAGTGGTATTCACAAAATAGCTTAAGGAAAAACTTAGAATTTCCTGAAACTCTTACAATTTCCTCAAGTGTAACGGAAAAAGATTATCAACGTTTTAAAAAATGCATTGTTTTAAAGCATTATTTATGTAAAGGGCTACAATGATATCAAAGAAACTATGAGCTATTCTTAATGTCTCGCAAAATATGCGTATGTTTTAACTTTTAAAAGTCAAAATACTTAAGTTTTTCCTGAAGACATTTTGTGAATACCGACCCAGACAGTTTGTTGTATGAAGTATTCAAAGTTTGAGCCCAAAAGTGGGTTGAAAATGAAAATTCTTTTATAGTCACGTGGACATTTCAGCATTATGTAAAACCAAGTCATGTGATACATACTGGGATCATGTGATCAAGTCATGTGATACTTACTGAGATCATGTGATCAAGTCATGTGATACATACTGCGATCATGTGATCAAGTCATGTGATACTTACTGCGATCATGTGATCAAGTCATGTGATACATACTGCGATCATGTGATCAAGTCATGTGATACTTACTGAGATCATGTGATCAAGTCATGTGATACATACTGCGATCATGTGATCAAGTCATGTGATACTTACTGGGATCATCTGATCAGAGTACGACTTACATAATTATTTACAATACTCTTGCATATATTATTTAGTCTAGGGTCTCCTTCATAGACTTAAATGTTTTAGTTTATCTGTTGCTATGTAAATGTTTGTTTTATTTCAAATTATATTATTGTTTCTATATTTAATATATAGTCAACATTTTATTGGCAACATTGCAAATTTCAATGCATTTTATCATGTTTAAATTGTATGTTTATGTCTATATGCATCTACTTATTTATTAATAAACGACTTTCCTGAACATGTGCGTACCTATGTAACAAGTTCCAACTGTTACAAGCGGCCCGCTTTGATATTATTCCAAGTCAATACCCATTGTGGCCATTGAAACATGTAGTGTACAATTATACACTTTGTGACCATTGAAACATCTAGTGTATGTACACTTTGTGACCATTGCAACATCTAGTGTATATACACTTTGTGACCATTGAAACATCTAGTGTATATACACTTTGTGACCATTGAAACATCTAGTGTATATACACTTTGTGACCATTGAAACATCTAGTGTATATACACTTTGTGACCATTGAAACATCTAGTGTATATACACTTTGTGACCATTGAAACATCTAGTGTATATACACTTTGTGACCATTGAAACATCTAGTGTATATACACTTTGTGACCATTGAAACATCTAGTGTATATACACTTTGTGACCATTGAAACATCTAGTGTACAATTATACACTTTGTGACCATTGAAACATCTAGTGTACTAGTATACACTTTGTGACCATTGAAACATCTAGTGTATATACACTTTGTGACCATTGAAACATCTAGTGTACTAGTATACACTTTGTGACCATTGAAACATCTAGTGTATATAATCTTTGTGACCATTGAAACATCTAGTGTATATACACTTTGTGACCATTGAAACATTTAGTAGTCCCTGCTGAATGGTGTTGTAAGAGTGGTCTTTGTTTACAGGTGATGTATAACACAAGTTTGATTTTGACCATATATGTTTACTAAGATTAATCGAACATTTATTGTTCGGATGCTTTATGTTAAATGTATTCCTGAAGATCGGGTGTTTACGCATCAGTGAACGTCAACAAATGGTCGTTTAATCCTATATTATCATAATTGAAGCGTATGGTAAAGAGAGCCCGCTGATTACAGGAATAAACAAGGTTGCGTTCAATAAACGCTTATGCCCTCCTGAAAGCCATTTCAATAAGTCTAAGTCCAAAATTAGGTCAAGGTGAAGGTCAAATTGGAGTCAGGTGATACAGGCGTGTGGAGAGTGGTCATATACAACATCCATGCAAGTTTGAAAGCTTTGTAGCAAGCCATATTATTGCTAGAAGAAACGGTCAATTTGGGTTAACCAGACTGGACTGACGAACGGACGAACTGACGGACGAACGGTCAGGTGAATCACTATATGCCTCCCGATCTATCGATACGGGTGCATAAAATGTCTCAAAATTACAACCAAGTATGACCTTTGTAAAACAACACACATTCTGAAAAAAACCATCGTGTACGTGCTTCTTATACAGAGAATGCTGTTTTAGAGGTATATATTACATATACATGTAAATGGTTCTAGGTGAAAATGATTATATTGCTTTATATATGTGCTGCTCTATTGGGGGTTTATCAGGAAAGGTCGTACTGCATACGAAGAGCGATGCTACTATTTATGAGAGTGTTGAACACCAGATAACCTCAACTGGGAGATAATTCTATGTTGTTTACTTTGGTCCGACTTTTGGCGTTGGTTTGCATAAGTAAATTTTCAGGTCATCTATTTCTCCAGCGAAGGACTTGCCAATACTGAGTGCACAGTGTACATTGTTAAGATATCCCGCCACAATCTCTGAGAGTGAATCACCATTTACAGTTCCTGTCAGTGAGCCTTGGAGAAATTCGAGTCGAATAGCAATACTTGGTTGGCTGTTAGCTGGTTTAGGTACGGTTACAGTTGTAAGTGTGAAGTTTTTGTGATTCTCATCGATTGTACCGACCGTGAAGATTACATTAGGACCATCATCAGTAATCACAACAGATGGCTGATGTCCCGGGCAATTACCATTAGACACGAGACTTTGATTCCCGGTTACTTGATCTGGTGAATATATCAGCTCAATGACCATGGCACTTGTATGGTCGACATTCGCGTACCTTTCAATATCCAGGACGCTGGTTGCGCCATCAAACTTCGCCACACCATTGCTTACGACTACATTGGTAGCACTGATGGTACTTTGTACGTTGGAGTCATCATTTGTATCGTTAGTAAACGGTAGATGAAGATCAGGTTCACATGTCTTCTGAACCCTACCGGATGTAAGAACACAATCACAAATTTTCACATCGAACTCGGTTCCTGTACTGCACGACATTTCTGTAGGCGCGTCAAAGCCTTGTACAGAAACAGTGAATTTACTAGGATCATTCGAGACGACTCCCCTGTCACATGGTTTGTCTTCTTTTGTTACATTGGCTTTTGTTTCATTCGGTGCACGCGCATCAAGACAGGTGTGACACTCATTGGGCATGGTGTCAGAAGTTATATTCTCGCAATTAGCGGTTGATGCATTATACCTAAACCCATAATCACAGCAGGTCGGGACTGATTTACCCTGGGTACACTTCCAGTACCCTCTACAATGTCCTTCAGCTGCTCGTGTGGTATCGTCCTTCTGATTCATACATACATCAATCTTACATTTAGCACCACGATCGCCCAACCCTTTACAACTCATAACTTGTTGATCCCATACTAACGGGAATGCACAGGCCATTACTGTGAAGTCCCCTGTGTTAACCTCGCACACCAGGTATTTGAAACAATCGTCAGGGTCAGCTTCAAAATTCTCACCAGACTGGCAGCTGCCCTTTGGTGGCGACATCAACATGCCTGCTTGTGATAGCGAGGCACACGCCAGTACAATACAAACACTCAACAACATTTTACACGTCAGTTTGATGGTTTTCCTGAAACAAACATACATGATTGTAAATAGCAACGGGCATATTAATATAACTATTTGCTATCCTTAGTACGCAGTCAAACTTGTTGACATATTTTTTTCGTACATTGTGTCGGATAAAATTGACATTTCTCTATCATAATAAGAATGTTGTATCATATCCAACAGACGGATCGTGTTTATGACGTACCATGTGACAACAGGTCAAGGCTCAATGAAGCTGACCTAGACAGGTAATGCTGCTACAATTTTAGCAACACACTCAATGACATTGTTTTAGCTTAATCGTACTCCAACCAACATTAAAATTTATGGGAAACTTTCTTTTATTTTGCGTTTTTATGACCATAAAAATCTGACATTGCGTACAGTGTCTATTACGACATCCACAATTGTCTGTGGTTAAAGGGAGATTTTATGTACAGTAGTTACATCCCTTCCACTGCAAAACAGTAGTAAATCGTTATGTGCATTTTTGAATTGTGGGGTTGTGTCACATGTGGTACAGTATGTATCAATTTATATCTTAAAATCGATACTTGTAATGCGTTTATATCAAGCAGATATGTATTTACACATATGAAGTTGAATCATCATAATTTATTTGGAATTATTCTGTATACATTATTTTATATACATTTCATATAAGTGTGGACCATACTGTAAATTGGTATGGAACCAAATGTTTTATAAACGCAGAATAATGCAATTTGAGCACTTTAGTCGATTCCAAATTTGAAAAATACCATTAAATGGAAGAAAATATAATAAAACATTCAGATGGTTTGTTGACAAAATGACTATTTGTAAATAATAAATGTATGATTTAAAGTCTAAGGCGAGCAACTCTTGCAAATGAGTATTTTGTTCACCATAAAATTAAATACGATATTTGGCCTACTATATCGACAGATGAATTTACATTTATCGTCGGGTATTAGTCATTTGTTAAGAAACAGCCTAATGGTTCCATAATGCATTGCATGTAATGGACGATCGGAAAAAGTTGTGGGATTTGTGTGACTTTAATAGTTAGGCTGCCTAACATTATGATATTAATCATGCTATTTAAGCATGACATGAAGGCCCAAGCTAAATAAGGAACGGTTTTGAAGGGGGGGGGGGTAAACTCATATTTGCACACCCATAGTCACACAGAGAAACTTAAACTTGCCTAATTGACAATTTTGTCATACATCCCATGTATCTAACCTCACATTATTTTCCCCTGGTACTGCTTTTCCACCAAGTATACCCAATAAAAAACGAACACACCAAACCATTTTTAGGCTGGCGATTTGCGCCAGACTATTACAATCCTAAAAAATGAAATCCACTAAGATGAATTTACTCCCGAAACTGACAACACAGAATCTATACACCCAATGCAAATAGTTCCTCCTCGTTAATCAGTTTGCAAGATAAGAACATTCAACTTTACTTGTTTCATTTATTCTGTTCGATTGTAATATTGAAATGGAAGGAAATTGTATGAAATTAAAAGAAAAGGTGTTTAAAGGCGTTGATAATTATTACTACGCGTTCGTATACTACGCGTTACGAACGCGATATAGCGCGCGAATAAATGATTTTATTATGTTAAATTATTTAGGTCAGTATTCTCCAAAGAGATCGTGGTCGAGTGGATGAGCAACTCGCTTAGTAATTTTTTTTTTGAGTCCAGCACTTACCTCTCTTTCGACTTAGAAAACCACTTGATGTTATATTACTTGAAAAGCTATTGTTCCTTAGCAGTTCGCCAGCCTGTCAGTACTTTCAGTACTTTGATTAAGTAATGCTATTTCTTTTTGTATCGTTTTGTTATATGGTTCAGATATTTTGACCACGAATATATCCAACAGCGTACACAATCAAACCAGCGGACGTTAGGGTCACAGTAAAAAACTTCCGCCGATCAAAATTCAACATTCTATTGCGTATATTACAGTCAATTAGGTAGTACCGGATCACTTGGGGCTGTATTTCGTATCGTACTTCAGAAATACATGTACTTTTGTTTTCAAGAAATATTTTTGTCAATAAGAAAGCCAAATCCTTCTGCTTCTTAAACCACACCATTTTTTTATTGAAAATGACTGTAAATAATTCTACCGTATGAGTATCCACCTGTCAGTAGCAGATCACTTTGGTATATGGCGGGTAATTTTAGGATAAAAATAACACGCTCTGTGGTAACGTTACTTGTGAAATAATAACTGTTTTTCTTGTCTGAGTAAGTCACTTTAAATTTGCAATTTAAAAAATTTAAAATATGTTCTTGATATTAAAAAAAGATTCCTTCGATTTTGATTTGTGTTAAACAGATCACATAGATTGACACAATACGATTTTTATTCACATATAAATGAACTACAGAAATCATATTTTTGTATGTTATGGAAGCAAATAATTATGCCACAACAAATATATTCCTTTATTTCATGCTTATCGGTGGTTAACGGCGTGATAACGGTGGATTATTCCCCGATTATTTCACAGTTCATAATTTCACGCAAACGGACTATTTTTTTTTTAATTTCCCCACCGCCAAAAATAAAATAATAAGCATTTTCAATTGCTCTTTTAATCTTTAACAAATAACAGAACATAATATGTACATTAATGTGAAACAACTGGACGAATTTGAAGCCATTGCAGAAGAACTACTTGATTGAAACTCGACGCGTGCATGGCGGGAAAGCGATGTCACGCCAAACATTTGAGGTATATAGTGGAGTTTTCCCGTCATTTAAGCTATTTGAAGCATGAACTAAATAGAATATTAGTATTTTTCCGGGTATGATCGTTTGATAATTCACCTCGTGAGCAGCTGACTTATATTTTCACTCGTGGCTACGTCACTCGTGAAAATATTACCACAGCTGCTCATTCGGTGAATTATTAGCCGATCATACACGGAAAAATACAAATATCCTCTATTTAATCGAGTAGTAAAAACCCTTGGGTGATCCCTATACCCAAGATCCTCTATTGCCTAATCAACTATATACGCCGCAGAAATGAATTTGATTCACTAAAATTACACACATATACATACACAAAGCAATTAATCATTGATAAAATACGAAAAATACGAAAAATGCAAAAATGAAGAAAAGTTACAAACAAAGAAGAAATTGATACTTACTATATTTTGAAACACTTAGTCGTCAAGTTGATATCGCCTGTCTGGTATGACAGTCCACGTGTTAAATGTTTATATAGACTGGGCGTAAACCAGACAGTGTAACAAACGGCAGATGTATCACACAGTTATCTATCAACTTATACCGCAATCTATACATATACATCTTGTAAACGAGGTGATTATTCCATGCACAATTACATTTTGAGCACCGTAGCATACTACAATGCACTTAACACTACTTCAGCACAAGCCTTGTCAACAAAATATTTGGGAATCCATCAATATACTTCAGCCCAAGCTTTGTCGGGAAACGATTTAGAAACCCGTACGTAGTGAGTACCGTCTCCCTACATATACGTATTTGTCCTGGCCTTGCTAGCAAAGGTTTTCCTAAGCGCATGATATGCATATCTTGAATGCAGCCAATTCAATATAACGGGAAAATATATCATCAACAAAATTAGAGCTGAACACGAACATTTATATTGATACTTAAGTGGCCAATCAAACGCTGACTTACCGACCACAAGAAACACATACATGCTAAAACTCGATACAGACTCTGAATTGTGACCAGGTTTTTGGAGAACTAGATGGCATCTTAGCTGCGTTTCTTTCGGTCCATTGTGATCACCGTTTTTGTTAGAAACACATTAATGCTAAAACTCGATACGGACTCTGAATTGAGACCAGGTTTTTGGAGAACTATGTCGCATCTTAGCTGCGTTTCATTCGGTCCATTGTGATCACCGTTTTTGTTATTAAAAGTTTCCTGGAGAAATTGAGTGTGGGCATTACTCCTTGTAATTGTCTTGTGATGTTACTGTTTTCTGTGCTTGACTGGTTAAACTATGTGATGCTTTCCCGGTCCAATATGCTCGAATCCTTTTTACGGAGCTGCATGGTCAAGTTGGCTAATGGGTCCCATTCATGCTTGTTCATGTTCAAATAAAAGCCTCACAAAAGTACTAAAGAAAATGCGTAAAATCCAGTATTGAAACAAACTAAATAAAACTATTAGTGTAGAATGGTCAAATATTTCGGTATCACCATATTTAAAGGCCTACATTAGCAAGGTTATGTTAGGACATTGTTTATCAAGTTATTTGTTTTACCTTCGTATAACCAGTGTTATACAGACGGAATGATGTACACGTGTCTTAATTGGTGTTATTGACCTTGCATAGACAACAATGTGCCGATCGCACGTCATGAGCTGTCAACTAAATTACATTTGTATGTATACGTGGTATGTTCTAGTATGTTCGTCCAATTGTTTCATTTTTATGGAATAAAACATATACAGATGTACTACAAACATGAGGATAAACAATAATACACACATGGACAATACTTTTATGATCTCGGCCCGAAATTTCAACCAATACTTACACTCAGCACTCAAAACTCAAATTTTTAATTTGTCATATTATTGAGCTATTATTTGTTCTAGATTGCTAATCTGAGAGGGGAAATGTATAGAATTGTTATTTGAATGTTGCAAATAACATTTGAACCATATTTTTGCTTTTTTGTACTATTTATAAGGTAAAAACAAATTACACGTATAACTTACAAATACACTAAATTTCAATTAGAAAGAAGCAAATGACAATATTTAGCACCTATTCAATATAACTTCAACTTCTCGTTGTCAAAAATTATCGCTTTGAACCTCAAAAGAAGGAATTTCAATATTTGAGTGCTGAGTGCAGAGTGTAAGTATTGCTTGTAATTTCGGGCCCTGATTGCCATAGTAAAGTATCGTGATTCAGAAGATACTGTATTAGTCCATACAAAATCGCTTTTATGTTTAGCGTCAAGTCTGGCTTTTTGAAACCTAGCTACCTAAACAAAACAAACAGACATAGCAGATTAACAAAACCCTGCCTCACCTGGATCCGTATTGTGGCATTTACACAAACAGAATGGCAATATCCACCACAAGGTTGTGTGGACATGTAACAATCAGTAAATGTGTTCATAGTAACATTATTGTTGGTGTCAGTTTTTTTAACTTTCAAACCCAAGGCGCACGAGGACGCTAAACATAAAAAACCGATTGGTATGGCTTAACGCATGTGCACAGTCCATTTGTTTAGGTACACGTAAAATGTACACAAAATGCATTATCGAATCATAACTTTTACTGTTTGTAAGATTTTGATTAATAAGCCACATAACATTACGCATAAATACATTATCTTTGAAGTATAGATATACATAAGAGAAAATTATGTTCACTGTGTTATGACGAAACTATCTCATTCGAAAGAATAGTGGTGAACATAATGTACCCGAAGGAAGGAGTGATGTTTACCACTTTTATTATTTAACTTTGAACATACTGTATGTTATGTCAACAGCTATATTTGCTCATTTGTTGTCACCGTATGGAAATGCTGGTAAAATATTTGGTATTTACTGCTTTGTGAAACCCATCATTAATAGTCCAGTCATTCAGTAATTCGACCGCAAACCTATTGCAACAGAAAATGTTATGATTGCGATAGATGGCGTTTGAACTATAATAAAAATATATCAAATGTTTAGAAAAATCTAAGTAGCGCAACATTGGAAAAAGATGTGTTTAATCCACTGTTTACTATTTCAACCGGGAACTAAACGACCTTCCTTCAACAAGCGTTTCAATAACCCAGAAAATGCATCTGTGAGATGGCGTCATCAACAATTAAAAAGGAAAACAAACTAATATACGTATATACGAGAAAAATAGATGAACATGTATGTCTAGATTGACGTGTCGTGTTGATGTCTTGTTAAAACGGTGCAAGTTAAAGAGATTGGTTCAAATTTTCAAGAAATCGCCCTCAGCTCTTAGGCTATATCTTTTTAACTCAAACATTACGTTACAAACGACGTGGTACGTCCACGCTGATATTATACGTTGAACAACTAATATCTACTGGCCGACCAACGATCTTTCTGACATTTTCACCAGATTACCTTTTAACCACAATACATGTAACGCTACAACGTATGCAAATTGAATGCAGTTTAAGTGATTGTTTAGACTTTGAACATGCAATTAATAATATAAATGTTGCAAAATAGTTTTGCTAAATGATAAAGTAGATGTTAACGCATGAAAAACATAAAGGATAGTTGGTAATTTACATATCATTAAATAAATAAAATAAAAAAGCGAATTGTTTCACACATTAGATGTGGGAAGTTTTGCATCAGCAAACTGGAATGTCATATCGGTTAAGACATATAAATGTGCAAAGTGGTGAAACCATGTAAAGGTTATTCCACGTCAGCCTTGCAACAGTCAGACACTTCACTACGATAACATTGTGGTGCACCTGTGAAGAAATCGCTAGAATGTCATGCTATTGCATACCGAAATAACTAAGAAAACCTAATTCAAGTTGAACACAAGGTCGTGAACCAAATTCTCGACATGTGCATGCATACTATTGCTGATTTTGCACTTTTCTACCATAGTTAGCGACACAAGTACTGACAAAAAGCTTTATAAATTCATCTACTATGATACCTTACAAACTCTGCCGAAACACAAGAGCACTAACGGCATGAAAACATTTAAGGTAAAAAGAACTGGTCAACTTCTGCGCAAGCATACTAGTACTGGCTCAGTCAATCAAAGGCAATCGGAACATGACATGGACGAACACATTGGACGAAAACATGAACGAGCGCAAATCGCAAGCACACATCACATTCAATGGTTAACTGTAAAAAATCCCACTGCTCAAGAGCGAAATGAATATGCCGAGCTGCAAAAGCTTTTACAGTTAACCAATTGAAGGTTCGGTATTTGTTCATGTGACTGTTTTGGCAATTTCCTATTGGCTAGTAAGTCCGGTATTAGCAGGAAGGCGGCAAACTGAAAAATGTTTATTATAGGACGAAAACCCCAAAGTAGCAAAAATGGTAGGTTCGGCATTTAGAAACTTTGCCATCGATATGTTTTTTTGTTTTCGGTGTTCGTTTGGTTAAGGCAATAGAGTGTAATCTATAATGAAATAGTGCAATTTTCTTTAAAAATGTTTTTTTTTGTGTTTTCTGATTTATTTTGTCGGATAAAATAGGCATTGCATTATGATCATATTACATTTACACTTGAGGTTAGACACACAAAAATTAGTTGAAGCATGCCAGCAATTTCGTTGCAAGCCTTGCTCGTTCACAATCAAAGTCAGCATGACATTAAAAGTCCAAGTTTGTTGTCTGGGACTTAGTCAATAGTATAAGGAACATTACTCATACAAAGAAATGATTATGAAACATATTTATGAACTTGTATCATGCAAAACTTATTTTCGCTCTCGTTTTGCCCATTATTGTAAACTAGGTCAAGTCCGAAAATGCCTCTTTAACATGTATTTACGTTATGTCACTGTCCTTGGTGTTTTTAACTAGGTCAGGGGGTGGTTCTGCCTCAATTATTCGGCGTTTTGGCATGGGTTTGTGTGGTTGGTTCGCAGTGCTGAGGGGCCTTTGGGAGCTTGGTCGAGTGTTGGCTTTGTTTCATTCGGCATTGAACGCTATTATATAATTTCCTTGTGAATGTGGATCATCCTGCATTTTATCGGCGGGGACTTGGATCTTTGGTTGTTTCTTTGGCTTATGTGTGGGCATTGCTCACTGTAGTTGCTAGAAATATGTTATATTATTTCCCGCCCCGTTCCTACCTTGCCCACATTTTAACTAGGTCAAGTCCTACCTTGCCTATATTTAAACTAGGTCAATTCGTAGTTGTGCCGCTTTAGGTTGCATAACGTTAGGTCACTGTCCTTAGTGTTTTAACCTAGGTCACGCCCCGGGGTTGTTGTGCCTCATTTGGTCGCCGTTTTGGCATGGGTATCTGTGGGCACTTCTCAGGGTAGTTGTGTCGTTCTGATTTCTGTGCTCGGCTGGTTGGGTTGAGTGCTACCTTTCCTGTCGGATTTTCTCATACCTTTTTTCAATGACCTTGGAAACCGAAAGTTTCTTGTATATCTTTTTAAGTATAATTTCTTCAGTCTAAAACTAAATAAGAGTTTGTTTTTTGCAGTAATATTGTAAGAATGACATAAACTTTAGCAAGTATCATTAGATAGTTTTTGTGTTTGTTAACGAGCAAGATTAGCAATGAAATTGCTGTCATGCTTCAATAAATTCACTTTATGATATTTTTTTTGTTTAACGTCAATGTTAAGTGTAGTACTCTTACTGTATTCAACAGGGTTTCAATATTGAAGCATAAACTGCTTTTGAAAAAAAAACCATGCACAATCTTACTAAAAGTTATACTCCGTGCCCCTCAGTTGGGTGCTGCCTTCAATGTCCGATATATCATATTTTGTATATTTGACTACATCGTTACAAAAGGACTTACACCAATAAACATAAACACAGTTTAACAAAATGGCAAAATGACAAAATCATTTTATATTTTCCTTACTTGTTTTCACTATGAAAAGAACAAAATTTAAATATAATCTTATTTAAGAAGGTTAACAATTTACTGTATGGATTCCGTCTTGTTTTGGCCAATGCCTGAAACATTTTACGATGCACCGAATTTTAAAGTTATCCCACATACACCCATTCTCGTTCAACAAGCTTATTTTTTATCTCAAAAGGTAAGTATGGAGACTTGACTAACCACTGATTTATAAGGATGTCATACACTTTATGTACAAATATATTGTAAATTTATGTATTGTCTTGAGTGGGTGTGAGCAGCACAGGAAGCGTCGAACTAAGTATAGGAAGATTGCCTTATAAGAAGGGGCAGAATGATAACAACACATAATGAGAATTGAAAAAGGGGCATTTATTTTAATGCCATAAAAAACAAGAACAAGCGTGTAGCATAACACGTTTGTCTAAACAAGAATTTAAGCATGAATGACTATATCTGGGCGAAAGACACGCCACCGAGGGGAACAAAGTGCCGCGGCACATTGTTACCCAACGCCCAGAGAGAATCTACTGTGCTGGACGACCAACGAAAACAAAATTAACTGGGAAACTAACAAAAAGCTAAATAAATATCACCTGTGGTGCATTAACTACAACGCAATCGATTTCGAACTGAACAGCCTACAGCAACAGAGGTATAAACGGGTCAGCTCTTGGTTATCGCACCAAGTCATAAATAGCATCTACAATGTAAAGGGTATTATGTAATCGCATGCGTCTATGGCTTACTGAAATTTGAAATAAACTACATGTATCTAACAATCTATAAGTTTTGACAATGTCAGTGTTGCCTTATTTTTAATGTCTGACATACAGGTATAGGTTATAGATCATATACATGTATTAGATTTATAAACAAAATAGTGCAAGGGAGCGCTAGCGACCGCAGTACTAATTGTTTATAATTCTAATATGTGATCTATAACCGGCTTAAAGTTTACTTGCCCACTTTGAGTGACCCTTTATATGCAAACAATAGCATGTCCACTTATGGGATTATGAGAGTGAAATTGCACAAACTTGCTTTATGATTGCTGATAGAATAACAATAAAATTATGAGGATAGGCGGGTCTAGTTTTCCATATTTGGAATCAGCAAAATTGTCCTATAAACAGATTTACTAAATAGTTATTATGCCCATTGCAAAAATAAATGAATAAGTGGTCCCAAAATTTGAAAATCCCTGGCTTTTGATTGGACAAAGAAGCAGGGTAAACTATAAGTGCTTTTGTATGTACTTGTGCTTGTAATTGTTGTTTTTGTTAGATGTCCCTAAGGGCGATAAGCCATTGACTTAGTTAGACTTAGTTATTATTATTATTATCATTAGTTTTATTATATTATATCACAATTAGCCATACAGTGATTAGGTTTATATGGTTAGATGTGATAACAAGAGTTACCTAATGTACTGTATACTATATAGTAGGGACACGTTACAGAAAATGTAGACAATGGTTTCAATGTGTTTCATTTAATCTGTCTACACCGTGTAATGTATAGTTTTAATGTATAATGTGTTACACCGTATTATATTTGTTTGTAATAAATCATCAAAACTACAGGCAGTACATAAATTGTTCACCAAAATTTCATCCATTATATTAACTCATCAGTCAAGTCGATTACAAAGGGATAACAGAAGTTGTCGTGCGATAAAAACAATGTAATTATACAATTACAACACTGGTTTGTACTGGATATATCGTTGGCTTAGAATGGGAAGATCATAACTACTACTTACGACCTTATAAGACTGTTTCATAGTCCAAATCTGCCTCATAAGGCGCTTCTTATGAGCCTATTTCCATGAAATTTATAACTTGTCATGTTGACCAAACTGCTGTGTAAACAGTTTGTTTTACCATAGATTAAGAATAATTTTTAGACAGTTTTCTCGCGTTTTCCCAAAATATCTATTTTGTACTTACGACCTTCTCATTCTAAGCCAGCCATATTTGATATATGCATTGTAATATCAATCGTTCTGCATGTTGATACATGGTGTAGACATTCATTCAATGTCAGCTGACAATGTAAAATAATTATACAATGTATCGTACTCTTACTGAAATGAGTAATATTTGTCTATAGTCCGTTCAAAGTTAAATGATAACGGTTTTACACATAAGATTTCTGTCAAATAAACTCTGTTTATCTCTAGGTTTCACAGAGTGTAACTCAGTTACCTGCAGTCCTCTCCCCTATTCATTCGAATGGGATAGATCCCTCATGATTATTACTTATTGAATCGGCAGTGGTATCGTGACTATGTTTTTTTTATTTATAAAGTAAAGGAAAACATTGGAAGTATTCTATCTGTCATGGCAGCGTCCATGCAGCCGACTGTATTAATCCATCCGGGTCATGCAATTAGTAACAAGTCGCTTGTCACACTCTTTACCGGTGTCCGTTGGCTTGGCAAAGTGCTACGTAGCGCTTTCCATCGGAGGTGATCCATGCCCATGGGAGTTAACCGAATGAAAGCACTACCGAGCGCTTTGCTTATGCAACGGACGCCTGATGGCTGCCACCAAGTTCGATTTACCGAGGTATAGTACCCTAGCATACACCTTGATAATGCGTTTATAAAGTAATTATGCTTGGCTAATACTAAGTAAGGGACAAGGACAGGGAACGAGCCGCAGATATCCTAGTTGATCCAAAAACAACTGATCATAGCTGTTATGGTCTTAAAAATGGGTGGTGTATTTTTATATGTATGCCGCCAACTTCACGTTGCTATGCTGAAAACGCTACGTTGCTAGGTTACCAATGGCAGGATGCATGGATACCAACTTTACGTTGCCAGACTACCAATGGCATGATGCATGGATGCCATTTTTACGTTGCTAGGCTACTAATGGCATGATGCATGGCTGCCAACTTAACGTTGCTAGGCTACTAGTGGCATGATGCACGGATGCCATTTTTACGTTGCTAGGCTACTAATGACATGATGCATGGATGCTAACTTAACGTTGCTAGGCTACTAATGGCATGATGCATGGATGCCAACTTAACGTTGCTAGGCTACTAATGGCATGATGCATGGATGCCATTTTTACGTTGCTAGGCTACTAATGGCATGATGCATGGATGCCAACTTAACGTTGCTAGGCTACTAATGGCATGATACATGGATGCCAACTTAACGTTGTTAGGCTAATAATGGCATGATGCATGGATGCCAACTTAACGTTGCTAGGCTACTAATGGCATGATACATGGATGCCAACTTAACGTTGTTAGGCTACTAATGGCATGATGCATGGATGCCAACTCTACGTTGCTAGGCTACTAATGACATGATGCATGGATACCAGCTTTACGTCGCTAGGTTACCAATAACATTCTGCATGGATGCACTCTTAACGTTGCTAGGCTACTAATGGCATGATGCATGGATGCCAGCTTTACGTCGCTAGGTTACCAATAGCATTCTGCATGGATGCCAAATTAACGTTGTTAGGCTACTAATAGCATGAGGCATGGATGCCAACTTAACGTTGCTAGGCTACCAGTGGCATGATGCATTGATACCAGCTTTACGTCGCTAGGTTACCAATAGCATTCTGCATGGATGCCAACTCAACGTTGCTAGGCTACTAATGGCATGATGCATGGATGCCAACTCTACGTTGCTAGGCTACTAATGGCATGATGCATGGATACCAGCTTTCGTCGCTAGGTTACCAATAGCATTCTGCATGGATGCCAACTTAACGTTGCTAGGCTACTAATGGCATGATGCATGGATACCAGCTTAACGTCGCTAGGTTACCAATAGCATTCTGCATGGATGCCAACTTTACGTTGCTAGGCTACTAATGGCATGATGCATGGATGCCAACTTTACGTTGCTAGGCTACTAGTGGCATGATGCATGGACGCCAATTTTACGTTACTAGGTTACCAATGGCATTCTACATGGATGTCAACTAAATTAAATACGCTGCTAGGCCACCAATGCTAGGCTACTAGTGGCATGATGCATTGATGCCTACTTTACATTGCTAGGCTACCAATGACATGCGGCATGGATGCCAACTAAATTGAGGACGTTGCTAGGCCACCAAACGCATGGTGCATTGATGCCAACTTTACGTTGCTAGGCTACCAATAACATTCTGCATGGATGCCAACTAAATTAAATACGCTGCTAGGCCACAAATGGCATGATGCATTGATGCCAACTTTACGTTGCTAGGCTACCAATTACATTCTGCATGGATGCCACTTAAATAAACACGTTGCTAGACTCCCAATGACATGAAGCATGGATGCATACTTTACGTTGCTCGGTTACCAATGGCATGATGCATGGATGAAAATGTTACGTTGCTAGGTTACCAATGTCATTCTACATGGATGCCATCTTTACGTTGCTAGGTTAACAATTGCATGATTCCTGGGTGTCATCTTTACGTTGCTAGGCTACCAATGGCATAATGCATGGGTGCCAACATTACGTCGCTGTGCTACCAATGACATGGTGCATGGTGCCATTTTTACGTTGCTGGGCTACCAATGGCATGAGGCATGTAGCCATCTTTACGCTGGTAGGCCACCGATGGCATGATGTATGGATGCCAACTTTAGGTTGCTAGGCCACCAATGGCATGATGCATGGATGCCATTTTTACATTGCTAGGCTACTAATGGCATGATGCAAGGATGCCAACTTTACGGTGCTAAGCTACCAATGGCATGATACCTGGATGCCAACTTAACGTTGCTAGGCTCTTAATGGCATGATGCATGGCTGCCAACTTTAGGTTGCTATGCCACCAATGGCGTAATGCATAGCTGCCATCTTTACTACTAATGACATGATACATGGATGCCAGCTTTACGTCGCTAGGTTACCAATGGCATTCTGCATGGATGCCAACTTTACGTTGCTATGTTACCAATAGCATTCGGCATGGATGCCAACTTTACGTTGCTAGGTTACCAATGGTATTATGCATGGATGCCAACTTTACGTTGCTAGGTTACCACTGTCATGGTGCATGGATGCCAACTTTAGGTTGCTAGGCTACCAATGTCATGCTGCATCGATGCCAACTTTACGTTGCTAGGTTACCAATGGCATGGTACATGGATGAAGACTTTACGTTGCTAGGTAACCAATGGCATTCTGCATGGATGCCAACTCTACGTTACTAGGTTACCAATTGCATTCTGCATGGATGTCAACTAAATTAAAGACGCTGCTAGGCCACAAATGGCATGATGCATTGATGCCAACTTTACGTTCGTTGCTAGGTTACCAATGACATTCTACAATGATGCCATTTTTACGTTGCTAGGTTACCAATGGCATGATTCCTGGGTGCCATCTTTACGTTGCTAGGCTACCAATGGCATGATGCATAGGTGCCAATATTACGTCGCTAGGCTACCAATGGCATGGTGCATGGTGCCATCTTTACGTTGCTAGGCTACCAATGACATGGTGCATGGTGCCATTTTTACGTTGCTAGGCTACCAATGGCATGATTCCTGGGTGCCATCTTTACGCTGCTAGGCCACCAATGGCATGATGCATGGATGCCAACTTTACGTTGCTAGGTTACCAATGGCATGGTACATGGATGAAGACTTTACGTTGCTAGGTTACCAATGGCATTCTGCATGGATGCCAACTTTACGTTACTAGGTTACCAATTGCATTCTGCATGGATGTCATCTAAATTAAAGACGCTGCTAGGCCACAAATGGCATGATGCATTGATGCCAACTTTACGTTCGTTGCTAGGCTACCGATGACATTCTGCATGGATGCCAACTAAATTAAAAACGTTGCTAGACTCACAATGGCATGATGCATGGATGCCAACTTTACGTTGCTAGGTTACCAATGGCATTCTACAATGATGCCATTTTTACGTTGCTAGGTTACCAATGGCATGATTCCTGGGTGCCATCTTTACGTTGCTAGGCTACCAATGGCATGATGCATAGGTGCCAATATTACGTCGCTAGGCTACCAATGGCATGGTGCATGGTGCCATCTTTACGTAGCTAGGCTGCCAATGACATGGTGCATGGTGCCATCTTTACGTTGCTAGGCTACCAATGGCATGATTCCTGGGTGCCATCTTTACGCTGCTAGGCCACCAATGGCATGATGCATGGTGCCATCTTTAGGTTGCTAGGCTTCCAATGGCATGATGCATGAATGCCAACATTACGTTGCTAGGCCACGAATGGCATGATGCATGGGTGACATCTTTACGTTGCTATGCTACCAATGACATGATGCATGGATGCCAACTTTAGGTTGCTAGGCTACCAACGGCATGATGAATGAATGCCATCTTTACGTTGCTAGGCTACCAATGGTATGATGCATTGATGTCAACTAAATTAAAGACGCTGCTATGCTACCTATGGCATGATGCATGGATGCCAACTAAATTAAAGACGCTGCTAGGCTACCAATGGCATGATGCATGGATGCCAACTTTACGCTGCTATGCTTCCAATGGCATGATGCATGGATGCCAACTAAATTATAGACGTTGCTAAGCTACCAATGGCATGATACCTGGATGCCAACTTTACGTTGCTAGGCTACCAATGGCATGATGCACGGATGCCAACTTTACGTTGCTAGGCAACCAATGGCATGATACATGGATGCCAACTTTACGTTGCTAGGCTACCAATGTCATGACGCATGGATGCAAATCTTTCGTTGCTAGGCTACCAATGGCAGGATGGATTGATGCCATCTTTACGTTGCTTGGCTACCAATGGTATTCTGCATAGATGCCTACTTTACTTTGCTATGCTGCCAATGGTATGCTGCTTGGATGCCAACTAAATCAGATAAGCTGCTAGGAAGTCAATTGCATGATGAATGGATGCTGACTTTACGTTTCTAGGCTACCAATTACATGTTGAATAGATGCCAACTTTACGTTGTAAGGCTTCCAATGGCATTCTGCATAGATGCCAACTTTACGCTGCTAGGATGTCGACGTCTAGCCGTTCGGATGCTAACTTCTTGCAAAGGATCATAAACACCCGTATTAGTTTCTTTTCAACATGGTTTTACACAGATCTTTGATATTTGCTGAATTAAAAATAACACATGTCTTTTAAAAATGTTTATCTTTATTGCATACAGTAAATATATAGTTTTATTAAAACATAAACACTTGAAATTTATTAGAGCATATCGCTGGCTTAGAATGAGAAGGTCGAAACAGCAATATCAATATTTGGAGAAAACCAGAAAAACTGCCTGGTAATCACTCTTTACTTATGGTAAAATAAGCTTTTTCAACTTCAGTTTGGTCAACATGACAAGTTCCGATTTTCATGGAACTAGGCTCAAAAGAAGTGTTTTATGATGTACATTATACATACGCATTAGTGTTATACATCATATTCTCATTCTAAGGCAGCGATATATACAAATGTACATGTAAAAATGATAGTCAGTTTGTAGCAAACTTAGAACTTTCTTAAAAACATAAAAAAAACTATAAACACATGTACAACACGTCGCTTTTCAATTCATTGTTAAAAGTTGCATCATTTTGATCATCTCTGTTTTGAGAACCGAACTATAACCAAACCAATGTTACAATGAAAAAGTATTATCAAACTTGATAATGTAGTCAAGATACTTAGTAACAGTTACGCTTGTTGTGTTAAAATAAACATTGGTGTCCTCATCGACCAAAGTCAGGTCACCATGCATATTACATTTTCGTTCAACCAGCGTGTTTTTCATCCGTAATACAGTCTAGGGAAATGACAATACACTAATTCATGAGAATGGCCAAGGAATTACATATATACATCCGTGGAATGGCATATTAGGACATCAAAACATAATTCCATTTGTAGACTAAAATATGCATAAAAATAAAAAAATAAAAGTGTAGGACTATATGAAATAAAACTTTTAAAATTATGGGATTTTGGTTGTGTAAACTATAATTTTGCAATTATACCAAAAATATGCCAAAACGTTTTCATTAGAAAAGTGTAACAGATATTATGAATTAGCGATAACCATTAAGAAAGCTTGGCCTAATGTCTTCAATTTGGGGTAAATATGCGCCACACATTTTCACTGGAGTTAAAATATTTAAGACATACGCTTTGTGAACGCCATTTCAGAAACTCTTGCTCTAGCATCTTGCAACGTACACTTATGGTCTACTAGCAAATACCTAAATAACGGTACTTGATATACATTCACCAAAGCAATGTACATATCTCAAAGTAAGAACAACTTGCGTTTAAAATGTTTGATTTAAGTATAAAATGTAAAATGAATAAAATGTAAGTGTATATACATTGTATAATGAACACATTGATTGTGTTGCTGAATGTGCACTTTACGAGGTTTTCCTGCAAGACTGTCGGATGCCATTATTTTATCAGACACTACTCTTCAAGAGAAGCTATATGGAGACGCTGATGATCTGTGGAAGACCACAAAGTTCATCACAGACACTGCGATGATAGTGTAGGACGAAAAACTGAGATGAGGTGAGATTTTTTAATCATAAGCAGTTACAAACGTCTTGCAGGCAACTCTCGTTCAATATTATAACTGTTATTGTCGTGTTTTGTAAATGTAAATCAAAGACGTAAATCTTGTCCGCCATTAGCAACATAAACATAACGCTGTGGAGGTTGCTGTACATGATGTGACCTCACTGCCTCAGGAGGTAGATACACGTATTGCTGTGGCTGTGTGTAAGCTTGGGCCTGTATATGGTACGGCGCTTCTTGTGGATGGTAAAAATTCCGTTTTGAGGCCCTGGTGTGTACTGGTTCTTTAACAACGCTTCGTCCTGATTTGGCCAGTTCTTGTTCGGGGGTTTTCATGGTCATCATTGTTCGTACAACTTCCGGGTGTTCATACGGCCCCTTATCAACAATTTCTTCAAATCCTGGATTAACATTTCCTAAAATACCAAAAGACACCTAAACATAAGGAATTATTTCTAGGACTTAAGTTCAAATGTACAATGTGTATACCTATGCCCACAGGTAACTGTATCATTGATAACGAAAAAATATATTTCAGTAAAAAGTATAAATTTTACAAAAAACCTTTTTTGTTTTCAAATATATAATGTACATAACGTTATTCTTATCAATGGTACAGTTACATGTGCCTATGCCAATACGTAGTTTCTATGTTTGTTTTGAATTAAAGATGTTATTAAAATATTAAAATTGAGTGTTACATTAACTAAAGATACAATTCATACATGATAATTATTCATACTCTTCAAATACGGAGGACAATAATGAATCTATCTAGGATGACAATACATTCTTGAACACTATTTCTGTTTATATCGACAATACAAGGGACATAATTGTGAAGTTTTGTATCAGAACACCAGAAAATGATACATAACAGTTACTTCCCTTTGTACAGTACATACGTTCGCGAAATACAAAAACAAACTTTTTGACTGTTGTAAAATAGTGATTCAATGCAATATATTGAAAGTACCAAACCGACGGATCTTTATAAAACATGATCTGTAGAATTGTATGAGATGTAGACATACTCTAAAGTATAGCATGACCAAAAAACTGTTTATTCCAAAATGTAATGGCTAGCACCAATTAAGCATACAATTAGACAGGTGCATTTAACGAGATGAAAATCAAAAAAGTACTTTTCAATGTAAAGTTTGGTTTGATGTGTTCGTGGACACATGCTGTATTGGAAAGCATGAGTGAAAATAAAGTAAACTCATCTTAGACACACTGAATACAACGAAAATGACAACGTTACTTGATAAAGTTTCTATAATTATGCATAGGTATACCTTCTTTTTTTCAAATCCTTTCACTGACACTCTTTTATGAATTTTTCAACTTATATTGTGAGACATCATAGGGGCCAAAATATCAAAATATCAAATATCATTGTTTTCTTGGCATAGTTATTTTTCTAGTTCATTGTTCATTGTTCATTGTTGAGGATCTTATGGAAGATTGATTGTTTTGTATATTGTCAAATAAGTTTCCTCGTAAAATAAAGTCTTTATTATTATTATTATTATTATTTACTGCTGAATTAGAACTAGAGCATGCAGATAAAATCCGTTGCTAAGAAACTAAATGTACATAAACATAGCTTCGACCTCCATACAACATGCAGTATGACTATAATAATACTTAGGAAACTAAACTATTTTCTGTAAGACATTTATTCCCTACCTAATGTATAGTACGGTTTGCCTGTTGGAACGAATAAATTGTTGTTCAAGTTGTAATTAAAATAAAAGCCCAATTATTCTGGCATATTAAAATGTAAGCATCGGACACAAAATTAGCCAATCTTCAAAGCAGATTTAAATTTACAAACATGAAATGTTTCTATTACGAAATGCTGTAAAACCACAAGTATAGCTTGGTCAATTTGACACGACTCTGACCTATTGATTAGCATAATTTAACAGTCGATATATTGCCTACGTTTACAACACCGAGTGTATGTTTTCATAATCGGGGTATATCACGAAGACGCTCGCGGTGTAATACAAACTCAAATTGAAATACCGATATTGCACGATTTGCTTGCGGAAACTGATATATTCAAAGCAAGAACCTCGTAATATATTCTTACATAAAGGTCAGGTTCAGGTCAAAATAGCCAAGCTATATCATTGGAGAATTTTGTAAATGGTTGTCGTTTAATAATTTAAACACCTTGAACTAAATCCTTGCAGTTATGTGACATTATTTTTTTCAATTTCTCTAAAAAATGTTAAGTGAGAAAACCTTTTTTTAAAAATCAATGAATAAACCAGACTTACCATTCATTCGTTCAAAAGCTGTAAAGACAAAATAATAAAACGGTATAAGTAAGTTGAAATGTCAAACAATACATACATGCTATCACAATAAAAATCCACCAATAAGAACACGCCAATTATATTGAAACCATGCAGACATTTGCAATATTTAGGGACCAAAGTCTTAATTTTAGAACAAGCAGTAGTCACTGTTGTTAGTTTATATCTAAGTGGGATCCACGGTATTGAGCACCTCTAAATGCTTGGTACAAAAGTATTTATGAACATCATTCTTAATAATTGAATAACGACTTTATCTTAAATAATCACAAACACCATACAAACGAGTGCAAATCAATAAATGTATATTCGAGAAATCCCATGTAGCTCTCTATCACTAATCTAGCATTACAATGATTTACATCTCGTATGAATTAAAACGAAACTACTAGAGCAGCTAAGTCCACAGAAATTACAATTATGCTTTTAGAAAGGGCATTGCAACTACCCCATTATAACAGTGGGCTTTATTGAGGCCCCATATATCAATGGCTTAATTACCTTGTGTAACTTTGACTGGTCCGGCACTATCTAAGAGTTGTAATATACTCTCTATATGTCCATGACCGTATGCTTCAACAGGATAAGCTGGTTCGTTGTGTTTTGGTATATCTAACCCTGAAAGATAGAATGACACCATCTTACTTTCCAGATTCATTATACTCTGTAAAACATCAGCAAATTTGCTTGAGCATGAATGATCTCCCTTGGTAAGTTCGTAGATTTTCTAAAATCAGGTTGTCTCCCCTTAACAAGAAAATTATAAATTTGCATTAAAAGACCGGAAAAGTCTTCGAAATAGAAGTTTTAAAACGCCTCTCTTTTGCGTAGTGTTACGTTTGTGCATCATGAGTCGGAGTATTTTGTGTACAATTTACAAACAAATATACAGTTACATGTATTGCCTTTACATAAAATGAACTTACCTCTTATTTCAATATCTTCAGGAACACGTAGTACTTTCAACAATCGCAAAATACCAAACAACAGTAGACTTGTAATGGCTGCCCATGCTGTAATGGTTGCTAGACCAGCTAACTGCCAGGCAAGTAACTGCAATATACACATGGAAGTACAATATACACATGGAAATACAATGTACACATGGAAATAACGTTACTAAAAAAAACCAGATTTAAATGCATAAACATGGAATGTATTAATTCTAGTAAATGAATAAAATGTACATTCGTGCAAAATTAGGTGAATTTGGAAAACCAGAAATTAACAACGGAAATAGGAGTTACTCAACTTTAATAGGAGTACAGGTCCGGTATTCACAAAGCATCTTAAGTGAAAACTTAAATATTTTGACTTAAGTTAAAAAAAATGATCTGTCCATATTTTGCAAGAAACTAAGAATAACTCAATTTTGCTTGGTGATTTTCGTAGCGCTTAACATAATGCTTCATAGCAATGTAAAAATTTGATAATCTTGATTTTCTTGTTTAGCTGATACACTTAAGGAAATAGTAAGATTTTGGGAAAATTCTAAGTTTTCACTTAAGTTTCTTTGTGAATACCACCCCTGAGCAAGTATTATAATACATCGACATGTGTATATACCATTCCTGAGCGTCGATTCCAGTTCAATAATATTCCCTCGTCTTTGTGTAGGAAAGCAAGGGCGATAACTCCCCATGAACCTCCGCCAAAATGTACTGAAATTATACAACTTTCTACGTTAGCCAACACTACTGCTAAAATGACTAATGATTTCAAATTGCAAATCATAAGTTCTTATAAAAACCAAAATCGTTCCAACGATCAAATGAGAGGTTTCAGGACAGAGTTTGCAGTGCTCCTTGTCGTTATTATTCACATTTGGACCGTGTGTTGATTGCTATTGGTTATAGCTGTACGATATATTTGTTTGATTGCATGTCTCTGGTATTGGTGATATTGAAGTTCTTCACCGGCACACTAACAAAAGCAATGGGTATCTTATGATGAAGTAGGCTGACCGTCTATAAATGGTTATAACATGTGCATTCATCTACACACACCAGCTCGTCGGCTTAGAATGAGAAGATGGTAAGTACTGATTACGGCATAATAAGACTCATACATAATTTAAAATCAGCATCACAAGGCGCTTCTTATTAGTCGATTTTCATGAAAATCGGAACTTTTCATTTTGACCAAACTGAAGTGGAAACAGTTTGTTTTACCATTCGTAAAGAGTAGTTTTCCGACAGTATTTGCTTGTTTTCTCAAAAAGTTGATTTTGCATTTACGACCTTCTCATTCTAAAACAGCTACATACATGTAATATACTCAGTATATAACATGACCTACCTGCAACAGCATCTAGTGGATCGTCTACTTTGATAGATCGAACAATCCAGGACCATAGATGGAATGATACCCCGGAGATACAGCCTACCACCGCGGCACCCCATGGATACATAACATTACATCCAGCACATGCTGCTACCTGTTAACACAAATAATAATGTAGTTTTATTCCCAATAGGTAACTATAGATAACATAACCTCCATGGTCGTTGGCATTCTTCTGACACGTGAGAAAGAACACGAACCATCACTTACCATGTATGGATCTGAATTATAACCATACCTTACTAAGGTACATGTATGGGTCAGCCGCCTGAACCGATATTTTAATCAACGACTAGGGTTTAAGATCCGACCAATATACATTTGTTTTTCTATTTCAGATATAGCTTCGACTAAATCATCCATTCGTCAGGGAAAGCCTACAAACTTAGCAAGAGGACTGTGTTTATTTCTTTCAAAACCCAAGTTGGTATATATGTGGAGACCAGTGATTGAACCTAGGACCTTCTTCAGGGTGTATACTAATAACTTCATACGCATGCGCGAACGACAATAAGTGAAAATATCACATTACTTAATAATTTATGTAATTCTCAAATGTTTCAATCAGATTACGTACTCATTAGTCATTACGTGTTGCAATGACTAGAATGTTTTGATTTGCAAAAATCCATTATGGTTTCTAAATAATTAAAGTGGTCATACAAGCGGGACGCTACTGCATCATATATGTATATTTACGCATGAGCCTGTGTCGTAATTACATATTAAAAGTTTGATTTTAACATTTGATTATTTGCGTTCAACTTAAAAACAACTTGTTGATCGGCCTTCGAATACGCTAGGAAGTTGAGAAACAAGTTTAAACATATTAAACGTATCAGAATCAGATCTCGATGCGTTACTACATTGAGTGAAACATTGTACATGTATTTTACCTTTTGTGACAAACTTTAATTTTTCAAAATTGAAAACTCATTCACGATAATATTACGCTTCGTAATAACAGTATCAAAAAGAAATGCGGAAATCGGACAGGGAAGGCAACACTCAGCTTAACCAGCCGAGCACAGGCATCACAAGTAACATCACAACACAACTAAACGGGAAATGCGCACACATCACCCCCAAAAGTGATTAAAAACCCAAGTCCCAAAGTTGTTCTTATATACTCGTAAAAACATCCATTTTTAAACATGAATGTTGTTTAGTCCCACTGGTCTACAGTATTTCATTCTGGGGCCTTATTCACCAACGTTGTAAGTCTCAAACTCAGACTTAGACTTAAAATTGACAAGATTTAAAATCAATGTCATTTCTTTGCAATTAGATTTAACCATGTGAAATTTTATCTGATCATTTGCTGTTACCCACTGAACATGTTTACTCTTTTATATCAAAATTGGTACATTTGTAACATCATGCGAGCGAATAGAACAGGGGCCTTATTCACCAACGTTGTAAGTCTAAAATTCAGACTTAGACTTTAAATTGCAAAATGTTCTATTCGCTCGCATGATACTACAATAGTTCGACCGATGCAAATGTAGCACACAAAACATAAATGTATATATCCTATAGTAGGCTACTTACCATTCCAGTGAGTGCACCGTTGATGGTGATCAGCAAACTCCAACATCTGTTACCAAACAGTGAGGTTTTATTGATGAGTAGTGAAGAGAATGCTGCGAATGATCCTGATATAATGGTGTTTACCACAGATATACTGACAGCAGCACCATCACCCTCATTTGATATAGCCGTCTGAGATCCTCCATTGAAAGCAAGAAATCCGAAGAACAAAATAAACCCACCAAGAGCAGCAATCTGAAAACAAATGTTAAAAATGAGCCTTTGACTAATAAAGGAATTATTGTATTTTGTTAGTACGGAGCATATGTTTTAGACAGGTAACTAAGGTACGCGAAATGCGAAACTCGGTTGTACAGAAAATCATCCGTGTAACAACTTCAGATAACTACTCGGTTGTAAAGTACTCGAATGTAAAGTACTCGATTGTAAAGTACTCGATTGTAAAGTACTCGATTGTAAAACATTCGATTCTAAAGTACACGATTGTAAAGTACTCGGTTGTAAAGAAATTGGTTGAAAAGTACTCGGTTGTAAAGTGCTCGGTTGTAAAGTACTCGATCGTAAAATACTCGATTCTAAAGTACACGATTGTAAAGTACTCGGTTGTAAAGTACTCGATTGTAAAGTACTCGATTGTAAAATACTCGATTGTAAAGCACTCGATTGTAAAATACTCGATTGTAAAATGCTCCGTTGTGCGGAGTTAATTACTAGTTCATTCGTAGCTGAAATGCCCGACATAATGTATAAGGTTGTACAGAATGATTTCTCATTTTAAGTAGTAGAACACGTAAATGTCATCACGGGTTTTAAAATAATAATAATAAAAAACAATATGTTATATACGAATACAGCTTTTATGCTCAAAATGAACAAAATTGAACGCGCCTGGGCGCATCGGTATCTGCTTGTTTACTGTTTACCCACAAAATGCAAGCATGCACATTTTTCTTAAATACATAATAAATTCACAAATACACGTTAAGTGCATGTCAATATGTTCCGACAATACAATATCCATATGATGAGTGCATGTTACTACATGTATGTTAAAATATTGTCATAAGAAAAATAGTTGCAGTATATTTTTTATTGAACAACCTCTTCATATTGTGAACCATTTTCGATGTCACGATAAATAAGTTATGCGTGGCGTTTAATATATAATTATATAACTAGTTCAAGCACATGTTTGCAAAGACGAATAAAATACCAGAACGCTTTCCCGTGCATTTATTGATCATCCCTCAGTAATTACGCGTGTACATAATTACTGTGTAAAATAATTGCGTTTATGTCACAATGAAATTAATTCGTTAGTAATTATCAAACAAGAATGTAAGTTAATTGCGGCTTTAATTGATATGTAGTGTTCTGTATATTGAACTTTATTCAGGTAAGTTAGATTTGACTAGTGGAGACGTTTATAGAATGATTGATTCAAACAATAGACGTCATCACTTGATTACGTAAGTCATGCCTATGTGCCACTTCAAGCATTTTTCGCCTCGGTGATGTACTCCCGATTTAATAAATGGGCACCGGAAGGCATCGAAAAAAGGGTCCTCGTGGTCTAGGAGAAGCTTTGGGGACGTCATTAGAAAATCGGTAAAATTCCTGTTCCCGATACCTCCCGAAGCTAATTTATTCAAATCGGTAGTACATCGCCGATGCCAATAATACGTAGTGTGACCAAGGTATAAGTCAGCATGAATCGCCATAATGTAGACATAAATTATAATGATATTAACATTGCTATATAAGCTGACGCTACATATATATTTTTGGTTTCTATTAAATGATTACGAATGCGATGTCATTTCACTCATTTATTCACGAAACTGTAAATGAACGGTAAGATTTCTCTAAAAGACTAACTTTCGAGAGCAACAACCACTTTTCAACGACCACTCCTGAATGACTCTCTCATGAACAATTAACTTCCTTCAATGATCTCTCTAGCGTAACCTCTCTACACCAATCCACTGTATCGCACGGAATTATAACTTTATAATTTATTTCGTTCAACCTTTCTGTGCAGACATTTAATTATCCATCACCAAAAGGAACAGTGCAAATGATACGAATGTTACAACTTTAAGTTATCCCTTTAGATACGCCATCTTCTTCAAAACCATATAACCCATATCATAGTAAAATGTTCTCTAATACAGTAACTCTCTCCAGCATGAAACCATCAGTCGATCGTCGGTCTGTAGAGGTCGGAATTAAACTGAAGTACTCAATCAAACTTTGCTAAATTTCCACCAACTGTGATGTGCACGGATAACTTATCCACTGGTCAGATAATGTAGATATCATTAATACTAGTATTCAATGTGTACTTGTAATGCTGACTTCGATTATAAGGCCACGAATGAGACCTTTCTAAATCTGATCATCTGTCGAGATACAATGTATACGCTGTGTTGACGTTGAATGAAATCATGTGGTGATATATCATTGATAATGTCTTAAACTGGTGTTTTACTGTAAACATTGCTGGCTAAGAATGAGAAGGTCGTAAGAACAAAGTCAATATTGTGAGAAAAAAAATGTCTGAAATTTACTCTTTACTTATGATAAAACAAGCTTTTACAACTTCATTTTGGTCAACGTGACAAGTTCCGATTTTCATGACAATAGGCTCATAAGAAGCGCCTTGTGAACCTTATTTTAGATAAGATTCACATTCTAAGCCGGTGATATAGTTGGTATGAAACCATGTAACAATGGCGTTTATCTGATCAGATCATGCGGGTAAGATTAAAAGATGTTCGTGAATTATTTACGGTACCATCTTGTTAAATGGGCATTTGTAAGATAAGTAACAATTTATTCCGCTTTAATGCGTTTGCTATTGCACCGACCACATTTATATTTGAACATTTTGAAGTATTGAACTAGTTTGATGTGTTTTAAGCCTTCTGTACATGCTTAATCAGTTCTATATATGCCTACATGATTATATCGCTGGCTTAGAACCAGAAGGTTGTAACTACCAAATCGATATATTGAGAAAACAAGAGAAAACTTTAATTTACTCTGTACCTATGGGAAAACACCTTTTTAAAACTTCATTTTGGTCAACATGACAATTTCAGATTTTCATGAAAAAAGCCTCATAAGAAGCGCCTTGTGAAGCAGATTTCAAATATGTATGCGCCTTATAAGGTTGTAAGTGGTAGTTACGACCTTCTGGTTCTAAGCAATCGATATATCGTACAGATATCGTTCGTGTGTGACGTCGTATGGGGATTTCACGAATTTAGATTAAAACGATTAAATATTTTGGCATCACTCAATGTATGCATTTCAATTAAATTATCTGATACAGTGATGTGTATTTTCAAAATATATAACAATAACATACTAATACTTCAACACATGATGGTTGTCACTTTTTATTAAAGAGGCATTCCCTATAACTAGCATAGTTTTCTCTACTATCACATTAAATGAGTTAAATGTACAAAGAACTATCAATTATCATAATTTGTCAGAAGAAAGTGTGCGAAAATATGTATCGGTAATATAAAAAATATATTTAAATCACCAATAATAATGTATCGCTTCCAGCGATTTATTATTATGTAGTCAAAGAAAAACAACTCGTGACTATTTTGGCTCGTTACGGAAATATGTTATCATTTTTTTCTCGGTAATTAGTGGGAGATTTTTGATGAAAATTTGAGGAGTTTAAGCAATTATGATTCTCATTTAATGTATAATACTCCTCAATCGATTAAAACGATCAAAGTTACAGGGAACGCCTCTTTAATTCAAAGTAGGGTCCGATAAAAGTTCATTTAACTAAGATCATTGACATTTGCGGTGAAAGTTAAATACCGTGTTAATATATGATTGACTCGATCAACCACTACAATTCACATTAAATGTTTGTGTTTCTAAATGTAGGAATCTGATGAAATTTAATGCTCAATATACTCAAGCATTTAGATTGCTATATTGATAGCACACATGGTCCTTGATCGCGCCAAACATGTCCTGTTATCTGAACATAAAACCCAAAAAATGTGGGTTTTTTATACTCATTGTTACATTCAGGGATTCTATATAGAGAAGAGCCTATTACATTTTAATACGACTAAACTAACTTATATAATTGTGCCTACTCAAGCATTTACATTGAAAAATTGACAGCCCCGCATATCTAATTATACCATGTAATACAATATATAAAAAACTTTGCAATCTCACGCCTGTCCGAAGTCAAACGTTAAACTTTACCAATGTTTAAATCATTTAGAAATACACAAAGTTACCCAAATGTGATTTCAAAAGATGTTATAAATTTGGTAGTTGCAATAATGAGGATTTGATATTCCGTTTACGCTGCTTTAAACTTGAATGGATGCTTCTAACTTCCGCTTTAATTATACAAATTCCTCCACGTGAAGAGAACATGGGCGTAGTCATATACACACGAGCTGTATCATCCAGATTCTGACGCATTAAAAGTTGGACATCGACCCAGTGCGCTAGCCCACAGGTAACTGTATCGTTGAAAACGAAAAAAAAAACACGAAAAAAAGCATTTTTTTTTGAAAATTTGTATTTTTCTATAAAGCTTTATTTGTTCTAGATGAACCAGAATTTCAATCAATCAAAAACAAAATTTGACTATCAATATCTCCATAAACTAACTATATTCATATACAGTGATGTTTAAAGTACTTATATGCCAGATCTTATCAGAATTGATCGAATAGTTAAAAAGTTATATACTATAAAATGTAGATACTGTTTCACAGCCGATTCATATGGTGCAATCAACACAAATCCATATGGCCGTCCCTCACAATGTGTTACACCAGCGACAGTTAAAGTATACCTTAATGCAATGGATTTTATGATATGAAGTTAATTTTTGACTAACATTCATCCCATAACATTGTTAGTGTAAACAAACATCCTTTTATGGATAATTGGTATGCATAAAGCAGATTTTTTATTAAAAACAAACTGCACCTCTCGAACCGGCTCGTGGATTTCTGTACAAATTGACCTTGATAGAAAAATATAAATTTTCAAAAATCTTTTTTTTTTCGTTTTTGTTTTCTTTTTCAAGATACAGTTACCTGTGCGCTAGCCTAGTTGTCTGTGAAGTTCGTGCAACTTATGCTTTATGCCACGAGCGATATACGTGATGGTAAAAGTTTGGTTGTATGCATCCTGGACACGATTCAGGAAGTTTTTGCATAACACACACGTGTGATAATGTGGTAGTTATATAAACCAAGCCATATGATGCATCATAAAATGTGACCTTTCATCAATTAAAATAGAATTAAATGTATTACTCTATTTAAAGTTAGTATTTAACTTTTAATGACACCACGTGAAACTTTTAATTGCAGTTCGTTTTTATGTTTGAGTAACTTCAAATTACATGAATTTTTTTTTTATTGAGAGCTTTGTTGACACTCCCATAAAAATGTGCTTACATTGTTAGATAAAAATCAGACGGTATTTTCCTGGTATTTTAAAAATACCACATGATACACTTCAAGTTTAAGTTATGCCAATTAAATAAATAAAAAAGCGATCATATAATTATACGATGTACTTAACGTTACTGGTACTAACGTACTACCCGGTTTGGGGGAATATAATATAATTATAGTTCAAAGGGGTCGTTTTATAAGGTTTTTTTTTAATAAGTCCAACTATTCTGCATCATATGCAAGCTAATATAGTGGGAAACGGAAAATGAAGTAAGTTATTGGTTGATGACCTCTGTAAGGGACCTTGCATGACCTTGCATGTCGATATGTGAAAGTTCTTTTTGGGGTGTCAATGTATGGGTAGGCATTGCTCTGTATACCGAGAACAATAGGTTACAACAAAAGATGTTTGTAAAACCCATATGCCCTATGGCAGACAAAAGTCCAAAATGTTAAAGGTCACAGTGACCTTGACCGTTGACAAACTGACCTCAAAATCAATAGGGGTCATTTAGTCTTGCTGGTTTAACTCCATGTAAAGTTTGAAGATCCTGGGACAGAGCGTTCTTGAGTAATTGAACGGAAACCAGCTGGTCTAAAATGCTTAAGGCCAAAATGACCTTGACCTTTGACCTACAGACCTCAAAATCAATATGGGTCATCTAGGCTTGCTGGCTAACTTCCATGTAAAGTTTGAAAATCCTAGGACCAAGCGTTCTTAGGTTATTGAACGGAAACCATTTTCTACAGATTGACTTGTGCAAAGCATTATACACCCCCTCACCAAAGATGGGGACATAAAATGAAATTGTACAAGTATTACAATCTTATTAGAGCGTACAGCAGTAAAGTAAACTTACCGGTACAGAGTGGCCACGTATTGTTATCGCTGTCTTAGATTCCTTGTGAAAACGTCCAATTCTCGGACCCAGCAGGAGAGCACCAAAGAAAGCCGCTGTACCACCCAAACAGTGTACAACACCACTGCCAGCAAAATCCTACACAACAAAAATAGAGTCCATTATTTTTACAGCTTTATGTGCTCCTGTTATTCTTTAAAGTGATGTTAATGCTTGTATTCAGTATCAGAAATAAGTTGTGAAGACACATTATACACAATGCTTCGTTGTCAATTACTGTACAGTCCGTCCAAAGTTAAATGATAACGGTTATAAACATTCGCTCGTGCTTCAGGTAAACTATGTTGATATTGATTTAACAGGGTGTAACTGGTTTAACTTCTTGCAAATCGGACAGTTTATATAGATAATGATTATAATAATAAAGACTTTATTCATAGAGCCAACATAGTTATGCGTTTTCCCAATCTTCATTAAGAGATTCTGAATACTGTACATTTATCGGCATGTCAATAAAACTGCTCACTTCCGTCGATGGTAGAGTCAAGTACTGTTGTTTACATTAAAGATAGACCCTAAACCCCGGGCTAGATATCACAAGCATTTGGATAAACAATGAGGCACCATACGCATACAAAAATGTACTAGTGCCTATCACAATAACGACATGTTTCTATTTATACTTACAAGGTATGCAACTGTGCCAATTTCCCCACCGTAAGCTACACCCTGTGCCAGAAAACCACCGCCCCACACCCAATGTGTCACCACTGGATAGATGAATCCTGCAAACAGACAGCAACTACGTAATGTAGTTAACATGTAGACATGTTTACAAATGCCATGGTATCTTTCCCAATATGTCGCTTTTCTGTTCCGTCAGAGAAATACTCTGTTTTTTATATTGCTCTGACGGAACGGAAAACCGATTTCAGTTCCGACTGAGCCATATGAAAACAATTATCTGACGGAATGGCGAAGCGATATATCGGGATACATAACGGCATGTAAGTAAAACAGCGATTGTCAACAGTATAAACGAATACTAAGGATGAACTGGCTGGTAATCCAGAGCTGGCCTGGTGATTATAAACGTTGGACAACGTACTCCATCCTCCAACTCATACTCCTTACTCCAATTGGGGTATTTCCTACTTACAAAACAAACTGCTGTTGCTTCTTTTTACTGAATGGAAACATATGACATAGGGGTTGATTTTCTTAATTAGACCAATTGTTGGTTTTGATGCACAATTCTAAAATAGGCTGTTATTTTGAGCATGGAGTTTGAGTGTGAGAATGAGAAATATTTAAAGGTCTTGTGTGTTTCGGTTTTTATATTAAAGAATACTTTAAAAGAAACCTAGTAGTGTGTTCTGAAAAGACTAGTTTCAGTTTCAGTTTATTAGCATAAGAACATTATTTATGTTCGTCGCCTTAAATAAACAATTGGCGGCATGCAATCATCATAAGAAGAGCATGCACAAAATACAATAAACAATGTGAACACAATAACATAACAATAGTCCCAATATGTACAAAGAATATAACGATACATGTTTATATACCAATTAATGATTACAAAAATACTACTGATTATCTAAATAAGAGTTACGCCTTTGAAATGCTAGGTGTACATATTTTGCTAATTTGCATAGTATCATATTTTTAGATGAATACATTAATCTTGTAAATTTTTGTGCATCCGGAGTACACCTAGTATCACAGAGCTATCTCACAGAGCTACCTCTCCTCTCCAAGTCCGAGAGTTACAGTCAAATCAGACAGGGACACGCCATCGACCATGTACTGACGACAGGCTCAGTCGGACATTTACAAACATCATCACTGTATGTTATAGCTTCTTTCAGAGCTTATGTTAAATATAGATCAGTAATGATAAAATATGTTGTAATTATTCTAGATACATCGCTGTTCATACAACATACCCGTCAGATATAAGGGTACAAATGTCCTTATACATGTGACATGTGGCGTGAAACAAATATACAAATATATGCTGAATTGGTCCGATGTTTCATAAATATCAGTATTCAGTGATTTAGTTCATCGTGTTTTTTGCCAGTACCCATGCATGACAATACAAATAATGTTATTGCCAATTACACAAAAGAATACGTTAACTGCCTATCATAGCTGCAGTTTATGACGCGTTATTAGATACACATTGTAAGCAGTAAGCCATAAACGTAATAAAATCACCGATTTCTGTTTAATGGTCTTATTTATCCTCGCCACCGGATAATTCATATGGGCGAGGCCCCCAGAAGAGTTTTAGTACTTTTAGTTTTTGGAGGATAGTGCATGATTCAGAAGATGTCCCATTTCCAGAAGGTTCTTTTGCATGTCAGATGTACTATAGCACCCATACATGGGACCTCGCTTTAAAGTCATATCCGAAAGACTATCAGTAATTTTAGATGGCAAGCCGGGTATTCGAACCCATAACCCTGAGATCAGTGGTGACTACCAGTCTCGCGCTCTATCGACTGATCTAAGCGGGCTGGCAATAAAATCACCTAGAAATTCCAAACACCCATGCGCAGTAATTTACGTAACCTGTCAGAATATGGGATGGTTATTTCACCAAGTACACTAAGTTGCATTGGTTGCAATTTAAATATACTTAAGAGTAAATTACAATATTTTCTATCAGTGACAGAACTTTGTGTCTGCTTTATGCGTCAATTGCATATGTGTTAGGGGTACGTTGTAATGTATGTTGTTTTGCATCGTTAAGAACAAAACTACCACCCATACAGCAAAAAGCATTGTGTAGAAGTGTGGTTTTGTGTCCGGCATCCAAAGTCCAAGCCCCATATGAGAGCAAACAGTCACAAATCTGATGAAGGCTCGATATTGCAGATTTTTACACACTAATTATTGTTGCACGAGACTGTATAACCCCAGTACATATAGTTCACATTTCAATTCTCCCGATGCATGCACATAATTAATGTATGTCATTCACACGATCACTAACAAATACCTGATTGGTTATAGGCCTTAACGTGAATTGATTTTAACCTAACGAAAGTGATTTACATTGTAACTATTAAGTGATTTCTAGATTTAGTGAAGACAACGTTAAGTTAATATCCCTTAATTCATTTCCCATCCATAAATCCGTCTATTGCTTGATATCATCACTAAAATCTAAACCTCCCAAGAGAATACACGACTGAATTTGAGCGGTTTGATCAGATATACCATTAACATTATTTTTGTTTTGCTTATGAAACAACTTAGCCTACAGGCTGTGTATGCATTAGCCAAAAATTACCAAATCTCGTATTCATAGGTTTACAATGTTTTTGTTTTCATAAGGTTCTATGTCATGGTTAAATCACCCAATGAACAGATCAGCAGATTGGACCCAAGTTCGGTATTCGCCTTCTTTTTGGGTTGAATATCGAACCCGCTGCTGGCAGCAGATTCGAACCCAGTTCGGTATTCGCCTTCTTTTCGGGGTTGAATATCGAACTTGATGCTGGCGCAGATTCGACCTCAGTTCGGTATTTGCCTTTTTTTGGGTTGAATATCGAACTTGGTGCTGGCAGCAGATTCGACCCCAGTTCGATATTCGCCTTCTTTTCGGGTTGAATAACGAACTTGGTGCTGGCAGCAGATTCGACCCCAGTTCGGTATTCGCCTTTTTTTGGGATGAATATCGAACTTGGTGCTGGCAGCAGATTCAACCCCAGTTCGGTATTCGCCTTTTTTTGGTTGAATATCGAACTTGGTGCTGGCAGCAGATTCGACCCCAGTTCGGTATTCGCCTTTTTTGGGGTTGAATATCGAACTTGGTGCTGGCAGCAGATTCGACCCAGTTCGGTATTCGCCTTCTTTTTGGGTTGAATATCGAACCCGCTGCTGGCAGAAGATTCGACCCCAGTTCGGTATTCGCCTTTTTTGGGGTTAAATATCGAACTTGGTGCTGGCAGCAGATTCGACCCCAGTTCGGTATTCGGCTTTTTTTGGGTTGAATATCGAACTTGATGCTGGCAGCAGATTCGACCCCAGTTCGGTATTCGGCTTTTTTTGGGTTGAATATCGAACTTGGTGCTGGCAGCAGATTCGACCCCAGTTCGGTATTCGCCTTTTTTGGGGTTGAATATCGAACTTGGTGCTGGCAGCTGATTGGACACCAGTTCGGTATTGGCCAAAGGGTGTCGAATAACGAACTTTGTGCTAGTTCGGTATTGGCTATCAGTTAGAAATTGAATATCGAACTACGAACTTGTAACCCGCTGCCAACTTCACGGATCTTCGAACAGAGTACATGTATACCTACTGCCCTGTTCGTGGCGATGTGCCATGCTTAACAAAGAACGTCAAACCCTTAAAAGCCGTAGTAACCTATGTAATAAATAAATGTAGGTAAGTATTTCGTAATGCTGATTATGAATACTTTTCAAACGTACTGTTTACGTTTTCCCGACACACAAACTCGTTTAATATTTTAAGGAGGGGGGGGGGGGTATTGCGAATCAAACATGTTTGTCAGTCCAGATTCCTAACCTCCGGGTAACTCGGGACTGCCAGATAACCTTGACATTTAACAGCAGCTAACATAAATAATTATGTTCATACCTGTTATGAAGAAACTATAGACAAAATAAGCCAGGAATTCACATCGTTCAGCTACGGCTCCTGACACAATGGTGGCAGCGGTAGCGGCGAATGTATACTGGAAGAAGAAGGAGGCGTACTGCTCTTCTGGTAGTTCATGTGATGCGAAATGTTTGTAGCCGATAAAAGAGTTACCATCGCCAAAGGCAAAAGCGTATCCAAGCAGCCAGTATGCCACACCAGACACAACTGAAAGCATATAATACATGACATATGTATGACATATTAAAGACAAATATTAAAGTGCATAGAGCTATATTGGAAGATATTTGTTTTAAAAGTTTCAAAAACTGAAAACAAAAATATGCTTTCATATCCATTAGATCAGTTTTCGCTTCAGTTTTAACAGAAACTCTCACTGTGATTTATTGGACATGCAGACTGTCCATTTTCATATGAAAGCGTTCTAGAACACCCTATGAAACTATAAGAATTGTCTATTTTTCGACGATTGAATCAAAGTATACGGAACCCATCCAAAGTTTTAATTTGCAATTAAGGTAGTCTAGTATCATACTAAAAACGATGCAAGTAATTATTTCAACATTGAACGACTGTTAGAATATAGCTATATACTCTTTAACAAAAGACCCATTTATTCCCATGTCTTTTCGTCATGACAATGGCTCAATATAGGATTAAACAAATTTTTGTTGACGTTCACTGATGTGTAAACACCCGATCGTCAGGAATACATTGAATGAAGCCCCATGTCTTAGCCAATCATAATACAGGGATTTGCTTACTTTGGTATTATTGAAAAATAAATCTGATAGTTCGACAGGACTATACGCGAAAATACATGGGTTCCAGGCAAAAACTCTGTGCAAGGTGGTTTTACCCTAAATTTACATGTAGGTACAAACAAATCTGGCCTAGTTAGGCTGGTTTTGTATTTATATCCAAACACAACTGACCCCTACTCTATTGTCCAGATATGAATATTCAAGTGACACCAGGATTATAACGGTAAAAATCTATTTGTACCTACAGATAAGTGGAGAACCGGAGTAGGTCTATTCTTTATACAACAAGAGTTAATGTAATGCCTTGTTCCCAGGGGCAATATTTTGCCTCAGTGATGTACATGTACTTCCAAATTAAATAAATTAACTTCGGGAGGCATCGGCAACAGAGATATCATCAATTTCTAATGATCAATTATCCAGAAGCTTCCCCTAGACCAAGCAGACCCTTTCCCGATGTTTTCTGAAGCCCATTTATTAAATCGGTAATTAATACATCACCGAAGCAATAAAAATATCAGTGTGACCAAGGCATACTAACTGATCCAGAGCCTCATTGCAATCAGATTGTACTACAGTGTATGGCTTTATTTCAAACTTAAGGTCATCTTTCGGGTATAGATTTTTAATACATAAACACAAGGTTGCACGTCAAACAGAACATAGAATATTTTGACGTTCATCATCGTCGGAAACCCACAGTACATCTCATGATGTACGGAGCGGAGCGGAGGCAACGACTGTGGGTATCCGACGATGGACGTTCATATGCGATGAGAACTAAGTTATATCGATGGCTTAGAATGAGAAGGTCGTAACTACAAAATTGATATATTGAGAAACAAGCTAAAACTGTCTGTAATTTACTCTTTACTTATGGTTAAACAAACTTTTACAACTTCATTTTGGTCAACATGACAAGTTTCGATTTTCATGAAAATAGGCTCACAAGAAGCGCCTTGTGAAGCAGATTTCAAATATGTATGAATCTTAAAAGGTTGTAAGTAGTAGTTACGACCTTCTCATTCTAAGCCAACGATACAGGTTGCACTCGTTTCAAACCATTTACCGGGGTTGTAAAGTAGCTCATATATTTGACGGTCACCAGGAGGTCAGTATTATTGTTTCGGCTGATTTAATTCTACACAATTGTATGTAAGAGTTGACAATACATGTATTATTATTTTAATTCTCAATACATCGAAATGAACGAGAATACTGCCTATAAAATGTATACATGTACTTTTAAACTACAGTAAATCTTCGTTATGGCGAGCATTGATATCACGAGCACCTGACCTATCTCGAACAAGTTTTAAACAAATGTGTTTGCATTATCTATACATTTTCAGTTTGGTTATTACGAGCGCCCGGTTTATCTCGAGTATTTTATCTGTCACGACCACTGCTCGAGTTTTACTGTACTAAATTACTACTGTATTTGTATTTAGTACTATATGACATTGTGATTATGCTGAATAAGCTATCCGTTCAGTTCTGTTCTGTTCTGTTCTGTTCTGTTCTAACGTTATTCTATAAAGGTGTTTTTAATTTGATTTACGGTGCATGAAATGCTGTACCAGCTCTATTAAAAAGTTGGCCCACGCAATTTTCACGTCAATAGCACGCCAAAGAGTTATGTAGTAGTATATCCAATTTCAATCAAATTATAATACACGGGTACATAACATGGTCACAATACCACGGCTCACGTGTTCAGTATGTCACCTTATTAAGGAAGTACAGTGGACTATTTTTCATTTAAGGTTATCCCGACCATAGCAAAACGTTAAAAGTAATTTTGTCAGAGATTTGGCTTGATTAAACGTATCATATAGAGTCAGTAATCAACAGCATAATTCCTGAACCACTTGTTTAACCTTTTTTCACTAGTTCTTCCTAAACAGAGAGTTGCTTTTGTTCGAAAACTATAAGTCACTGATTTTAAAGGGTCGCATTGTATGGACGCATGACAGTGTAATAGAGGTATTGTTACAATTGAATGTGGAGTATTCAATTGTTTACGGGGATCAAATGTGAATATTTAGTTTCATTATAGTATATTTTATTATGTTAAATACATAGACTGTCTTCCATTTTCAAAACATATGGCTCACTGACAGGCAATTCAAGGGTCAATGACCTTAAAGTTGTTGAATCGGAATCTTTGAAAGCTGTTTCCTTTTAAAATATGATTCAATAATACATGTCGTTGGCTTAGAATGAGAAGGTCGTAACTACTACTTTCGACCTTATAATACTCGTACATATTTGAAATCTGCATCATAAGGCTCTTTTATGAGCCTATTTTCATGAAAATCGGAACAAGTCATGTTTATCAAATTGAAGTTGAAGAAGCTTGTTTTTCCATACGTATTTAGAGTAAATTTCAGACAGTTTTTTCATGTCTTCTAAAAATATTGATTTTGTACTTGCGACCTTCTCATTCTAAGCCAGCGATGAAAAGATTGAAGCCACGTGCCACTTACTGAAGGAAAGAAGCACGAAGACACACGGCTGTTGCAGTTAGTTTAAAACGAATGAAAGAAGGCAAGATGCAATTGTCATTTAGCAATATGCATGTAACAAGACAACATAAAATTGTCACTAAACAGCATGCATGTACTGGCGGATATTCCCTTCCATACGTAAGACGGTGACCTATCCATGTACATGTACATTTTGTAATTATTATCATGTTCCAAATTGTATAACCACTTATTACTCTGTTACTTTGTACATATTATGTTCAATATCCTCTTCACAGAAATTCATAAAGAATTGAATTGAATTGGATTGAGGTGAATATTTACTTTTTTGTAGCTAAGCGGGGGGAATTACTATACAAATTCTATTGATAAAAGGACATAACCATGTATAATCTAGATATTTACCTAAGAGTAATAAAGATGAAGCATTCAATGCAGTATTCAACAAGGAATGTTATTTTTAGGATTCAATAGTATTTATAACGATTCGAACGGAGTTTCACGAATATCTGCTGAAATGTACATACTGCATTGCGAGTATGTCGGTACTATTTAAAACACTAGCATATCCTATAGTGTATTTATATATTGTCAGGGGGTCGCAACCAAGGGTTAACTTGTATAGAATCAGTAACAACAGAAACAGGTTTTGAATTGATAACGGGTTATTATATTGAAAAAATGCCATAAAACAAAACCGAAACAAATGTGAGAAAGTCATATTAAATCAGTTGTTACTAAATGACATAACTGGACAGTAAATTTCATATATAATAACGGAAACCTTTGCTACCATAAAAGTTCTTTTAATTCAGAGAAACCGTGTGTGTGTGTATTGATTGTTAAGCCCGAGACTGCTACTATTGTTAATACAACTTGAAATCACAGCCCGACCCTTAGCCATCTAATGCTGTAACTATGTACGAGCATTAAGACTATGATTGCATGGAATGCCAGGAGCCTGAGAATGTAGCAATAGTGGTCCTTTTAAAGGCACCTATCAGCACGTTATATATTAGGGAACATACAGCCTTCCCGCACCAACCCCTGTCGAGGCGTAAACGCATAGGATAGCTGTAACCACTACACCGCATATTCAGCTGGTAAAATTACGTTGCGCATAAAACTGATTCAATGAATTAAGAGTTTGCACATAATTCACTTTACAATTTAATTGAAGCATATTTTAAGTATGTCACTTATGTAATGCTGAGCATGTACACTAGTCTATCAAAAGTAAGGTCACGTGTCCTATATACATTCACGTCACGTGACGCGTGATTATGGTAATTAGTTTCGGTCTTCTGTTAAATTGAATATATCGTGTGGCGAAGGTACTTTCAGTGGATAGAAATTATTGCAAGAAGACATCACATCACAATTTACGTAGAGATTACATTGTGATTTAATTAAGTCTAATAGATCTATATAAAACTGTCAATTGTAACTTTTTGTATCCAGCGCAATGGGAGCTTCCTTCGTCGTTGGCTGGGCGAATTTCCGATGCCAATAATTAAATCTCTTACACTCTTACAACTTAACTTGTATGGACAGGGACATCGTGTATCTAACAATTAACGTTTTTTCCTAAATCACAAACATGTATCATTCTTTGTTAAGCAACTGAACGCGAAAGATCGGTAAAGAGTAACGACTGGTGTGTTTTAGTTGGCTTCGTATTTTATGTTTGCATTAAGGAGAGGAATGATAGGATATACTTACACGAGTCAAACACGTTCTTAATGAGAATGTTGGTCACATTTTTACTTCTTACAGCACCGGCTTCAAGGAACGCGAATCCACATTGCATAACTGAAAATAGAAACAAAATACATTACATACGTTTCATATGATCCGACCACGTTGTACAAAACATACTTACATTCTGATCACCTCGGTTTTTATGTGTTGCAATATACGGTAGATTTCCCGGAGACAACCGGAAATGGCCGAGCTTCCACAACTGATATAGCTTAAAGATATGTTATGCAGCATCACCCCGCACAACATGTCAGTCTGATAAGCTCAGTCGGTAGGGCACGAGACTTCTGACGTCGGGGTTGTGGCTTCGAATCCCGGGCTGACCAACTAAAATTACTAATTGCCTTTTGGATGAGACTTTAAACTTAGGTCCCACGTTTTGGGTGCTATACGACTGGCATGTAAAATAACCGACGGTATCTCTGGAACGAGTACACCTCCTGTATCTGCACTATCCCCCGAAGCCTAAACAAGACTAAACTGAATAGTGACGATAATGATAATAATATGGTCCAAGAATCTAAGGACAATATCTCTGTTCAGGTCAAGGTAGTCGAAATTATCATGAACTGATTAATATATAACAAGTGCAAATAGTAGATATCCGGAACTTTGCGCAAGGTGGTTTTTCCGTTAATTTATATGTAGGTACAAACAAATCTGGCCTAGTTAGACTGGCTATGTATTCATATGCAAATACAACTGACCGTAACAATATTGTCCAGATATGAATATTCATGTGACACAAGGATTATAACGGTAAAAACCTATTTGTACCTACAGATTAGTTGAGATCCGGAGTAGGACTATTACAAAATGCATAACATTGCATTGTTCATTATGTGTACAGGGTGTTTCATACAACCTGTACCAATTACAAACGAATGCTTCATATACCAATGGAAAGCCAACATTTCACCATTTTTGTTTTCAGTATATAACTTCATTATTTTACTCATCAATGCAAAATAGGAAATAAGATTCTTGCAAAATGTCATTTTTTCGAAAATTGTCAAATTAAGGTTAAAATGAGTTTTATCCCAAATTAATAGCATAGTTTATAAAATAGTGAATGATATAACATGTTTAATGATGTTCACAAACAAAATAATGCATTGATTTGAAAAATAGATTATTTACAACACGTTAAAAATAATTAGTGTTACATATACTTTGGTTTCTAGTTGCTAGGCAACTAAAGAACTAAACCATGCAGATACATTCTTGCTTGCAGTCAAGTACACATTTGACTGTTTTTCGACTTTTATTTGTTCCAAATGAATGTTTTAAATTCACAAATAGACGTATGTAGTCTATATGTCAGCAACCAAAAGCAATTGATCACTTTAAAACAAAAACTTAGAAGGAAAACAACCTGAGACCAGTCGCTAATAATGCTAGAAAGTGATGTTTTGTCTTACATTCTTTTGTTGCCTCACAACTGGTAACCAAAACAACTGTATCTCTCATAAGTGTTTAGGTTATCAACAATGGATACAACTTTCATAGCAATATATTATTTTTGTTTTTAAAAACTTTAAACTGGTTATATCCTGCAATACTTTACAAGCTATATAATTCAACTTGGGACACAAATATTTATGGAAAAATGACTTTTTTCAGGAATCTTAATTCCTGTGTTGCTTTGATATTACCATGGTCATGTTACATACTAAGTAAAATGGTGAAATGTTGGCTTTCCATTGGTACATAAATATATCAGATGAGAATAAATATTTTCTCATGACATTAGTTTGTAATGGGGACATATATTATGAAACACCCTGTATGCTATACAGTATATAATATGTGTTATATTCACCAATTAGTTACAACCTTAACGTGGCTTTTACTATTTGCATATTCTTGTTGTGTCACGCGGTACGTAATACATTCACGAAATGCAACCTTCATATGGATTAAATTATGTAACTATACATGTTAAATCACTCACGGTACGAATGTAAAGTACGCAGACATTCATGAATGGAATGTATAAGAAATTCGATCTATCATAGACACGGCAAAGGATTCAGTGTAAATAGGAGACCCATAAATTAACCTTACACGTGTCGCTTATATACAATATACACCATAAACACACCGTTCAACCCGATACATAGAAAACAGTTGGCACATAGAAGACAGTTGTCAGTGTTTATGTACGCAACATACGCGGAAGTAAGTATTGCTTGTTTTTATATTCCTTTTGCAGGGTCTGAACAAAACAAATTGTGTACATTTATTCGTAGTTAAAAGAGGTATCAGTACACAAAATTCTGAGCAAAACCGTTAATTATTTAGGGAGAAATCATGAAAAATGTATGCGATTTTTAACAAAAAACGCGTTATTTGAAACTTTGATCCCCAAAAAGGTATTTTTTGACAAATCCTTACCCTTTGACTTATACCATGACGAAATTACATCCATCCCCCGTCTATATGCAGATTTACACACTTTTATTCGTCCTTTTCGCCGAGATATAAGAGTTTAAACATGACATGGTGCCATATTTTTGAGAACAATGGAGACAGTTGATGATTAAAAAAGATCACATAGAAATCAGTCGCAAGGGTATAGATGATAACAATGAAGACAGTCTGAACGCAACGTTTTTGGAGCGCAATAACATTGAAATAATTACGGTATACTTATGTGCCAATGTGTATAACTGGATTTTTATAATGCACTACCAAAGTACCAATGATTTTTTTTATAAATGCCATTCACACTCATCACAGACCTGACTCAACGTATGAACCGGGACGCAATATATATGCTTGTTTTGAACATGTTTAAAATAAACGTGGTAAGGTCGGAGAGCTTCCTGACCAGCGCAATTCCGTCACGTTTTTTCCACGTTCACAAATATCCTCTCCGATTGACAACGATTTGTCATGATTTGGACATTTTTAGATCTATGAAGAATCGTATGTAAGTTTGACCTTTAAATATATCAAAAACGTCTATCGGACATGAAAGTCGAACCCCTTTCGGAACATTTTTCATACATGGCACCATGAACAAGATTGCGTGTTTTTCTATGTCGCTGTTGGAAAGAAGCCTGTGTTTTCGCCTGTGTATTTTACGTTATGATAGCATGTACAGCATACGTCGCAAGGGTATAGATGATAACAATGAAGACAGTCTGAACGCAACGTTTTTGGAGCGCAATAACATTGAAATAATTACGGTAAACTTAAGTGCCAATATGTTTAACTGGATTGTTATAATGCGCTACCAATGCTCTTTTTTGATAAATGCCATTCACACTCTTCGCGCATTCTCAAAATTTGAGCCAACTGCCTGTCACCACTATAATAATGTTTATAAAAACGAACTATCGAGTATGAGAAGTCTTAAATCATTTTCTATCACTAATACTATATAGTTCCTCAAAACTAAATACAAATCATATTAGAAATAATGAACTTGAAAAAATATACAAGCCCCCAAGTTATGACACCCCACAAAAAATATATAATTTAAATGCTTCTCATAATTAGTAACTAGTCAAAACATCTTAAATGTGTTGTTTATATGTAAGCAAATAATTTGGAAAATGAACTCATAAATGCGCGAGAGTGCTATGCACTTGCTGCTTTGATATTTTTTTCGACAGAGTTCGTGTCGCCCACAAGAAGTATTTTACGTGACACTGTTTTGTGGATGCGATAGCAACGCTTACGCTTGTGGTAATTTATAAATTATTTGAACCAGTTTTTTAATTGATAGAAGCACTATCGATAAATACACATATTTTTTACCAAAATACACGAACAAAAACTATACGTCAGTCTATTTCAAGCCTGTACCTTACTGGGACATTTATGTTGTATTCTTACGTGACAGCCACAACTCGCTTATTTATTATGGAATGGTCATTTATTCCTTGTAAAATGCCTGGCACATGTTGGATTTAACTATATAGAAAAGTTCATCATCTGTAATAGACAATGAATGAAGAAAAAAATGCATCTTAGTGCGAAAAAAGTTGTACGTGACTGTATACTTACGTGACGGGTTTTTAAAAAAACGTGATTACAACGATGAAAATGATAAGGAATATATCTTATTCTGTGCCATTGTGACACATTTGATGTTTACAGTCAATATATGCATGGAAATACCACATTATTAGAATGACATTGAATTTTTACGGTACATATACCACGAATGGTCTATTATTTGCTCATCAACAGAAATGGTCAACCATTGACATATGGGGCATACTAAATATTTATTCTTGAAAGACATTGGTGTCCCTCAATTTATATTCTAGAATTATTCCGATAGTGTATTCTTTTGCTTGGTCAGCATGATCTTGTTCGTCACGTAAAATACAATTTAGTGCCACCTAAAATTTAATTTCAATATTTTGATTTCTTTTTGAACCTACGTTTGATTTTTACATTTGATGATTTATAACATGGTTTAGAGTGTATTACCTTTAAACAACTAGTATTTGTGCAATCTACATGTAAATCAAACTAACTATTTGACATTTGATATTAGAAGAGTAAAAATGTGTATAATTTTTAGTCTGTGCAGTAACATAAAGTGTACTAAATGACTGCAATTATTGATTTTGATGAGAGGAAATGCAATTACATTTATAAAATATAAATGAAGTTATTAGCTTTCACAACTTGGCAAAAAAGCGTAAATTATTACAGCAATCATGGGTTTGATAACCGTATAACTTTCGTCACGTAAAATACAAATAAAAATCCAGAGTTATTTGAGCTAATATGACAATTTATTATTGGCATGCTGGCAATGCTTTATTTAATATTTGCTCAATTTTTTTATCACTATATAATATTTTCTTTCATTGGATTTGAATAAAAACGAAATATTCACTGTACAATTTGGAAGAGCTCGTGTCTCGTTGGAAACAAATTAATTTTTTCAACTTTCAAGACGACTGCACATGACTTTCATGGAAGCACAACAGAAAAATAACCATAATTAGTTACTGGATATATTTCAGAAATAATGTGTGATAAAACAGAGTTATGTGTACACAAGTTTTGCTTCCAGAATGAAGGCTTGGCGTTTGTTAATTGTTGTTGAAAAATATGTTTCAAGACTGGTATTTTACATGACAGTATATAGATGTTCAATGGTGAAGCTATAAGCCATGCTTAGCATTTTAAGCTGTAATTTTAACAGATAAATCGTTCTCAGATGCTTAAACAACCTTTAGTTAGCATTAGTTTTGTTCCAAATTAGTCTTTCATGCTATTTCACCCCTACAATAGTATTTTACGTGACAATATTTCATTCCACACGTAATCTTATCCCTATAATCACTATATGCATTGTAGATTTTATTTTTTTTTGTAAATTGTTTACCAAAAACTGTTATAACATGAGGTGAGAATTGTCTCTACTGCACAACTTGTAGTATTTTATTATTGTTTTTATGGATAAATTGCTTTCGTATTTTACGTGACGAACACGTCAGTACAATGCATGTACTAACACATGTATATTTAGCCGGGTTTTATTTAGATGCATATGTCAAATTATAAAGTAGTGTCATAGGTTCCAAGTCAGATTGGTGACAGTAACAATAATACCCACACGCTTTTCTACTTCTAATTCAAAAATGATTTAAGATATATAAAAGTAAAATATAGTATAAACGAAATAGCATGTTATGATGTACATACCGGTTTCATAAATGTATTGATAGTATATTGTTTTTGGAGAGTTGGTATGTGTAAATATGTAGTACTGGAGTTAAAAAAATAACACAACCATTAATTAACTTCTTTGTTGTGTTCTCTAGGGTATAATACGTATGCTGTACATGCTATCATAACGTAAAATACACAGGCGAAAACACAGGCTTCTTTCCAACAGCGACATAGAAAAACACGCAATCTTGTTCATGGTGCCATGTATGAAAAATGTTCCGAAAGGGGTTCGACTTTCATGTCCGATAGACGTTTTTGATATATTTAAAGGTCAAACTTACATACGATTCTTCATAGATCTAAAAATGTCCAAATCATGACAAATCGTTGTCAATCGGAGAGGATATTTGTGAACGTGGAAAAAACGTGACGGAATTGCGCTGGTCAGGAAGCTCTCCGACCTTACCACGTTTATTTTAAACATGTTCAAAACAAGCATATATATTGCGTCCCGGTTCATACGTTGAGTCAGGTCTGTGATGAGTGTGAATGGCATTTATAAAAAAAATCATTGGTACTTTGGTAGTGCATTATAAAAATCCAGTTATACACATTGGCACATAAGTATACCGTAATTATTTCAATGTTATTGCGCTCCAAAAACGTTGCGTTCAGACTGTCTTCATTGTTATCATCTATACCCTTGCGACTGATTTCTATGTGATCTTTTTTAATCATCAACTGTCTCCATTGTTCTCAAAAATATGACACCATGTCATGTTTAAACTCTTATATCTCGGCGAAAAGGACGAATAAAAGTGTGTAAATCTGCATATAGACGGGGGATGGATGTAATTTCGTCATGGTATAAGTCAAAGGGTAAGGATTTGTCAAAAAATACCTTTTTGGGGATCAAAGTTTCAAATAACGCGTTTTTTGTTAAAAATCGCATACATTTTTCATGATTTCTCCCTAAATAATTAACGGTTTTGCTCAGAATTTTGTGTACTGATACCTCTTTTAACTGCAAATAAATGTACACACTTTGTTTTGTTCAGACCCTACAAAAGGAATATAATTACAAGCAATACTTACTTCCGCAAGTTTTGCGTACATAAACACTGACAACTGTCTTCTATGTGCCAACTGTTTTCTATGTATCGGGTTGAACGGTGTGATAAAACTCCCATCAAATGTACACTGCATTCAAAAAGCATCATATCTCTATTGTATTAAGGTAACAGCGTATAATTTATAGTAAACTAGAGCAGTTTTCGTTCAAAAAGTTTTTTGTCTTCCCATTGATTTTGATGGATAAAATAGGAATTGCATTATGTTTATACTACATTTACACTTGAGGTTAGACACCTATAAATTTCGAAAAAGCAAATTTGTTGAAGCGTGACAGTAATTTTAATGCAAATCTTGCTCGTTCGCAAACAAAGTCAATATGCCATTAGGAGCAAATGTGTCTTGTCGGGGACATAGCCAATAGTATATAAGGAACAGACTCTTACAAAGAAATCCTTGTGAAACATATTTGTGAACTTGTAACAAGCAAAACTTCAATGAACTTGGTTTTTCTAATATGTTTTAAAGCATGCGTTCTTCATTAAAAACTAAAAAAGAGTTTGTAGCCAAGAGTTATAATATTAATATGGTATGCGTTTTGGCTCGTGACATTTGCCCATTTGTGCGTGTGTTAACGAGTACTGAAAGGCATGCATATTCTTTCAAACACACTGTTTAATAAAGGTGACCAGTGTTTTAACAAGACGTTAGTCTTCTGTTAGAGTGATAGTATGTACAAAATACAAGCATATCTGCTTCAGTCCTTTCATTTTCTTGAATAAACTGAATTATTGTTTACCCCCCCCCCCTCCACATTTGTTCTCGAACCGTCCCCTTAACTAAACATTTAATATTTTACCGGGTCTGAATAATTTAATTGGCTAAAAATGGCTTACGTAATATAAAGTATATTGGATTTTTGTTTTTTAAAACACATATGATATCAGTTCATGCCTTATAAACATGTTTCATTCCATATCATGGTCACGTTACGTTAACATGCTGTTTACATGCTTGTTTCATGTACAATGTACATCCCTGTATGACGTTCTTTTCAATTCGTATCGCCTTATATTACCATGATCTTAAACCAAAACGTGATAACTGATCTTAAAACATTATACAATGTAATTATATACACACAGCTCAACAATTGTTAAGGGTTTCTCTTTCACATAAAATATGAAACAATCTTACATTATAATAATTATATGATTAGAGTTCATTAATTTTTAAATACATGTTCACTACAATCAATGCAATACTATTGAATTTATGTTTAACAATGTGCATTGTGGATGGTAGTGATTCTGGGTCTTCATGTTTTCATTTTATGTTTGAATTGAGAGAAATAAAAAGTTGTTGTTGTTGTTGCTGCTGCTGTTGTTAGCACGATCGAAGGCCAATAGTACCTAGGTCTAAGGAATTCATGGGTACGAAATCCAATTCTAGTATTGCGATTTCTTGTAACCTCGAAGACACATACTTTTTTATGTAAATTACACTAGAAATTATGTTAAACGAATGCTTATGTGCCTTTTCTCCAAATGAAATGAACCGATGGGTTTGGGTTATAGCCTGGTACGGGTGTATTCATGAGAAACATGAATCAATGGTGTTAAACATGTCAGTTAGCGGTATTGTGCGAATGCATAGCATATTCTAAGTTTTAGGCATGCGTGCACAAAGCTTTTCGTCACCAATGTCCAATGCAATAGTTCCCGGAATGCTTAGTTGTTGCGTAACAACTGTCAAGTTATCAGACATGCGTGCACAACGCATATTGTCACCAATGCTCAGTGCAATGGTTCCCAGAATGCTACATGTTGTTGCGTATCAACGTTCAAAATGCGACTGCTATGTAAAGTTCCGCTCTCGAGGGAAGTAAGGATTACCGGGTAAGTCAGACAATACTGCATTCAAGACCAGACATTTTTGTGTTACATTGGGGAATGACTATGTCAGAGATCGCTTACGTTTGGCCTTTGGTCATCTTGAATGGACACTGCAATATTGAACAACTGCAACCTTCACGAGCCAATATTTTGTGGAAACATATTGAGTTGTGGATAAGTCCTTACGAACGATATGTATTTTGTCAAGATTATAAGCTACATTAAAACATCGGTGTTTTTGTTGAAGATTTTATTTTGTAATACACTTATATCCACTTTCTATAAAAGGACAATGAAGTCACAATGGAATGTTGACCTTCACCAATATGTACTCGTGCCATTGTCTTGGTATGAAAAACAGTACGTCATGGTATCAGGTTCGACCTGACTGTCTTAGCTTACGTCCTACAGACGTATTACTAAATACAATAATTAATGTTTTATGTGCTGGGTTAGAGTTCCAAACAAGAGTCGATACCCTATCATCGTAAAACATGATCATCTTTCGGTCAATTACCAAGGGAAGATTCATGTGACAAATATCAGTTTTACGGATCGTAGATTCTTGTTTTTCATTATTTGTCCTTGAGAAGCTAATGCAAACACCCAGCTCAACATCACAACATTGGTGCTGATTGTATATACGACTGAGCAAGCTGGTGTAATTAAAAGATGATCCGAGCGAGTTGGCTGCAATGCTGGAGCCCGTTGCAAAGCCCAAATCCGCTATCGAATAGCGCTTGAAATCGTTGTTTTTGCTTCGACCGCTACCTTGCGATTTTGAAAGCAAGATGCATTCAACCTAGCATGTCACCACTGAGTGCTCGATAGCGCTTCCGTAAGGACATGGATGAGCTCATGTTCCTCTTCAAACAGATAGATAAATTGCGAAGCTGTTCATTTGAATGAGGATGCAGTTACAAAATAGAACTACAATATCATCGAGCCTTGTCTTGTAAATATGTACAAATGTACAAATATAGATATGTAAACAGATTAATGACCAATTAAATCTATACTAGTATTACTCTGCTTAATGGGGTCTAACATACACATATATTTAGCATGATGTACTAATCATACAATACGCAAATATCAATTCATTCACGTTTGCTTGCACACAACATCCATATCGCTGGCTTAGAATGAGAAGGACGTAAGTGGCACTTACGACCTTATAAGACTAATACATATTTGAAATCTACATCATTAGGCTCTTCTTATGAGCCTATTTTTAGAAAATTGGAACTTGTCATGTTGACCAAACTGAAGTTGAAAAAGCTTGTTTTACCATAAGTAAAGAAAGATTGTCAGACCGTTTGTCTTGTTTTCTCAAACTATTAATTTTGTAGTTACGACCTTCTCATTCTAAGCCAGCGATACATTCAACCTTGCCACTCCAATGAGTTCCAACATGCGTGAAATTTGTAAACATTTTAAAAAAAAAATTCTATGAATTGATAAGGAAGTTGGCAGCCAACATGCGTGACGCGGGGAAGAAACACACGGAGAGTGCACTCGGCAAGGTTTGAAAATGTTGCATCTTAAAATAGCATATACATGTAAGTATGCTTCCAAAGGTGACATTACATAGTTTTTATTATGTAATTTACAGACTTATGAAACCCCTTTTACATTTCTAGGCTGTCTGAATGGATGCCCGTGTCAAATTGTGCTGGGTGAATGGTGGTGAATTATACAATTATGTTTCGATTGCTAGTTTCGAGTTCAATGCTTAGATACAGCCAAAAAATCAATTCGACAATCGGAGATCGGTAATACTAGTATTTGCATTGTCAAATTTTGCGACAGTTAATATCATGCCATCTCTTTGGATGGTCTGTATCTCAAGTTCTATTTATCAGATTGCTTTGCAATGCATAGGGAATGTGTATGTCATATGCAAAATACTTTTTGTAACGAGTAAAGTACAGATTCGGTTTCCAAGTTTTAAGAAATTCTTAAAATATTAAATGGATGGTGGAAGTAAAGATTCCAGACTCATAAATACGAGTCAGATAACATCTTGATATTAAAATGTCCTAACAATTTTTGCCCCTAGACAAATTAGATTGATTCGATCATTTTATACAGTGCAGTAACACATGTATATAGTAAGTACGTGTAATAAATTCAAAGTAAGCAACAACTTTAGGACATCATGAAATTATTTTGGGTATTTGTAACAAAATTTAAGCATGCATATCTACTTATAGTCCAGAAAATTGGACACGATATTGTGTCTATATACAATTTATAACCCTGGCCGTATTTTTTCATAATGGGGAGTATCACGAAGATACTCGATGTATATTAAAGTTTGGACACAAACACATTTTTAAAAGACTGATATTGTACGATTTGCTTCCGCGGGTAACAGTACTTTCTGAGGGCTGACATTTTTACTGTCACCCTCAAGGCTATGTGTTATTTATTTCATAACACCGAACTTTCATCGTCCACATTTTATTTTTGGTATATAAATTTAAAGGGTACGAATCGTTACGGGTACGAATGAACTCTCTTTCAATTTCAATGTGAAACTCTACAGGAGTCGATTTTATGTCATAATACATGAATTATAAGAGCTAAAGACTATCTTCCTTGTTTCCAAGTACTGAAATCGTGTGTAATTAGGTAATTATATATGTATATCTGATTATTTAACTTCTTTTCAACACCTTTCATCCCACAGGTAACTGTATCGTTGATTTTTTTTCGTTTTTGTTGTCTTTTTTAACGATACAGTTACCTGTGCATCATCCCCCATTGAAAATTAACAACTCCAATCTGCACAAAGGAAACTTTGTAGCGAAAAGTATCAATGTGTTCGATACACCTAATTCTTGGAATGTTTTTCAGCACCAAGCACTTGACTGGATATAGAGAACTCGAACTAAAAACATGGTTATGCGGTGGAAATACGCCGCCATGTTTGGGTTTTTTTTATAAATATACCACGTGACATGAAGAGTACTGAAAAAAGTACTATCACCCTGCTGACAGTAAAACAATGTTCAATCACGTGGTGTATTATCCGCTTTATCGTAATAGTAAGAATACTACCCGGTTGTCTAATGGAAATTAACATTAAAAATTTAAGTAAAAGTTAAAAGTATCTAATACACGTTTTGGAACAGTAATACTAAATCTATTTAATATCAAATAAAAAAGAATAAGTTGCGAGTTGTTTACATTAATTGACGTCCAATGCTGACGTCAACAGCAAGCAAATTTTAAAACAAATGTTGGCGTTTTATGTGACTGGCGTTTTAGAAGGCCTTTAAGCGTTTTTACGAAAAAAATAACGGACACACTGACATTTCACTGTTTATGTAAATTTCGTGACGTCAATACAAGTGAAACAATATGACGCCCTCCAGGTTAAAGATTATACTGGCCACGCGTCGTATAGGCCAAAACTAAAATAAAACAAATTTGGTTGAAATTGGTTGGATATTAAAAAAAGTTATTAAGATTAAAAAAACGTGCAAAACTTTGTCTTTAAGTATACATTAACATTAACCATCCTCATAAGTCATTGGTCAGTAAAGTCTCCATACAAATATTTCAGATGAAAAATACGCTGCTTGAATGAGAATGACATTAAACCAACATTTACATAATATTTTAATAATACATGTACTTATGAAATAGTGCAAGGTACTGGTCGATACAAAAAACAATACTGATAAGGGAACTATCCCATTCGAAAGAATAGGACGGTTACAGTTAGTCCATGTATACCCAGTTAAACATAGATAAGCATAGTAAACCTGAAGGACGAGCTTATATTTATAACCGTTATCGCTTAACTTTGAGCAAACTGTACTAGGCTTGTAATCAGACAAATCGCTTCTCAGTCATGTATTCTGAGTTCCGTTCAAGCATTTACAGTATACATCGGTTTTCGTTCCGTCGGATTCATACGAAAACAGTACAACTTTGAACTGAGAAGGGAGGTGTCGGGATAAGTACCATAAAAGCACATAAAGGCAAAATCCCTATTTTAATAACCGAGTAAATCTTCCGTTATGAATATGAAATATAAAATATGAACAGTAGAATGTACTTACATAGAATACACATTCCCATAATAATCTGGAAGAACTGGTCCAGATTGGACTCTAATTCTGCCGTCATGATTGCACCTCAGCGAAATATAATCAACCAGAATAAAGATGCTCCCTTCCTTTGTCTTTGCTTCCCCTGGTAGTTAAACCTGCCTCCGCGAAGCTTTCTAATTGCATACAGCGTCAAAGTAGACCGCACTGCACGGCTGTATTTCAATAATGAAATAGTTTTCAATAGCGTTAAATATCCGTCTATGTTACGGGTGACTGGATTTTACACACAAATTTATACGACCAACCATGTAATTTATGAAAACAATGTTGTCCACAAATTGTGACTTCAGTTTGTCATTTAAACCCTCGATGTGTTTATTTCTGACCTATATGGTTTCTTTAGTACTTAGTCTAATTACTGACCGAGGCTGCGTATACATGAATACGAACCCCCTGCGCACGAGAAAACGGATTTTACGTGCGCGGTATATTCTTATGGAATACCGTTCGATTGGCAAGTCAATAAGGGTGCGTACACACAATAAGTTTTGGTATATTAGTCGAGGATGTACATTTTACAAGATGAACAGCATGCCCATGTATTTCCCTAATACCACTTGGTATAGCTTGGCTTTTTTACCTGAACCTGACCTTTATACAATAATATATTACAAGGTTCTTGCTTTGCATATATCAATTTCCACAAGCAAATCGTGCGATATCGGTATTTTAAGTTTGTGTTTGTATTACATCTCGAGCGTCTTCATGATACTCACCGATTATGAAAACATACCTCGTAGTATATTCTTGCATAAAGATCAGGTTCATGTCAAAATAGCCAAGCTATGTCTTTAATATAAGTGTCACCAAAATGAAAAGCAAACGGGTAGGGAGCGGTGGCCTAAGGTAGTGTGCTCGAGAGATCCTTGTTTACATTTCAATAATTTGACATTGCTAAGTGTTTCTCTGAGCAAGAATACTTTTCACCATCCCTGCTGAATGAGATAGTCAAAGACTAACGTGAAATGGTTGCTACCAGCCAACGTGCGACTCAATAGATAAAGAAGGAGTAAGTGTCCAGTCGGGTGAACGGACAAATGTCTGAGAATAAACTTTACTTTTTGTATTTTACTTTTACCTTAATTATAATGCCAATCGGTCTTTAAACACCACCAATGGAAACAGCAAACTAATTGTTGTTTACAGGTGGTCTCGATTAACAGGTTTTTATTAATTTGAGAATTGATCGATGGCAGATAAATAAGTGGTCTTAGTTGTTTAGTTTATACTCATTTATTTAAGGTCGATTGTGAAACAAGTTTTGCAACTTATATTAAACACTCTCGACGCCTCTTTACTGATCTTACCCATTGTCTCGAGGGTATGAGAGAAGAGAAGCCAGTTTCCCGTTTATGCTGAGCGCAAAGCAAGGGAGTTACTTGTACCATTTTTTTATTTCGTCTTTGATATGACGCGGCCAGGGATCGAACCCGATACCTCTCGCACTCAAAGCGAACGCTCAACCACTAGGCTAACAAGGAGGCGGTTGTTGTGTAAGAGTGGTCTCAGTTTCCGGGTTGGTGCTGTAGTTCAAATTGTTTGGTTTCACTCGAAAAACTAAATCTAAGATTGAAAGAACTTTAGTTTTAACCATTTCTTTTGGCCATATTGCACGGTTATCGAAAATTCTCCTTTATGCACAATTCCATCATTTCTCTGTCACGTGTCACTTTGATTTACTACGTGTAATTTAAGGTTTCTGGTATATGACAGTACCGGGTACAATAAAATACATCATAATAAGATTTAATACTTCTAATGGAGGATAAAAACGAGTACATTGTATGCTATTCAAATTGCTTTTTGGTATTTATCTTATGTATTTAAAATATCTACTGACAAATAAGTCTAGTACGGTGTCAACTAACTATACATCTGTTTAAAATCTACGTCGGGTGTAACTGTTTACGGACAATTTTATAAAAAAATACAACAGTGTGTTTGAAAATTAAAAATATATTTATGAGTACAGCAAATGTAAAAGTAGGATTTTTATTTCGCAAAATGTTGGCCAAATTAAGTATTAATTGTTTGGTTCTGTCCAGTTCAGTTTATTCCATACCAGTTATAATTTAGCATAATCGTAAATTACATAAACATGTAAGGACAAAAAAGACGGGAAGTTCGATTAATAGCAAGATAAAAGTACTATCTGGCTTAGCATGTAGTATTTTTTCTGAAAAGTTTTATGTTTTACCTGGTTGAAACGGAATGTGCACCTAATACAGTGGACACTGAAATGTGATACAAGTCGGGTATTAATTACTCGCTATGAACTCATCATGTCGCCGACATGTCGGTCTCGTTTTGATAATGTAAACTCGTTTACAATGTATGTAATAATGTATTTAGGTCTTTCTGTCCAGGATTAGCCATGAAAGTACAAGCAATTATTTCCAATGAGATCATGTGTTTTGCTGAAGAAACAGCAAGTAGAAGACGTGATACAAGGAATCGCGTTCGGAACACCGCACAAACACCTTTGTTCTTTTACCTGTCCATCCAGTTTATTGCACCGATACAAGCAACACTACATTTTGGTAACCAACCATTTCGTCGTCGGTATTACATGGGAAACATTGAAAGTGTTTCTGAAATTTCCGGTGACATGACCGAGATTCAAACCAGCCGCCGCTGGGTTAGTAACGGCCACCGTGTAACACCGCAACAATACATTTATGACGTTATACCTGTACACCGTACAATATAGTGAAAGGCATTGTATAACTAGCATAAGATACTGGAAGGAACAAACATATTATAGGGGCCTATTATTCTATTACTAGTATTTCATTGTAAATTATGTCAATCCATGAAGTTATTTTGCTGCTGTTGTTGTTGTTGTTGCTGTTGTTGCTATTGTTTTCAATCTCTAACATCCTATACCAAATGTAACAAATACGTAAGGAAGACATGTTGACGTTTCAGTCATTATCTATTTTTATGTAATGATAAACATTCAAGCTGGAAAACACTCAACATATTCAAATAGTACATTAATGTATGTCTTGGAAAAGATGTCAGTCGATACAATAAAATCTACCAAGGAAAGTAATTTATAATTTACGAAATCTAACAACACCGCTGGGAATGTGAATCGTCTTAAGTGATCAATGATTATCGTATTGAATCTACGAGCAGTTTAAGACACGTTTTATCTTCGATTATAGAGTCTGAGATAGGTATCAAACTAAAGTAGTTGGATCTCCCGGGGTCATGCATAATTACAAAGTAATTTGTGCACAAAAATGAAGATTTTGTTCTGTTCTGTTAATATAACAGAAATAACACATCATGACATTTACCATTTACATTTACTTATAATGAATATCGAGTTTTAGATTAGTATTTGCTTTCAGTGAAAATAACTGGCAAAAACAGTGAAATTATCAATTTGTTATATTCACGGTTTTAGAGCTGGTTCCGTTATCGTGCAGAAAAAGAAACGCAACATCAACACTGTCGGGCTTCAAAATACATATGCGTTACATCAATATGACGTCATAATTGGCTAATATCAACGTGATGGTTCCAATTTGTGCCAATTACTGTACATTTGTACCTTTTTTACGAGAAATAATGATAAATAGAAAATATGTTGGTTTTTGGTGAAATTTCCTATTTTATTTCACTGGTGATCACAGAGTTCAAGTTTTAATTCATTGTTTCACAAAACATAATGCGTGTAATTAAATATTTAAACCCTACCGTTTAGTTAATCATGATACTGATGACGATATATAGTGCAAACGCACGAATGGTATTCCATTGTTTGTAAGATACGTCAAAACAACAAAACTTACGCCGCCCTTTAAACGTACGTCAAGATAAATGATCTGTATGTTTCATTTTCTACAACGAGTAAAGAAATTACATTATTTTAATTGATTTAGTTCCGAGTAGTTATTGATCGGCCCGCGTACAATCCAGACGATAGTAACTTGCTATGAAAGTTTTTTCTAGCGTTTCGACGTTTTTGTAGTGTCTAATATTTAGACCATTACATCATTTAAGACAATGTGTAGTTTTGCATCGCGGTGCACAGGTAACTGTATCGTTGAAAACGAAAAAAAAATGAAAAAAAAATATTTTTTTGAAATTTTATTTTTCTTTTTCCGTTTTTTTTTTCGTTTTCAACGATAACGTTACCTGTGTCCCGGTACAATAAGAAAGGCAAAATATATAATTGCCTAATTGGGCTGCATTCCATCAATTTTGTTATGATCAGTATGTTATTATCTGTGCAGGTTACACAGAACACTGTGTTGCAGTGTTTCTGTTGTTGAAACATTAAGGTCGAGTTGTTCTCTGTTTTCAAAACTTCAGTTTTTCAAGTCAGAATTCTAGGGAAAATGCCCACTGCGTTCTTCCTTGGAACAATACACTTAATTTTAAGACCATTTGCAGTCATATGAAGAATTTTTGTAATTTCTCAGACTGTTGCTTTATCTTGATTAACCTGCGGCCTTGAGCCGCAGGTTATATTTGCATGCAACAAGAAAATTTTCCATGTAGGGGCACGTGACATGTTCTGGATGGTTTACCATTTCAAAAAAAAAATCAGAAAAAATCAGCATTTTTTAAGAATGACGTGAACCAGACTAATACCATTTTTTTTTATTTAGATTCGTATAGATCTATTTTATTTTATTCTAAAATAAAGCATTAACCATAATTTACCCCTTTAAGTAATAATTAATAAGAAAAAAATGTGTTTCGAAATGCGTTTTAACGCGCACTTGACCTTTCGTTAGTCTGGTTCACGCGTTCAAAACTAAATCTAAAAAAATGAAGCACTTTGTGCGAATGTCGTAAACCAGACTATTTCACTATTATTTTATTTTATATTTTAAAATAAAGTAATGTAAGGTAATGTAAGGTAATGTAAGTTAATAACTATAGTTATTTCTTTTACCCCTTTAAGAAATTAAAAATAAGAAAAACATGTGTTTCGATATGTGTTTTGGCGTGCACCTGCAGTTAACTAGGTCATGCAGGCCGACGCGTCGGCATTAAACACCTAAATCTTACCCAAATCTTAACCAAATAGTCACGTTTTTACCCAAATACTTGTATTTAACTAACAATATGGGGTTGATTAACTTTATTACGCATTTTAATGACCAGTGATGACTAAATAAACGTAAACTAGCAAGTTTTTCGGCAAGACTCGGACCGGCGTTTGTCCATAATATTTGCACGTCGTGAGAATCGCTTTATTTTACTTTCTGACTCTTCGTGCGCCGATACCCAAATATACAAAAGTATGAACGTTTATTTACCCAAATACTTGTATTTAATAAACTATTTGTCGTGAATAAACTATATTACGCATTTGAATAACTAATAATGAAAATAGCACCATTTTCCGGTAAATTATACTAGGTAAATATACCCAAACACACATAAGCCTACTAAATCAGAGAGGTTTGTAAAATTCCGCATTTTTCGACGGGGACTTGGACTTTTAATTGTTTCTTTGGCTCACATGTGGGCATTGCTCATTGTACATGTGTCGTGGTGTTACTGATGCGAGTCTTTGCTCTGCTGGTTAAGTGTGCTGCCTCCCCTGTCCGATTTCCTCATACCTTAATTTATATCAAGCCTTATTAACACTTTAAAAAGTTTTAGTTTCTAAAATTATAAAAAAATGTCTCTCACAATACTGGTCTGTAAAACAATTGGCCGCAGGAACTATTTAACTTGTTGTTTCTTATTTGGGTCGGCGAACTTAGATGCATTCAGGTACTATATAGGCTTCCATTGTCAAAATATCGCTGGCTTAGAATGAGAAGATCGTAAGTGTTACTTACGACTTTATAAGACTAGTGCATATTTGAAATCTGCATCATACGGCGCTTCTCATGAGCATATTTTCATGAAAATCAGAACTTGTCATGTTGACCAAACTGTAGTTGGAAAAGCTTGTTTTACCATAAGTAAAGATAGATTGTCAGACAATTTTCTATTGTTTTCTCAAAATATTGATTTGTAGTTACGACCTTCTCATTCTAAGCCAGCGATATACATGTATATTATATGTTACCTGCGATACCAGTGAAAAGCGTTTATTTCAATTGTAGAGCAAATGTCTGCGTTATTTTTGAACATCCCTCGTATCATGTTATTTATATACTACTAAATGAACTGCCACTACAATTCCTTTAAATTTTGAAAGAAGTTTCAGTGACATTATCCGGAAATATTTCAGCGATTGTCGCGGTAACCACCAGAGAGGTCATAAAATACGTACTGTACTTGTGCTAACTATGCGATGTACGAGTTCAAATTGGTACTATGATGTTCGACAATTACGACAATGAAATGTTGATGTTGTGTACTTTACTACATAAATATTTATGTTTATTGCAAATAAACCACAAGCATTCATGCACATATGACATAATCCGGGAGTGGAGGTATTGCGTACATAGACCAAAATGCATGTACTGTCTTTTCAATAAGTAATACTAATGAGGGAACTATCCCATACAAAAGAATAGCGGGGAATACCGTTAACTCAGTTATATCCAGTTAAACCTAGATAAACAAAGTTTACCTGACGGACGAGCTAATATTTACCACCGTTATCATTTAACTTTGACAGGATTGTATAGTTTTATGTATTATTTGGTCGGTGCTAGTTGTATTTTGTTACCATGGTAATACAAGTGTAAAAGAATATGGAATATTTTTCTTGAGACATTTAGTTATTAACTTCGAACTATGTTTGTAGGAGCTGTATATAATAATGTCTGTTTTTATTTATACTTGCAAATAAATTTATTTACTGTCTTTAAAAGTATGTTTTGATAATTGTGATTGATATGTACATTTTCATTTTATGTCGAGATAAATATATCTGTATAACTATCTACAGAAGGTAAAGTATAATTTACTCACACAATACGCACATTCCAAGAACAATTTGAAAGAAAATGTCCAGGTTCAGCTCGAGTCTTTGTAACCTTTCTATTTCCGTTTCACTGGAATTTCCGCTCATGTTTAAAGAAATACAATCACGTGGATCTCTGACAAATGATGCTGGGATTCTTACACAAAATGTCTCTGCAACATGTAAACGAAAGCAGCACTACTATAAGTAACTCCACACAGACGAGAAGATAACTTTCATAATGAAGATGTATTTTACCAGGCCATTAAAATGAGCAGTGTTAATTAAATAAAGATCGCGACTTGCAATATACTTCAATATTTTTTTTCATTTGTCATCAATCAAAGTGGTGGGTGTTATAAAACAATAAGCTTTATAATTATTCGAATTATATAACTGTTGTTACATCAACCAATCAAAATCGATGATGCATCTGTATGCGTGCGCACGCATTTTAATGATATACATCGAACGCTGGCGGATGTAGAATCATGATAGATATCAATACCTTGAATCTAACGGTGAACAATGATCAACCCTTAATCTAAATATTGCATTTAATTAGCATAATGATCGTACATTAAGTGAACGATGACACTAATCTACAGATTGTGTCATAATTTTATATACACTCGCTCCAAAACTGTAAATAGCTTTACCAGTAAACAAAATGTGTGTTCATGTATTACAATGTATTTTGTTTCTAGTTTGAAAAAAAAAATATAATAGTCACATATAATTAACCATCGAATGCGTTTTTCAATCTTAGAGCAAAAACACTTTAGTCGAATTGAAATAAGAAATACAAGCGGCTAGTCCAAGGATCCTTTTTCTGTTTTCAATCCACGAAACTATCCGTCGTTCTGGGTATTGATGGGCGTACGTGTGCACATACACATAACTTTGAAACACTGCTAAATGCACCTGTATATAACCCAATTTGAGAGTGGCTGTTTACATCAAGCACATAACCGTTGAAAAGGGTAACGTTGAGCCATACCGGCGATATAATTATTGTACATAAAATATAATCATAAATGTCATAAATGATCACAAAAATCACTATAATAAATAGCAAATTTTGCAAAAAGTTTTGTAACCAATTTAACGTTCAAAAGTGGCATGTTTTCAAACCTCTTAGATCAAAATACTATAATTTTTGATAAAACATAAAATGGCTAGATGATTACAAGTGTTACAGTTTCAATACAGACATTCAACAAAGCATGAAGTTAACATTAACGACGACCCCTTCTTCCCAGAATAAAATGAGCGAAAACGGTACACATAAGTCATAACTATTATAAGTACTACTAGTATTTAAGAGGTTGCTTATTCGGTGAGTTGAATCAAATTTGGCTCGCATTGAATTTGGCGAGCGTATATGGCGAGCCATATTTGGTCATTAAGGCACACTACTCTCTAATATAAGCCATATTACACACCGTTCAACCCGATACCTGACATGCATATACATTATGGTACTAAGCATACAGCTGTCAGTGTACATGTACACAATCCTCGTGGTAGTTAGTATTGTTTGTATTCATATACCTTTTACAGGATTCAAACAACAGATATTTGGGTATAAACAAGACAAGCTGCAATATTTTTTGAGAACAATGAATACAGCTGATTCGGTTTTATTTAAATGGTCATGCACACAAGAGAAAGTGCTATGTTCATAGATTTATGCTTTAAGTTGAACTGTTGTCAGGTGACATCTGAGTGCTTCAAACCTTAAGAATGAAATGCCTTCAGCGCTTTAATTTACCGAGGTTCCGTATGACTCCGGCTATTTAAAGTACATTCGATCACACGCATGTGCATAAAGACTTCCTATCGCCCACCAGGCTAGACAATAGAACGCGGTTAATGTCGAACGTTGTCTGGTACCCGATGTCAACTGAACCAGCTTATGTCGAGCGTTGTCTGGTCCCCGATGTCAACTGAACAAGCTTATGTCGAGCGTTGTCTGGTACCCGATGTCAACCGAACCAGCTTATGTCGAGCGTTGTCTGGTACCCGATGTCAACTGAACCAGCTTATGTCGAGCGTTGTCTGGTACCCGATGTCACCTGAACCAGCTTATGTCGAGCGCTGTCTAATACCCGATGTCACCTGAACCAGCTTATGTCGAGCGCTGTCTGGTACCCGATGTCACCTGAACCAGCTTATGTCGAGCGTTGTCTGGTACCCGATGTCACGTGAACCAGCTTATGTCGAGCGTTGTCTGATACCCGATGTCACCTGAACCAGCTTATGTCGAGGGTTGGAAGGTACCCGATGTCACCTGAACCAGCTTATGTCGAGCGTTGTCTGGTACCCGATGTCACCTGAACCAGCTTATGTCGAGCGTTGTCTGATACCCGATGTCACCTGAACCAGCTTATGTCGAGCGTTGTCTGATACCCGATGTCACCTGAACCAGCTTATGTCGAGCGTTGTCTGATACCCGATGTCACCTGAACCAGCTTATGTCGAGCGTTGTCTGGTACCCGATGTCACGTGAACCAGCTTATGTCGAGCGTTGTCTGGTACCCGATGTCACCTGAACCAGCTTATGTCGAGCGCTGTCTGGTACCCGATGTCACCTGAACCAGCTTATGTCGAGCGTTGTCTGGTACCCGATGTCAACTGAACCAGCTTATGTCGAGGGTTGTAAGGTACTCAGTGTCGCCGGACTCAGCTTATGTCGAGCGTTGTCTAGTACTCAGTGTCGCTGGACCCAGCTTATTTCGAAGGTTGTCTGGTACCCTTTGTCACCTGAATCAGCTTATGTCGAGCGTTGTATCGTGCTTAGTGTCGCTGGACCCAGCTTATGTCGGAGGTTGTCTGGTTCCCGATGTCACCTGAATCAGCTTATGTCGAAGGTTGTATGGTGCTCAGTGTCGCTGAACTCAGCTTATGTCGAGTTTTGATCGCGTTCCCCATCTCTATGTCTTACTATATTGGTCTGGTACGGTCTGTTCAATGTGCCGGAGGCCTTAAATCAATAAACTTGTGCTATTGTTATTGTAACGGGTGACCTTGACCAGATTTAGTAGGCACTCATTAAATTTCGGAAGCGTGTATTATTTTCCGTAAGCGTAGTCGGTACTTATCGGAAATATGTGTTTATTTTTGCACCGACTTTGTCCGAAATATGCACGGAATATGTCCGGAGTGCCTACTAAATCTGGTCAAGCTATAACACATGGATTGGGGTCCACATACAACGTACAAGTTTGAAAGTTATAAAATTGATATCATCATCAAATCCTCACAAAATTTCCCTATCCTGAATAATTAAGCTATTTCTATCGTTTTCGCTTTCGCTTCATAATCCCTCAAGGTGCAATGCATAATTAAATATATCGGTAAATTCGTCGTGAACTTATTTCACTTAGTTAACGTTTCTGCATCCATTCTGCTCTACATATCAAACCTTGCGATGCGCGTATTGATACCAAGGTCGATGTGATGTGTAAATCAATGAACCTCACTGCACTGATGCATAATTATATATTTAAAACTATAATTAACGTCAAATAGTTTTCTATTATTGGCACATAGGAATATTGCTAATGATATATTGGTTAACAAAATGTGCCTTAAATATACGCTTTGGGGTTTAGTTTGACCTCAAAGAAAAACTTTAAACGTAACCTAGTATGTTTTCTTTATGATTATTGTAGCCCTTTATATAATGCTTGGAAACAATGTAAAATATTTGATAATCTTGAATGTCCTGTTTAGCTTATACACAAGATTTTCAGAAAATTCAAAGTTTTCACTAATAACATGCTTTGTGAATATCACCCATGTTGCATACACATTAAAGTGACACTTGCCCAGAATCATTCAGAACACCCATCGCATAATTTAAACATTAACACTAGCTCGATGTTGTGCATAGTTCCAGGCAATTGCGGTGTCACCCTTGGTCTCATTGTTATGATAATCTGACCGTGGTGTCGTAATATCACTGAAATAATAATGTTTTCTTCCCAATTTTGTTTACGTTAAGACACCATGATCAGTATAAAGTATAGTGTGAGTTTAAAGTTTATATTCAAATCACAGGTAACTGTGGCATTTATCTGGTATAACTAGACGAACACTTACTAAAATAATGCTAAACAAAATCGTACTGAGAGCTGATCCTGATAACTTATTATTTGAGAGAACGGGGATAATCGGGATTGGGTCTATGTTAACGGCAATAAATTTACGAGGATCCAGTTCACAAAAACACCGATGACAGAAATCACATCGTAACTAACTGTTGGGGTTGAGCATGAGCTTTGTGAATGACACTCGTATTTGTCAGACTTCAAGTTTGGACCAACATGTTCCCATGTGGAAGACCATTTACCAATTTTTCATAGCAAATCTGCCTATGATATACCTTTAGCCATTTGTAAACATAAACAAGAAAAATATGACCTTGTAAACAAAGACACATTTGTATTCTGTGTTTTGATATGATTTTACATAAAAAATTTTAAACTGTTCTGCTAGCGGAACATTTTACATTTTATTAAGTATTTATTTGTATGTAAAAAATAAGTCCATAACAATTTCATTTATGTCTAGAAAGGGAAATATTAATAAGGAATATTTAAATGATTTTACTTAATTTTTGTCCGTTAACGGAACAATTTCTTCATTCCTTACTGTGGATAACTAGCTGTTTAGTTAATAGAACAATTCGTTTATACTATCAAAGAAACATTTTGATCCCCATCAAGATATTTGAAATTGGTCCGCTAGCGGAACATATTGTATATAGAGAATATTTATTTGATTACACCTAAATTTTTTGTCCGTTAACGGAACAATTTCTTCATACCTGACTGTGGATAACTAGTTATTTAGTTAATAGTATAATACGTGTTTACTATCAAAGAAACATTTTAATTCCCATCAAGATATTTGAAATTGGTCCGTTAGCGGAACATATTATATATAGAGAATATTTATATGATTTTACCTCAAATTTTTGTCCGTTAACGGAACAATTTCTTCATACCTGAGTGTGGATAACAAGTTGTTTAGTTGATAGTATAATACATTTATACTGTCAAAGAAACAATTTGATCTCCATTAAGATATTTGAAATTGGTCCGCTAGCGGAACATAGTTTTCATTGTATTTATTTAATTATACCTAAAAAAATTGTCCGTTAACGGAACAATTTATTCATACCTGACTGTGGATAACTAGTTGTTTAGTTGATAGAACAATTTGATAATACTTTCAAAGAAACATTTTGATCCCCATGAAGATATTTGAAATTGATCCGCTAGCGGAACATTTTGTACATAGAGAATATTTGTATGATTTTACCTCAAAATTTTGTCCGTTAACGGAACATTTTAAAGTATTTTCAATGATTTATTGTACCGTTGACGGTACAAATGATATATTTGATTGAAATAAAACAGTAAAATTTACACTTTTGTTTCGACTTTTGTTTTTTTCATGCATATTTCACCTGTTTTTTTCAAGTTTTTAGGGTGAAAATGGCCATTCTAAATAGGATTTTGTGGACAATCCCTTTTTATATTGGACAGGCTTACATATAAACAGCAATTTAAACACACCAAACCAGCATCAATGTATGATTGTAAATATCATTATTGAGATTTTACAAAGCAGCAATCATTTTCAGTCTTTTTGTGTGGAAGACCCTTGCATATATTAGTCAGGCTTCAAACAAGCAACGGATTCCAGAAAACGTCATTCTTCCTGTTCAAACTTGTAAATAGAGATTCAATATTTGATTTAGATGATTTGTCATAGAATGTATTCACTAGTCCTTTCGTTAAAAAATATATTAATGAATATATTCATTTCGAGACATTGTAGTCATATAACTTTGCTAATGTATTTCAAGGTCTTTACATTTTATGAGTTTCTGTATATGTTTAAACATAATTTTATATTTGAAGGAGTTGTATTGTTCAACGAAACTAATAATCGTACAAAATGTACATTAAAATTCACAATGTCAATGTTGCCGCTAGTATATTACTTAAAGTTAGTAAACAATGTTTATAAATGTAACGTTAGCTATTTCCCGACATTAAAACTAAAAATCAAATAATTTTGCCGTCGTTCCCCAGACAAATTCAGTTTTGCAGACAAACTTGCGTATGTTTCCAATATGCTAGTAGACGATACGGCTAATTTTCGTACAATTTCGGGTGAACACAAATTTACAATCGTGTCAACAAGAGTTTGTTTATCACAAACAAGATCTCTAGAAAACTTCCTTTACTTCGTCAGATTCTTATCTTTGATTCTAATTTTTAAATCCTTAATTACAATTAAAGCTACTCCATTATTTGTCAAAACAACATTAAGACAATAGAGGTACATCATTTTTCGTGTCATAATTACCCGACCGATCAGATAAAGTGTTATCATGTTGAGAAATCTAACGAGATACTCTTGATCACCTATTGTTGTGGGCCAATTAAAATTGACTAACACCGTCTTAAGGCACTTCCATCTCTAATAATAGGTTAATTAGCACCAGTTGACAAGGTGAGAATATAATTATCAAGCTCCTTAACGATGTTTGACGACTCCCTATTGTTTGGCCCTTTGAGAACGTAGTTAATCGTGCAGAACGGGGTTTGCTATATATCCTCTACCAACAGATGTGGAAACCATATCCAATTGTTCTGAAATCATACAAGTTCATGTCTTCAAAGTTTTTCATATTTGCCACAGTCTATTACATATTATTATATTATTCAACAAAGTATTGTGCTCGAAGATTGACAGAGTATTTAACGAAGGAAATTATCATCACAAATATCAAGGTAAGCTGAAATACTATTTCCTTTACTTATATAAGTTGCATATTAATTTCCGTGACTTTTACAATATTAAGCCAATGCAATCGTGTCTCAGACAGTTGAATAAATTATTCTTGTCATTTCATTACCAAATTTCTTTATTCCTGATTTGTCCGAGTTCAATAAAAAACACCTTTTTTAAGAAAGTTGATTATTTATATTGATATGATTTTGCAAACTAATTTTCTAAACTTGTAATACGTGAAACTCTTAGTAAGCTCACATGAACTATAATGTTAAAAATAATATAACAAAATCAGTCGAATTAACTTTAAAATTGCCTGGCGGTTTGATCATTTTTAATTGCTGAGTTTATTTTGAAGGTTGTCACTGCATTAACAAATTATTTTAAGGTATTGTAACTGCGACCTGGTACGACAGGTGACGAACATTAAGATTTATATTTATAATTGCAACTTACGACGTTAGCATCGTATTTATTGCATAAGTTACTGAGCATGTTCTATTTTTGTACAAAAATTTACATATTTTAAATTAAATTTTGAAACGAAATCTCTCCATACAATCACTATCAGTGTGAATCAAAGATATTTTATAATTAAACTTTGTAGGCAAATATTTAAGCAAACTCGCAAGTCCTCCTTAACATGCTTGATGTAACGTTGAAAGAAAGTCTTAAAATTGACAAAGTTCGTTAGATGGGGATCAGTTGTCGCCTCAAACATAGTATTTACTGATACTGTATACCTATAATTCAACTTGTTCTGTTCAGCTTCAATCAATCATCGAATCATTATGTTGTCTTACAGACTGTAACGTTGTAGATAGAGGCATACATGTAGGAACAAAAAAAACTTAAAAACATAAAACTGTATCAAGATGTAATTATGTATAGGGAGTATAATCATTCGACGATTTTAATCAACAAATATAATTACAGTGATTCATTTCAAACGAAATAATTTTAAGAAGACCATTCAATTATGCAAACATTTTTATTGTAGTAGGTGAAGGATTTTTATCGGACGTTATGTCTGGATGTACCTGGCGTTATCTTAATATATTGCTAATAAATTATTATATTCGGACAGCCCCTTTTAATAATATTTACACCATTCCCTGTAGAAATCGCCTTAAGGGTCATTGTATTGCAAGCAGCGTTGAAATTCGTCATTGCGTTATAAGTATATCAGCAGGGATCTTCATGTTTCACATTCTTAATTGAATTAATGTAAACATTTTATAGGGTGACACTGATGTGTAAATCTTCAACCTTGACAAGATAATTGTGAATGGTTGACAGGTGGCTGGCTCCTTCTTGTGGAGATCCCTTTCACAAAAACGTATTGCATAAATGACTAGAGCTTAGTTGCTACTGTTAGGCCGTGTATAATAGACCGCTGACCGGCTCTTAATTAAAGAACGTTATTATACGTGTTAGATCTATTACGACATCAAAGCTAAACTTTCTGACTTGAACAATATACCCAGACCGCTGTGTTGACTAAAGGATTCTTACATATTCGGATTAATAGATGCTCCAAACTACTTCAAACGGTTCGAACCTTGTTGTGCGGATTACATACTGTATAATTGATGGATTAACAACGGGTGGTTAACACCGGGGTACGCAACATTTAACAACACATTCATAAACAATAGTCATTCGGGATTCATAATAATTAACTTCATTTAAAACAGGTTTGAAAGGAATTACAAAAATTGAGCCTTGGTTGCACATTCAAGTTTAGTTTTTTTCCGAAATTCTAGCGCTGCAACTGTCGTGGTAATAGTACACTATAGTAGACTCATTACATCGTAGTATGATATTCAGCTGCACCAATGATTTATGTTTTATCAAATTTATTATATTTTTGCTTTTTTTATATTTTCAGATGACTAGTAGTAGTAAGAATACCAACCGACAGGAAGTTTCATTCCTCATAGACGGTCAGGTGATCGTGAAGAGTATTACCAAGTACACAACTTGTGCTGACGTCATCAACAAGTTCCCGAAACGTGACACCCCTATAGCAGTGTTCGAATCCATCGATGGCGCCGAGAAAGAGCTTCCGGCTAAGACTAAGCTGCTGAAAGTATGCCGCGCCCACGGATTATCTAAACAAATCCAGTTCGTCGTCAGAAAATCAGACCTATCATCGAAGGTGAAGAAAAACTCGCGTAAATTCTTCTCTGTAAAGCCGAAGTGTGATAAACCCAAGTCTAGAGTGCCCCAGGGCAAGAATATGTCAAAAGATACATTAAAGAAGGTGTCCGATCTTGCATTCTACGTCAGATATCAGAAAACCAAACTCCAGTCATTGAGTAAGAAGTCTACTTTACAAGCCTCCGAACAGAAGAAACTCATGAAAAGACTTAGTTCTAAAGCTTCAGTTAACAGTATGGATGCTTTCTTAGCTAAGACGGATTTAGACGAAATGGCGAGATTTCTGAATTTTTGTGGAGAAGTTACCGCGGAGAAATTAGGAAGTGTTTCATCTAAGAAGAGTTCTACTACTGGACAGTTATCAGACAATAGTGTTAAATCAGTCAGTTCCGAGGACGTTACATCAAGGAATCAATCAACTTACGGACTTACAAATGGTTTGAAGAAAACAAAATTTGGACTTAAACAAAAGTTTGCTACTAAGCAAAAAGTTGTTGAAAGAACCGTGTCTACTGGAACCATTAGCTCTACTGATACTGGATATCATTCTGTAGGAAGTGATGCTGAGAAATCAGAATCTGTAAGCTCCAATGTGGAACTAGGAACATCAACATCTAAACGTCACCGTACCCAACTCCTCGTCTCAGACGACGCTGCACCACGTCACAGTACTCCAATCAACCACGGACGTCATCAAGCTAGAACATCAGCATCGTGTTTAGATCTCTCACATCACACACCTGAACACACCAATGATGAACGTTTAGGTAAATCTTTGATTCTTCAGAAATTCATGGCCGACCAGAGTACAACAACAGCTCTCCGTAGTAATTCTCAGTCATTCGAGAGTTTGGAAGACAAGTGTCGTTTCTACTGGGAATCAAACTGTGATTCAGACTCAGACAGTGAAAGTGAAGCCTCAGAACCATGTGAATACCTTGACGTCGCTTTTATTGATAGTAAAACAGAAGAAGCAGCCACCACATCTGGCTATAAAACCTTGAGAAGAGAATCAGCTATTTCCAATCTGAACAATTTCTCCTTATTGAACCGAGATCTTGGACTGAAGACACTCAATGGTACAGGTGATTTCGATTATTCCTTCAATTGTTCGTTTCCCAGAATGGAGGAATCCGCTGACTTTAGTTGTGACTTTACCTACAGTTTTGATGAAAGTGATTCTGAAGACGAGTATGCCAACAGTGATGATTGCATGGATAGTTTTATGAATACCAAATCATTCATTGATGATTCAGGGGACGTAACTCTAAGTAATGTTCGAGATGAAACGAGCCAGAGTTGTTTCCCTTCTGACCGGGAACAGGAAATGATCATATAAATAAAACCAGGAATATACACATGTGCTTTGTGCTGGGTTCTTGTAGCGCAGCTTTATGTGACTTGAAACTTACAAACTTGAATGTATAAAGTGCTATATTGTTACAATATCCAGAGTTTATTAAGTTATTAAACATTGTAAATATATTCGTTAATGTAAATAAGGTTAAATACCTGTAAATTCTATCTGTTATTTAATTATGTAAATATATAATGTAAATACATGCACACATAATAGAACGAAACCTCATAAAATACAAAATAAAAAAACATCAAAATAATGTATGCTTTTGTTTTAATTATTACTTTTTATTATGTACACATCGAAACAACGATGCAGTTACTTCCCTTTACTAACAGGCTGCCATCATAAAATACCACGTGGCGATATAAAGTCACGTGATGATGAAACTTCAAAATGGACGTCACACCATAGGAAACATAATATCGAGCGTTTACTTGATGAAGCCAACATGATAGCTTTGACGTACTTACAAATGCAATATTTTATGTAGGATACTAGATAGAGACACACACAATTTGATTACAAACACGGGACTAGATCTACATGCATATAAAAATGCCGAGCATAGCCTTTATTTGCCAGACTTCCGCATTCTGCTGAAATATGGCATACACCGGATTTGAACTCGTGGGAAGCGCACTTATAACAATTTTGAGTTAGCAAATAAAGTATGCATTTCCTAATACAACAGTATTAACAACTGCTTTAAATGGACACATTAACTGAGATGAATATACATCACACAAGGACCAATACAAACTACACTTTGTTCTTTGTCTTCAGTATTTGTATACCAAAGTACATCAAGAATTTTAGAAGACAGTGAAAAACACGACATTAAACCTCATTTGGTAGAAAAAAAACAATGGTAAAGCATAGCTTTTCCCCGATAGCAATGCTCTTGTTTACAAACAAATATCCCTCTGGCTTCGTATGAAAAGGTCGTAAGTACGACATCGATATTTCGAGAAAACAAGAGAATACTGTTGAAAAATTACATACATGTTCTCTTGTGTTGCGATAGCAACGAGAGCAAATACAGTAATGTTCTGTTCTGTTCTGTTCCGTATGGTATGCGGAAGCAGTTGTGTAGACATATCAAAATTACTGGAAATTTACAATAATTCTACAGAGGTTATATATAATCATCTCTCTTTGAAAATTCTTATAAAAAATACGTTTTTTCATAGATAATTGAACATGGCATTCATTTTAACTTTTAGATGAAAAGATATAAAGTAATTAAAGCTTTTCGTTGGCAGTCGACATAAAATGTCACACGCTGTGCTTAAACCGAAAACCTGAATCGAACATGAAATTCCCGCTGGTCGAACATGAACTTTTCTGCAAAACATTACTTGTGACAGAAATAATTAAAATACCTTTTTTCCAAGCTGATGAATAGTATATCGTTTTTCAAAAAATCGTTCAATGTACAGCGAAGTCATTAGTAAATTTCAATGTCGACACACAATGTCCCATCCGCACAAATACCGTTAATGAACGCACAGGAACGTTAACATATCAATCAAAGTGTTTGGGCTGTAGCGTCGTTAATTCAATGCACAATTGATAAAGAATGTCCAAAAATGGATTTGAAAATATTTCTTTCATAACTGTATATAGTAGGTTATTCGCAATGATTGGATTTTTTAATGGTACATTGCCGTCGGTAACATGAGATAGCTGCCAGGGGATGGCATAGAACGGGTAATGTCAACTATTGATAAGTCAGAGTTCAATTATAAAATGTATGTTACAAAACAATTCGTCTTTTAGATGGTATTTGTATTTTAAATTAAACTCGACATTCGCATAACTCATTTTACGGATGCGTTTTGAATTAAGTGACATTTGGTCATAGTATATATCATGCAAACATGACGTGTCGATTTTATTTTAAGCATGTGATTTATAATTTATTTTATCATATTGACTTCAACCCAACCACAGACCAGTCTTGTAAAACACCTCACAAAGGAAGAGTTGATTATAAATTACTTAATTAAAGCAGCGTTTTTCAACACATGCTAAGTATTCCAATATTTAGACCAAATCTATAACCAATTGTTATACAGTATACGTGGAAAGAATAATCAATGTTTTTCAGATAAGCTATTTGACAGAAAATATATTCATTAAAGTAATAACTATTTAGATCAAATTTCGTCTGGAAATATTTTATTGAAATTGATTTTCAAAATGTGCATTAATTAGTTAGTTTCAAATACGTACTTTTATGTTGATACCCTGGACACAATAGCCCTACAAGCTCTCTACGCGCTCCGTACGGCTTGATTTTTCTGAACTCGCACGACGTACGTTCGGTGTCTGCATATTGTCAAAATATGCTAAATGCCTATACAAAATGCTGCTGTATGAGCGAACTACAGGACAGAAACCTTTAAGTTAAGTTGGAAATTGTAAATGTTTGCAAAAATAAGATTATTTATCCACCAATTCATAGGTAAGTCATGAGATTACATTCGAGTACATGTAAATAATAACAATTTAGTAGAATTTACCGAGCATAGCATTGCCTTGCGGATTAGATGGCAAGCACCCTAACCGCCGAGCATAGCCTTGCCGATCATAGCCTTTATTTTCCAGTCAGCTTTCTGTTGAAATATTGCAGACATATGAGTGCCCCCACCCGAATTTGAACACGGGTCGTCGGATTAGGCAGCAAGCGCACTGGCCACCGAGAATAGCCTTGTCGTGCATAGCTTTTTTCCAGTCCACTTTCTGCCGAAATATGGCAGGCATGTTGTGTGCCTCCAACCGAATTCGAACACGGGTTGTCGGATAAGACGGCTAGTGCGCTAACCACTGAGCTACGAAGGTCACACAGCGCGGTAACCTATGAGGAATAGAGGCCAATACACTTACAAATACCATTTTACCATTTACCATTTATTTATAGCAAATCGGCATATAACTATACCTTTAGCCATTTACATAGAAGAAAAAAAAATATGGCCTAGGCAAACATAGACACATATAAACAGAAATTTAAATATATCAAAACCAGCATCAATATAATTGTAAATAACAATATAAAGAACTTATGAAGCAGCAATCATTGACAGTATTTCCTGTCTCAATTTCATAGAACGAAAAATAAAAGTGGCCGTATTAACAAGTGCCTTCTTGTTTTTAGAAGAAAGAATATTTGCAAATTTATTAAGTGAGACCCATGACATATTTGTGAAGTACTTGATTCGGAATTCTCTATATAGAGAGCAACATAATAAAAAATGATATTCTGACTCGACAACATTTTGTGTACAAACTTTACATATTCTATCAGCTCTGACTACATTATCATATCTCCCACTTTCAATTTCAAGACGATGCGAACTTAATCTAAATCTGGACATCTCTTGTCTATAATTTTCGTTTGACACAGCATCTAAATATTTTTCGTACTCGAAAACAGTTTTGAATTTTATGTAGTATTGCATTTTAGTTTGTGAGGATAAGGTGTCGTGCCATAATTGAATATGTTGGTCACGCAGCCTTTGTTTTAATTTAGGCAAGTAATTTATGGTATCATCAAAATTATACAGAATATATCCAAACCCTAATCGTTCTATTATAGATATTATTGACATAGTCCATGTCTGTGTATTCAGAGTTTGTAAATTTCGTTGCTCTTCAAACAAGCGGAACATTAGAGAATTTGGTGATTTCATAATTTTTATCCAGTATTTTATAGAACGTTCAATACAAATGAGAGACAATGGATAACGACCTAATTCTCCAAATACAGCCGCATTTGAGGTCTGAAGACATTGTTGCAATAACACGGGGTACATCGTCTGTATTTAGAACAGAAAAAACGTTACTTAGGACGGCTGTTTTTTTTCAGGTAAAAATTTAATTTGCTTTCTACCACATTGGTATCCATAAGAGCATAATATCGCTGAGTATTAAGAAATGCCACGTTCAGGTGATAAACATTGTTTTCAGAAATGATTCCTCTATTAATCAAAATAGACCGTACCAATGTTTCAGTAACAAATAAAAATTGGTACCGGTTATTTTGTTTAATTGAGAAATCTGTTCAGAAAATATAAGGACCCCCTCAACGTGGCTTCCCTTAATGCGTACTTTGCGCTTCATGCTTTTTCTGGATCATAATGTAGTGGAAAGAAAAGCAAATATTTACTTCGTCAAAACCGAAAAAAAAACAGCCGTCCCAAATAATGTATTTTCCAGATTTAAAAAAGACCGTGCACCCAGTGAATAAGTAGTACACACATTTCAAAATAGTATTTGTAATAAATAAATCCGTATACAATAACTGCCATAAAACCCTTTATCACATAAATCACGGTGCGAGGGTTTAATTGATAAAGCCCAATTAATAAAAAAACGATATTGCACTACTCAGTAATATAATAAATATGCAAATGAGGCGGCTAATCACTAATTTTATGTATTCTTACGCGCTTTCAAAAATGTACATTAACAGACAGGATACATAAAAAACAAACCGGCCAGTAACGTGTAATCTTACGATTCTATATACCCGTCCTGCTCCAATAATTATGCAACATTGTAACGGTGCTGCACTATGTTTAGGTGCTCATTTATTTTTAACCGCATTACTCACTGACTTCATTCTCTTCGATAGGGGACGCATGTCCACTTTCAACACATTTACAGGGCTTATTTTATTAATGTGATAAAAAGAATCTTACATGAGTGTCTTTTCATATCGAATTGATTAAACTCGTTGGATAAAAACTATAAAATACTCGACAGAGCCTCCTATTTTATAATTTTTATCCAACTCATTTAATCAATTCGATATGAAAAGACACTCAGGTAAGACCCTCGATATCTGAAAACGGCGAGATGCGACGGAAACATACATTGTGCGACATTGATACAATATTTAACCTTTTATCTTCAATCAGATTATATATGAGATTGAAATGACCATTGTATTGTGTAAACATATACGGCACAACAATCAACTTCTGAACAATGGTAACAATTAAATAGCATAGAATAGAATAAGTATTTCAATTACTATTGTTATATAACATTATACTGTCGAATTTCTTCTCGTAAGTCGGAAATCCAATCTTTTCAGATTTACACATTGCTTTGGCGTACGTAAAGACCATAACGAATTTTATTTATGGCATACAATTTCAAATCATAACGTTAATATAAATAGGAAATAGTCGAATCGTAAAATTTTCACAAATTCGTGGTGTATACACTTAAACGAATTTCTAATTGGCCACCCAATGAAATATTATATTATGCGATATATTCAGTCAATATCTCTAAAATTGTGGTTATTATCATTCCATGCACTTATCTATCGATTTCAAAAAATATATAACGCATGAATGTATAAAATCATCCATGCGGAACAGTTAGTGCAAAATGACTTACGTGCACGTGGCTCACGTGCCCGACATGTTTGATTTTTGAAATCAGTCAAAATGTATTCTCTGTCGATTGGCTTAATGAAAGGTATTAATACTGACGAGAATAAGTAATACGGGGCGCGCTGATGTCGTTAGAATGACGAATACCAGCACCAAAATCCAGACATGTACGTCCAAAAGTCTTTTTGTAAAAAGCGATATTTATAATAACGTGGGGTTTAGCTCGAATTACTGCGAGAAACATATTTTCCACCAATAAAATTGGACAGTATCGGGGTTTCGATTATTTATATTCTTCTTAAAGCATTTTTTAAAACTTATTTATAAAAACACGTGGCCAATCAGAAATTCGTTCAATGTATGCATGCATCTGACGTCATGAGCGCGTTCCACATGGTTCATTTTCACAAATTATAGTGTTTAAAGAAAATTCGATCTACAGGGAACAAATTTATACCAAATACGATATTTTCCAAGCTGTGCACGAGGTCAACGTGCAAAAAAGCAATTTCGCACCAACCGTTACGCATGGATGATTTTGTATATGAATACGCCATTTCTTTCCAGAAATAGATAAGTAAGTGCTTGGAATGAACAAATAACACAGCCTAAGATTTATTGATATAATTATTCAGATGATATAATATTTTTTTACGGTGGCCAATTAGAAATTCGTTTAAGTGTACATATACAGGAAAAGTTGTATGCCAATTAGCAAATCTATCCTATCGCCGTCTGCAGAGTTTTATAAATATGCATCTGGTTTTTTTCTAGACATCGGCGATTTTGCAACGTTAGGTACAGCGACCAACCGCACAGAACAACGTCATTGACGACACGTACGTAAAATGTTATCAATTTGAACGTTACGTGAAGTAATAAATCGTTCATGTATCTTTATCTATATTGAACAGATTTGCCATCTATTCGGTATTTAGAAAGAAATTATGTTTATTTGATTAAAGCGTATCAGTTGTTGTAATATCAACAATAAGTAAAACAACTCTTCCATCATTTGTTTTCTAAAAACGGCCCCCAATTTTTGCCGTCCGTCAAGCGAGCAAGAGTCAACATTAATCACTAATCAAATGACTTTCCTATCTTTACTTGATATGATAGGACTTCGTTTTTATCACAAATATTATGAGCTAAATACGGTATATTAGTTTACTTCTGACAGACTTTCCCCCGCAACCAGTTTTTACTTTTAAATTTTACGTTTTTATATATTAAAATAAATGTTATTGTCGGGCTGTGAATTCTTCCCTACATTCACACCAGACTCAGTATTCTTAGTTTTTACGTCATACTAGTATACCACAACGTTACCGCAAACAGCTACATCAACATTTTTGCCAGAATCACACAAATTATCAGTGCTTTGAAGTCATGCCCGTTTCATTTGATCGATGTGGGGGGGGGGGCGTTTAATAAAATATTAGTCATATTAGACTTTTCGCTAACCCATGCTGAACACGGACGACGCTTTGGTGTGCGGCGACAACGCTCAACACCTTATGTTGTAACGTTGTATTAATTTACTACTAATTGTAATAGAACTATTTTGTGCATGTAAATGTGAATGATTCGAATGCTTAACCTTGAAAATAAAAGAATTATCTTACTTCTTTTCAATCACCCACGTAGATCTACACAACACTATATACGGGTCAATCATTACGAGTTACAACTCGTCGTAACCAAAAGTGCAAAATCGTCTTAGTGCGACGAGGACTAAAATGACAAACAACGGATAAGCTAAATTAATGTTGTATGCACTATTTGACGTTTTGTTTAACTCTTGTATTTTATATCAATGCGCAAAAGTGTGTGTCTTACGTTATTTTTTACTACCTTTTTAATAAAACAATTAAATTACACATACCCAAGGGCATGTACGTGCCACCTTTCTCAATATAATATAATCATTGTATAATTGAAATATTGCTTTCTTACGTAGCATGGTTATACAGTGTTATATAGTGTTTACGAAAGGAGATACGTGCACTTTGGATTGGATATAATTTTTCCGTTTTGAGGATTTATTTTCCATCAACTAGAAGTGAACATCCAGAAGCTGTGTAGAATCATACCAGGTTGGTTGATGCTTTCATTTACCTTCAAATTGGATTGGTTTTCATCGAACGGCAAATTATAAACAAAAGTATTAAAATAAGCTTTAGGAACTCGTTGAAAATATTATTCGTTATAAAATGTTGATGTACATTTTTGGGGAACATAATTTCAACTGGTAGAGTCTCTTATTTGATATTTTTCAATTTTTCTGTAAACCACGAATTGGTCCTTTCTTTCTCCTTTTACAATAACGGCTAGCATTCTTCACATAGAACATTAATGCCATGCGTGGGGGTAAAAAAGAAATAGACTGATTAGATTTCCCAGGCTACTTAATCAACCTGGTACTTCCTAACAGTTTGTGATAAAAATGAGTGCAATATGTACATGTTTACTTAGGTGGCAGGGGATATATATATATCAAAATATCAAATCTGTAGTGTAGGGCTTATTTATGGGCACCAAAAATTAAATTGGTATTTTAAAGACCCAATTCTGTATTTATTTTGTACAAGGAAGGTGTTTAATATTTTGAAAAATCATAGAAACTAAATATCAGTTGGCTCTGAAGGATTTGTAGCTCTTCAAAATGGAGGATACCACCACTGGCGGAAGTTCAGCGTCGTTAGAAACCGCGAAAAACTTTGACAGCAAATAGCAAAAAATCGGCAGGTATGGGCTACACTTTTCTTGCTGAATTAACCTAGCTCAGACATGCTATTTATGTAAAATGGGACCAAAAAATAGGATTGCATTGGGTTTAAAAATACTGTGTATGGGGTGAAATTGGTCACTTTTGTATTTTTTTGACTAAAATTTGGAGGGGTAGGGGCAAAAACAAAGGGCCATAACTCCACAACCCTAGGGGTTAGCCTTGCAATTTGATGTTATTTTCTATTTATGCGACATAGGCCCTGAGACTGACACATAAAAACTTTCTTGTCTTATTTGCTGTTTTCAAGAAATCCGCTTGACTGTTTGCGGCCTGTTGGAACCTCAAAATTGGCCAATAATATATCCCCTGCCCCCTTATGATCCCTAACTGCAAAAAATCAAATATACAGCATTACTCAGTGTGCAGAAAAGGATATTAGTAGGGTTAAAAACAGGATAAAAACAAGTAAGTACTGTCCTATCTAAGGTATGAACATCAGTGTAGCCAGCGCTGACTTAAATCCGGTGATTGAGTCAGCGCTGACTACACGTGATGGAAATGAACTCCACTGGACAACAGTTCGAGGGGAAAATGAGTATTTATAGTAGTCCACAGTTGCAGAAGGTACATAAAAGGCCAGATGATGGTAATGTCGTGAGGGTCTAGTGTACGGGGTGAGATACTGTTTTGGGTCAACTTCTATGTGATTGTAAACCATTTTGTGAAATAATGTTAACCTGCTAAATTGTCTCCTAGCTTGAGGAAAATTCCATTTTAAGTCGTTCATAATATTACGGACTCTGCCTGGGGTTTTATTCTATGCCGCCAGGAGGCGGCATAGAGTATGAAAGGGTGCAAGCAGATGTCCCAGGAGGATACAAGATTTGATTGGTTATAACGCTGTTGGACTCGCCCGTCAGGGGTAAAATAGGATGATAAATGTTCGGTAGGTACTAAAGTCCAAGTCCCAGGAGGATACAAGATTTGATTGGTTATAACGCTGTTGGACTCGCCCGTCAGGGGTAAAATAGGATGATAAATGTTCGGTAGGTACTAAAGTCCAAATCAGTTCGGAACGGGTGTTTATATAACGGCTACATATGTTGCAATTTGCGGGTCTTAGCAGGGGCTATTAAAAAGTAAAAAAAAAACTATTTGCGCGGAGCGGCGATTTTCCTTTCGAACTTTTATGGAACATGTTAAATACTTTCATGTCTGTCAGATATTTTTTAGTTATGATTTTCGATTTTTTCCAGTTCTTAGGTTTTGTCTTAATCTAAATTTGATAAATGCAAGTGTTTTTTTAATCTCTATGTTTCTTTATTTATGTATGTCAGAATAGTTTGTTTTGCCAAAATTTAAACGGGTAAATATAGCTTGCCAACATTGAACTGACACTTCTTATTTACAAAATATTCATATGCGCTCCTATACTCCTGCCAAATGGAACTAGTTCTATGCATATTTTAAACTATGTTGAACGTATTAATTCGCAATAAATTTACTTATCAAGCTCACAAACCACGAAATAACAATGTCCTTTAGTGTCAGTTTCACGTTGTCAGGCTATACCACGTTATTGGAATACACTTTGTTATTTTATGAAACATGCTAAATGCCATCTGTGAAGCATTAATCAATATTATAATGGTGCTCATATTTCTAAAACATGTTATGTTCATTTGAATATATATTTCAATAGAAAATAGAATGTTTTCATGTTTTCTATTCTTTCCTGGTGTTTCACTGCCTTCAAGTTTTTAACCAGGTTTTCCAAAGGAAAACTCTGGTTATTAGATTGCTGAATGTCGGCGGGCCTTAACAATTTCTTCTGTGCACAACTCCTCCTACATTTCTTCATAGATTTCAACCAAACTTTCAGAGAATGATTGTCATCATGTGACCTGGTGCATATTATCAGGGTTTTATGATTCAACCAATTTTGACGGAGTTATGGCCCTTGAAACAGAAAAAATTGGCCGCTTTCCTTATGTCGCACGGTACTCAAAGTACACGACATAGAGTCATGAAACCTTCACAGAAATGGTCAGGATGTTTTCTCTACACCTGGGGTTTCACTCCCCTTTCAGTTTAGTACATCCAGAGTTATTAGCCATTGAAATGGTGTAAAATAGCCATTTTTGACTTGTTTCACATGCTACTCAAAAAGTATTTGACCTAGGATCATGAAACCTTTATAGAAATGTTTGACAGCATGTACTCTAGTGCACCTGGGGTTTCACTCCCCTTTCAATTTAGTACAACCAGAGTTATTGCCCTTGAATTAGTGAAAAATACCCATTTTCAGCAATCTTAAGTTTTTGCAGCGTACACTCAACACATGAGAATAACTTCCCTTGTGCATCACACATCACGCCGGAATTTTAGTTTGTTTACAAGTTTCTACCAATACCTTTTACTAAATAAAAAGATTTACTTAAAAAGAACTAGCGGCATCTTTGATGCCCAGCATCAACATTTCACTTGTTATAATTGTTGGTTACATATCTTGCAGCCCTTTTTGTACATTTTCTAGTTTATCAATATCTTTCTGATGGCAAGGGTCCCAAACACTTGATGCATATTCTAAGGTAGATCTAACAATTGTATTATAGGCTTAGTAGATTTTTTAGATGAATGTAAGTTACGTTTCAGAAATCCTATGTTTTGTCTGGCTTTATCAGTAGTTTTATTTATATTGGAAGACCAAGACAGATTTGAGGTAATTTCTACACCAAGGTATGTTGATTGGTTAACTACAGATAAAGGCTGATTATGTAAAGTGTAATTTGTATTTATCGGTTTCCTAGCTCTAGTAGGTTACATGCATAATGTGACATTTGGATATGTTAAAGGACATCTTCCATTTCTGCTCCCACTCAGACAAACTGTCAAGATCTTTTTGCAGTTGAATATAATCTTCACCAGACCTAATGTGTCTATATAACACGCAGTCATCTGCAAAAAAACGAACACTTGACGTAACAGTATCTGGCAGATCATTTATAAAAAGCAGAAACAAAAGAGGTCCCAAAACAGATCCTTGCGGAACGCCAGATACAACAGGAGTATGGCTGGATGTTACCACAACAACGATTACTGTCTGAGTTCTGTCTCCTAGGAAAGCCTTTATCCAAGAAAACGCTGTGCCCCTAATTCCGTAATGTGAGAGTTTCAGTAGTAATCTACCATGATGGACCACATCAAAAGCTTTAGAAATGTCCATAATGGCTACATCAACCTGGCTCCTCTGTATTGACTCCACAAGGTCATGTATGAAACCTACCAGTTGCGTTTCGCATGGCATTCGGGCACGAAAACCATGTTGGTTATTTACAAGAATATTAGACAAATCAAGGATATTACTGACTACAATACGTTCTAAAAGTTTACATGCTATACAAGTTAGGGAGACTGGCCTATAATTACTGGGTTGGAACTTTTCACATTTTTAAGATTGGGACTACAAAGGCTTGAAACCAGTCTGTAGGAACAGAACCACTAGCAAGAGATTTATTAAACAAGGCTGTGAAAATAGTCCATGTGACAGACCGAAATCCATTACCAAATTGGTGAACAGATCCAACAATAATTTTCGGTTAGCTTGATATCTAAGCTGTCCGAAATCAGTTGATGGACTTGCGGGACATTTTGCCAAATGACCTTTTGGTGGCCATCTTTAAAGATGGCCGCCGTTATTTTAAGCAAGCAGAGGGTGTAGGAAAACTTCGATTATTCCTCACTCACATGGGCTATCGGCTTGTAATATGTCTTAAAATGTTTGCAATTGAACCTCGCATGTGGCAATATATAAATATAAATATTATAATATGATTATTATTTAATAATTTATGATTTTTTAAGGAAAATATGATATTTTTCGATTTTTGTCATTAAGTTTTCTCTTTCAAATCGGATCTGAATGTGTATTTGACCATTTATTGATTGTTATATGCAGAGGTCGATTCAAGGCGTCCATAATAAACATTACATTGACAGATTTTCATTTAAAAATCCTTCATGAGCCAGGAATATTGGATACCTAAAAGTTTAATAATAGTCCTGTCTATAAATGGGATATTTAGGTTAGACCCAACATTGGATTGTACTGTAAATATTTTTTGGCTTTCTGTTAAGACAATATGTGCAATTGAAGAATATCAATAATGACCCGCTGTCATCATTGAGCATTTTGTGAAAATCAAAATGGCGTCCAAAATGGCCGCCAAAATCAGAAAAACAATTAGAGATGCCAGAAATTGGTTACAAATTTCTTTTTTGCCGATTGGTTGTAGTTAAAATGTTTTTACACATGTATTTATATTTTATCTATCGTTATTCGTCGATTAAAATATTGTGGGATGGCATCCATATCGGCTGAAATAAAAATGGCGCTTACAACGGCCGTAATAATTGACATATTGATATATTCTATTAAAACATTTATTTAAATGATTTTTGTTGATATCGGAATTAAAATAGTTAACTAACATTCCAATAAAAGTTCGATCCGACTCAAATGACCCGTTGCCTTATTCAAAATGGCGTCCAAGATGGCCGGCAAAATCAGGAAATATGTCGGTGGTGCAAGAGATTAGTTACATAAATTACTATTGTTGCTAATTGGCAGTTGTGTAGATGTTAAACATAGTATCTATTCAATCATAGCATTCTGATTGTTTGTAATTATCTAAAAAATCATACTAAGAAATCAACGACCAGCTGTAATTGCCATCATAATTGCTGAATAAGGATATTTTATTAAAATCGTATAGTGTGTTCAAAACGTTTTAACTTGTATTGAACATTATATTTATCAGACATGCATTATGGTTTAACTTCAAAATAGCATTCTCATATATCAGTGGTTAGTCAAGTACCTAGACAACTATGTAATTGAAAAAACATACGCTGGTTGAACGAGAATGCAAAATAGCAGCAAAGATGGCCACTTAACATTACATAAGTGGGGAATAAATTATAGATTCTTCTTCTTTCTGTATAGTATATATGGTCGTCCTCTTGGGCATTATCGTACCATTGATATTTAGTTACAAGATCGTGTGAACGGCGAGTTATTTTTGTTAAAAACAAATAATCATGATTATCCACTATAAATAAGAGCCATCGAGAAGGCATAATCGCTCTCGACAATGCTCATGGATCTGGTTCTAGAGTTTCCAACCAAAGTCACCAATGACCTGCCTGATGCTGCTTGTTGTGCTATAGTACCGTTTGAGGAATTGCGTCAATATGCTGAACTGCCTCCAGATGACAAATATTTGCTCTGGTTGATCCTTTGCCGAATTTGCGTATTCAAGGATTTTTGACATGTGTCTGGTAACATCGTACCCTAATCTGTTTCGATAGTTTGTTAATTTTGTCCAGAAGAAGGTGATGCTATTGTAGGCTTTCCTCACAATGGTAGCAACATTGGTACTCATGGATACCTCATCTATTTATAACCCGATGTACTTATCTCTGCCACAACTTGTAACGTTTCCTGATGTTTTGGATGAAAAACGAAGTCTTAACACGAGTTCTCTTCCTAGTGATACGGGTGGCCATATACTTGTAGGGATTAAATGACATCAACCATGGACACTCCCATTCATTGAAATAGTCTGTCCATGTCATCTTAATAGGCTTCAGCATTTTCTTTAGTAATTACCCTGTTCAAGAGGTTGTTGTCAGCAAGCAATGGTGAGAAGATGTTGCTTGAATAAGAATGTGGTAGATATACAACAGAAAAACGTGGTCCAATGGCTGAACCCTGAGGTACGCCTGGTGTGGCTTGTGCTGTGTTAGTGGACTGTTCCCCCGACCAGTACATGTTGGGTTCTGATAGCAAGCATTGTGCAAGTACTATTCCTGCCCAGCAGGTTCCACTGATATTGTAATAATTCAGTTTGATGGCTTGCCTCTCCTTAGACCGAAGGCTTTGTTGAAGTCCCGAATGACGGGCCAATCTGATATCCACCATCTAAGTAACAGTTGTATTTGGTTATGGAGTGCAGCTGGCTCTCAGTGAATATCTTTCTGAACCATGTTGTTAGTCAGCTAGTATCTAAAACGTGTCAAGAAGGGCCATGATCTGGCTTTGAAGTAACGGTGTGTGCTCGACCAGTTCACTTAACACAGACTTGATTGAGATGGACCAGTAGTTGCTAGGTCGCTATAAATTGGTCTCCCGTTTTGATGATGGATGTGACGCTCTAGTCTAATGGGAGTATATTATTCCAAAAACTTGTGCGGATGTTGTTTTGAATCGTTGCTTCATGTGGACCGTGACCAGTTACTAGTATATTCTTTCTCACATCCAGTTTGTCCTCATCTCACCTCAGTTATTCGTCCTACACTATCATTACAGTGTCTGCGATGGACTTTCTGGTCTTCTGCAGATCATCAGCGTCTCCATAGACCTTCTCTTGAAGAGTTGTGTCTGTGGGCCACGTTGCAGTTTGGTCCTGGTTGTGTCTTTTGCATCTTTGGAGGACATGCTCGACGGTGTGTTCTTCTTCCCCGCATGGACAGATCGGAGACGGCACCAATTTGTACTTCCGGTACATGAGATGGTTCAGCCTGTTGTGCCTTGAGCGTAGTCGTTCTACCATAATCACTTGTTCTGACCTGTTAAGGCGATGGTAAGGATCAGCATCTTGTCTTGGTCTTGTGAAGTTCTTGATAATGGTAACTTTCTCTTTATATCTCACATGTACTGGTGGTTGTGCTGTCTGTGCTCCCAGTTTTGCCAATTCATCTGTTGTTTGATTTCCAGGCATTCCACAGTGGGCAGTAATCTACTGTAGGGCTAGTTTGCAGTGAGCACTAAGGTTATGTAGTATTTTGGCTAGTTCTGGTGTTTTATTGTGAGCTTCGGTCTACGCTCTGTAGTATCTGCAGTGCTTCCCTGTGGCTCTGCGATGTCTCTTTTTGTTGCCTGGTGTATATTGGATGAAGATTTCAGCACCTCCATCTTTGATAGCTTTGGTGGCTGAGCCATCGGTATAGAAATGGATCCATATATCAGGAGGGTAGTCTTGGCTTATCATGGCTAGTGTCAGGCTCCTTAAAACACATTCATCTTCTTGCTTGCCTGGCTCGAGTTGAGGGACTTGGAGTCTCACAGTTACTGCAGACAGATTATTTGTTAATGGGTTGACTATATCATCCCTGATAAGAGGTGTACTTGCTATGGTCAAATCAGGTGCAAATTATTTGTCTAACTTCGTGGTTTCGTGTACAAAGCTTCTTCGATTGATCCGATTTTTGGTAAATCCAGCTAATCTTGTTGCCATGGGGTGGTTCGATATTGATCTGAACTTCTCCGCTTGAAGCATGACTTTTGCTTGCCTTCGTTTGTATAATGGCTGGATACCAGTGAACTTTTCCATGAATTCAATCGGTGTAGACTTCGTAGCACCAGTCTTTATGCGCAACGCTTGGTTCTGGATCTTGTCGATAGCTTGGCTGTTTGTATCCAGTTTGTCCATACTTAGTTGTGCAAAATACCCACTTCTTCATCATAGACGTTTGACTTTTCTGATTACTACTAACAATGGTTGGAAATAACTGGGATGGTATATGGGTTTATAGTTTTATATGGTTCGTTGGCATAGTCTCTGAAATAACATTCATAATGTGTCAATATCAGTGGTATGAGAAAAGTGCTAGGCAAGGTCAATGCTGACGTCCTGGACCATGCTTATGATGGTAATATCAGCCTTCTTCCACAAAAGTGTCATTCTTGTCGGGGTATTCCATCTGGCCGCTGTGGTCCTCGCCACTATAAATACTGAGCTTGTTTCTGTGACCGTGTCTATAAATATTGGGCAAGTATGGCGATGGTAGGTGTTGCCTGTAATCATGCCAGTTTCCAAGTCGATATCTGGTAAGATTATGCCGCCTGCTAGCCATTTTGTCAATGTAGGGTAGGTAGGGCGGAGGTGGTTGACTCCATAAAAGCTGGGTTGCTGATGGTGTGGGCACTGCTGGGTGATCGGTAGATAAGTGTAATGGTGAGCGGATCGCTTCCGTGGCATATTGATGGTGCTGCTGTTTATTTGGTGTATGCGTCGAGTTTGATGTATGTGTTGATTAGCTGCTACTATTCGTTGACGGCAATGTGTAAATAAAACATGTATAACTATGTATGAAGAATATCTTATACATATACCGTACCACGTTACCAACCCAACATACATTGGCCACTCAGTATCGGTGGTACACAATATTGATCATACTTGACTTAACACCGTAGTAAACACTTGGTCAGTTACAGGCGATGTGACTATAAGGCTATCCTTATTCTACAATTAGATAAGATTAATATTTAATTCCATTCCCATTTGAACATACATGGTTGGCAACCATCTCAGAAGTCATATCAAATATACTGCACATAAAGTGTTCTTATGTTACAGTAGATCTTTATTTCTAACCTTTAGCAGTATTCATATTAACACATTCCATTACGATACATGTTTTAATGGAATTTTTCAGTTTGACATACCTGTATCGGCGGCCATTTTGTCACAATTATGCTTTCAGCCTACATTGATACCATTTTAAATGGGATAAGTCGATCACCAAATAGATATAATGTTATATTTTATACAGTGTATTTAAGTCGTAGTTATGTTTGCAAAACTTACACTGCTATCGATCACGAAAGTATCAATTTGTAACTTCCTTGGACCACTAACACAATATTTTATTGATTTTGGAAGCCATTTTGTCCGCCATTTTGAATCAACTTATTGTTCAATGCTCAAAACTCAAATATTTCTTGGATTATTTATTACATATTACAGTTCAACAATTTATTTTATATCACTTCAACTTAAATTGTGATAAAAACAAATTATTTTCCTGACAGCTTGTCATTTTTAGCCACCATGTTGATTCCAGCCATCACGGAGGCCTTTTTACATTCACTAACTCAATCAATAATATTGAATATAAATAAATAATTATGTTTAAAACGTTTAAACTACAACCAATCGGCAAAAAAGCGATTTGATCCTAATTTCTGGCACCTCGGATTGTTTTTCTGAATTTTGGCGGCCATTTTGGACGCCATTTTGATTTTCACAAAATGCTCAATGATGAAAGCTGGGCATTATTCATATTCTTCAATTACAACAAATTCCCTAACAGAAAACCAAAAAATATTTACTATACAATCCAATGTTGGGTATAACCTAAATATCCCATTTATAGACTTGACTTTTAATCAACTTTCAGTTATCCAATATTCCTGGCTAATGAAGGATTTTCAAATGAAAATTCGTCAATGTAATGTTTATTATGGACGCCTAGAACCAACCTCTGCATATAACAATCAACAAATGGTCAAATACACACTCAGATCCGATTTGAAAGAGAAAAATTAACGACAAAAATCGAAAAATATCATATTTTCCATAAAAAATCAATAATCATTAATTCATAATCATATTATAATATTTATATTTATACATTGCCACATGCGGGGTTCAATTGCAAACATTTTAAGACATATTACAAGCCGTTAGCCCATGTGAGTGAGGAATAATCGAAGTTTTCCTAAACCCTCTGCTTGCTTAAAATAACGGCGGCCATCTTTAAAGATGGCCGCCAAAAGGTCATTTGGCAAAATGTCCCGCAAGTCCATCAACTGATTTCGGACAGCTTAGATATCAAGCTAACCGAAAATCATTGTTGGATCTGTTCACCAATTTGGTAATGGATCTTCAATTTTCAAGACCTGGGACATGGACTAAAATAGGAGCTATTTCATTAGCACATTATTTTAAAATTCTGGGTCTGATTTGGTCAGGACCTGCAGTTTTATGTGGGTTTACATTTGAAAGTAACTTTTTGACACCATTTACAGTTACATTTATATCTGCCATGCTATTATAAGGGCTAGGACCAAGGTTTGGCAAGTTAGGGTCATTGTCGTTTGTAAAAACTGAGGAAAACTGTTTATTTAAAATTTCAGCTTTATATTTGAAAGATGATTTTAATAAACCATTTTCTCTAAGGGGAGCAATACCACAGGAGTCATTTCTTAGACTTTAAATAAAACCCTAAAAACGTGTTGTTGTGCCATGTTTATGTTCATCTGTGGAACAAATAACATCATTCATGTATTCCCAGTACAAATTCCTGGATCTCTTTTGGATTAGAGTTTTAATCTTTTTAAGTTTGGAGAACATAGAAGTACTTTTAGATTTCTTATAGTTGCTGTATATTCTGTCACGTTTTTTCATAAGCTTCTTTAACTCAGAATTTATCCATGACAGGTGTTGTTTGCCCGAAACAGTTTTACTATGTATGTGGGTAGAAATAAGAGAATATAGTTTCTCTTTGAAGGAGTCCCGTATGTCTTGCACACCCATATTGTAAATATCCGACTCAGTTGCAAAATCAATTAAACCTTTCTTAATTTCGGCCCAATTTGCTTTATTAAATAACAGGATGTGTCTTTTGCTTTGATGGTTGATTCTTGGGTATGTTGAGAGGTCCACAAATGGTATGCAGTGGTCACTAAAACCAGGACTCACCTTGACAGTTTCTGCGAGTGTAGGGTTTGACAGGTGCATAATATCTAAACAAACACTTGATGAATCAGTAATCCTAGTATCTTACTTGACTAATTGAGTTAGGGAGTTTTGTACGCAGGTGATAGTGACCTGTGTAACGTGTTGAATTATATTATTAAAATATATTTAAAAACTGAAACATGGAGGACAAGTTTCATTTTCTTATTGCTTTGTTTGTTTTGGTTAATTGTATGCTATGTATAGTGAGCAAATAATAATGTGATATTTACAACCATTGACCAGAGTTGCCTACTGTTGAAACAATTGTTACGTATTGCACAAATATGGCCAAATTTATACTAAAATAGCACTGATAAATGTGTGCTATGCCAAATCTCCATTCACGTTATCCTGGGTGCACTGTAAGTATGATTAGTGTCACAGTCGAATCATTGTGTCCATAAATACTGTGGTGCTGTTCCGTTTCTAAGGTACATTCAATTTTATTGTGCCATTCAAACCTATGCAAATGACTCAAATTTTCTATGGCTGTTTCCATAAAAAGCAAGCACTGTCATCCAAAATAAGCTGAAGACAATGGCATGTTGATAGTTTCGTCTTCGAGCTGATGCAGGTTTTCAGGAAAGAGAACGCTATTTTCCATGCACAAAAGCTGACTTGACCGAACATTTGAAAATCCCTGGCCTTTGATTGGACATAGAAGTAGGGTAAACTATACTATAAAGAATCTAGTTATTTCGAGATTAAGCCAGGAGAGTGCTCTGCCCTTGGGCAATATGTGCTATATTGACCGGTTTATATGGGACTGATGGACCTGCTGACGTTACATTGTAATAAGAAGGTAATACGAGAGGTGTGATATGGCTAAATATCCTATAAAGTAACTGTTCTATTGGGAAGGTTGTAAATACAAACACAATGTTAATTGTAAATTGTATTCTAAATTGTAAAATACTTGCTGTTACGGGGTAACCATTGGAAAAGAGTATAGCTCGGCGAATTTGACACGACCCTGGCCTTTTGACTTGCATAAGTCGATATATTGTCTGTATTAATATCCTCGGTTGTATGTAGTCATAGTCAGGGAGTGTATCACGGAGACGCTCGAGATGTTATACAAATTCGAAATACAGTTCTTTCAAAGTCAATCGAGAACGGGTATCGATATACTGTTGTCCGGTAGGCAAGCTATGTTTATCTAGCTTTGACTGGGTATAAGCTTTATACATGAGTTAACGGTATTCACCGCTATTCTTTCGAATGTGATAGTTCCCTTATGAGCATTACTTATCGAATCGACTTTACCGATATTGCACGATTTGCTTGCGGAAATTGATATACATGTATTCAAAACAAGAACCTAGTAATATATTCATGTATAAAGGTCCGGGTTAGGTCAAAATCGCCAGGCTACAATTGGTTGCTTAAGGTGTATTATGTAGGGTCATAGGGATATTATGTATTTGATGTGATAAGATGCGACTGGTCATTTATCATACTACGATTAAGTGAAGTTAAGTTACCAATTCTCTAGGGCTCTTTTCAGCTGTTAGGCCGCTCAAGCACCCTTTGACATTTAAACTTCCCCTGTTCATTGGGCTACCTATGAAAACCTACACTCGTGTCTCCCTGGGGAGACTATTTCTCTCCTGTGGTGTGGAAGCCAACATCGATCTGCGGCGCCCAGGAATAGACTCTGCCCTCTCAGGTACCATTTTACACCATGGTGGAGTGGAGCTGTGGGTCTTGCTTAAAGAAATTAACCAGTGGTCCAGAGGAGGATCGAACCCGGGACCTCTCGATCCCGAAGCGCGCGCCCTACCTCTAGGCCACCGCTCCCCACGATTATACATTGTCTACGTTTAATTCAATATCAATTTTGTATTCGTTTTGTCATCTCCACTGTTTGTTGTGTTTCTAATTTGGCCATATTGCCTAAAGCAACGTACTTGCTGATTTTCCCAATACATTTGACTTTACTAAGTAAAATCGTTTGCTAACTTTAAACAACATGAACTATAATTGAATGTGAAGTGATATACAACTGTATGTAGGCAACCAAATGAAATTGTTTTTAATTTACTAAATGTACCATGTTCTCTTGCAACGATGTGTCTTTATGATGGACATTTTGGATAATTATTCGGGTCATCTTTCTAATTTAGAATGGATATGGTTCCATGTTCTAATGAGCAAGATAGTAGGCTAGACGGGTCAAGTTTTCCATATTTGGAGTCAGCAAAATTGTTCTAATAAACAGATTTACTAAATAGTTATTATGCCCTTTAAAAAAAATAAGCGGTCCAAAAATTTGAAAATTTGAAAATTTCTGCCTTTGATTGGACAAAGCAAACAACTTCCAACGTTTAAGTATTGCCATATGCTACGGTCAAATCCGCCCTACGAGCTCCGTACGAGATGATTTTGCTGAACTCGCACGACGTCCGCACGGAGTCCGTACGGTGCTCGTACGGATATTGATACTCGTACGAGTATCGTACGGATTTTTTTGACTCGAAGAGGTCTCGGCGACATGGTAAAACTTTTTTTCCGAGCTCCCAAGTTGTCTACCAGCTGTCTAGGAGCTCGTATATATTTTGAGTCAGACGTATTTCGTACGGGACTTTAACGGTCAACGTCACAGGATTAGATAGTGAACAACATGACAGCAGTTATGTCAATAATACTCGACCTAGCAAACTGTAAATTATATCATTAAACGCAGAAATAAATTGTGCATTTAATAATGTATAAATACTCGTATAAATAGGAATAATAAACGTAAAATGCAACAAGTATAATTTTGTATAATTATTTCGCAAAAAAGTTATAATAAAGTAATACCTACTGAACGGATTCACATGGAAACACGCTCATCGGATTGAAACATGTTGCCATGTCATTTTCGTACGTTTCCGTCGAAATAATTACAAATTGAGCGAAAAAGGACAACCGCAAAAAAGCGAGACCTTTGTACTCCTATTTCCGCGGCATTGGATATAAACAGTTGTGTGTGGCATAAACACGAAATGTGCCTGTCAATAAGTGCACTATCATTTAATATGTCTCACAAATTCATCAAAAAGTGAATAAACATTTTTTGGCTTGCATTAAGTTTTCCTCCTAGCTAGAAAAGATTACATTTTCTAGTGTTATAAGAGTAGGTTACTTGCTAAACCTCTAGCAATACAAGTATACATTGCAGCTTATGTTAACTTGTCTGCTACAGTTTGCAACATCTGTCTAAACATTTTTACTGGGCTTCAGACCGGTGCATGTCTCGTAGGTGACACTAAAAACTGTTTTCATCGCATACCTTGGAAAAAGGGGTATCCGCTTTACAAGAATAGAAAGGAGTTGATTATGGAAAAACTTAATTCTGTTCGTGTTTTGCCAGATAAAAATATTTACTTAGAATAAATCATAAACCAACGGTGCATTTTATTATTCAGTGGTAGGCTGTAACCAGTATTGACCGATAAGTCAAGATGTACTGTGTAGTTAGGTGTTGTACGCCTCTACCGTACATTTTCTCGAGTATACACCTTCATTGTTACCAAGAGGTATGAGGGAAATGCATGGGTATGATGAACATATTGTTAAATGTAGATCATCGACTTATACATCAAAACTTACTGTGTGTACGCACCTTTAACGGAATATGCGAAATTTCATCTGAATACGATTAAATGCGTTTTGACTGAAATAAAATATTTCTAATAACTTTTTGGGGAGTGTATATTACATTACCTTGGAATTAATATGTAAGATATTGAGGTTTTATATTGAGTTCACTATATTTAGGTGTACTCATTGTGCTAATTTGACAAGTCAACTTCCGGGTTTCGCAAGAAGTCGTCCACATTGATTGTAAAGTCTCCACATTCCACATACATTGATCGGGAGTTATATTTGATTTGTTCGCAATAAGTGATATTATTTAATTTATATAATTTATATAACGTCACAAGAAACCATACAGTGATGAGGTTTATACGTGACGGTGTACATCGTCATAGCACGAGATGTATAGCTTGGCCAATTTGTCACGACCCTGACCTTTTGTTTAGCATAATTTAAAAGTCGATATATCGCCTACGTTAACAACACCGATTGTATGTTTTCATAATCGGTGAGTATCACGAAGACGCTCGAGATGTAATACAAACACAAATTTGAAATACCGATAACGCACGATTTGCTTGCAAAAATTGATATGTTCAAAGCATGAGCCTTGTAATATATTCTTGCATAAAGGTCGGGCTCAGGTAAAAAAAGCCAAGCTATACCGATACAACTAAAGTCTATCAATGGACATGTGCCCGTTGCCTAACCAAAGCGCTACTGGTCACTTGCATTTAGTTTCCTCCCGTTCAATTACATATAGAGACAAGAGTTACCCCACGTTGAAAGCGCTGAGTAGTGCTTTTTTAGGCAAAGGCGCAGGTGTCCGATGCCTAAACACAGCGCTACCGACCGCCTTCATTCAGTTTCCTCCCGTTCAATTAAATGTAGAAGGCGTTGATTACCTTCCTTGAAAAACGCTTCGTAGCGCTTTGCTTAAGGTTCGTACACACAGTAAGTTTTGATGTATAAGTTGAGGATGTCCATACATTTCCCTCATACCACTTGGTAACAAGGAACGCGTACATCTTGAGAAAATGTACGACAGAGGTGTACTTCACCTAACAACAAAGAACATCTTGACTTATAGGTCAAGATGTATACATCAAAGCTTACTGTGTGTACGCACCTTTAGGAACCGGTCAACAGGCCTTGCACTGCTGATCACTGCACGAGATTTACGTGTTACTGTGTTTTCATTAGAACCCGATGAGACGCGACAGTGTCAGATCATACAGATTATGCCCGGTGTGTTTTCATTTATCGTGGGCACGGTGTTTACAATTTTTACACAATTATTTACTATATAGTTGCAAAACACACGACAAAACCCAACTAATATTTCACAAATTTATTGATTACTAGTTTCGGCTAGTTTATAGTCTTCATCAGGGACACCTGCTATCAAGTAATTACCAGGTATAGACAATTACTAATTAAATATAGTCTATACGGAATAAATTTACACATTTAGTTAAGAAGATAATTATTGAAATGAAGACATGACTTATTCAGTACTTACCGATGGATTAAAAGACAACTTCTCGCGCAGAAAAGAAGAAAATTAAACATACGCCGACATGTGTGTGATTAGTTAAGGGATATCAGTGCTTGTGCAACAGTCAGACAGTATATGTGAACAAACAGTGCTTGCAGCCGGTGGTGATGAATGTCCAAGTGATTCGTTGGTTGGATACTAACAGTTGTATGCATTCTGATACTCGATCAGTTAAGGGAACGGGGGATAATTTATAGTAAAATAATGCAGTTTTCTTTAAAAAAAAACAAACAAAAAAACATTTTCACTCGCTTTAAAGTTTATTACCGGTCTATTTGACTGTAGCTGAATTTGGTCCGCGGAGGCATTTAGTGGTAATTTACCTTTAGTGAACATTTAAAAAACGTTGCGGACGTGAAAACAAACTAACATATTTTCGAAGTTGAATTTCAGCTATCCAAAGTGATTATAAGTTGAATTTCAGCTACCCAAACTGATAATAAGTTGAATTTCAGCTATCCAAAGTGATAATAAGTTGAATTTCAGCTATCCAAAGTGATAATATTTACTTATTTTAGGATACAAACAATATGGAATGCTTTCAAAGTTCTGGAAATTCACAGTAGTTGTATTTTAGCTGTTTCAGGGAAACTTACAATTTTATGATAAAAATTATCATTAAATTATCCGTAAATTTATGGATATCTGACAAAGACAAAACAAAACATGTTTGCAGATACAAACAATAATTGCATACACCAATGTAATCGGGTTTTATTTAGGTAAAATGATACAGTATGGGTGTACAGTAAAGTATAATAATTGGACTGAATTATTTTCTAATGTGTAAATCTTGTCCGTTTACTTTAAGCCTCTAATTTTCGTTATTCCCTTGTATTGAAATACGAATTATTTATGTAAAACTACACCAGTCATTGATAGCCTTCTGTACGAGTATAATTATTCGGGGTGTCCCTATGCAGTGCACTTGATCCTGACAAGTACGGATGGCGGACATTTAGTGACGAAAATAAACGGATTATTTCAGAGTGACCGGTGTAGCAGATTTGTATGTACTTACATTATTTTCAAGAACTCTAAATATACATTTCAAAATTCATTTTTTATCGATTCGGGACTTGTAACGCCTTACACGATGTCAGCCTGGTATTATGATGACCATCAGTGCTCTGTTGGTGTTTTCAACATTGCAACATGTGATTTTTGCACAAGCGTTTTTAATCACATGTAACTGTATCGTTGAGAACGGGAAAAAAGAAAACATTTTTTTTTGAAAATTATATTTTTCTATAAATTTTCACAAAACGTTGTTTTCGTTATTTTTTCAACGATACGGTTACCTGTGCTTTTAATTGGATTTTTTTTAAATATTACAGTAAAAGTTTATCACAAGGGTCCATGAGATATAAGTTGAAACTGTTTTTTTTCTTGAAAGTAAGTGAAGTTCGTATTAAAAGTAACATGCTAAAACATTTTTCAGATTGTGTTTAATTTAAAGTTCAAATGGGGAGGATATCAAATTGAACTTTTTTTTGTTGTAAGTAAACATGTTTTTCCCTGAGGTACCCCTGGTTCAAATGGGATAAACTGGGTTGTTTTATGGCATGTGTTTGAGGAAATATAACTCAGAAGTGAAACAACAAACTATGACAATTTGCCGAACGCTCTACTGAAGGATTATATTTAGAAATAATACGACAATCAATGAAATGTTATTCAAGACAGTTTTGAATATTTAAAAAAAAGGTCGTCAGTGAGGTGCCGCTGTCTACTGTCCTATATATAATTATGTAGCGTTTTCACTCGGTTACCAAGTATCATTGCGACATGCACTATAAACTGAATCAGGATCTCGTTTTAAAATCCCTAATGCTACGGTTACAATGCTCGTACGATGTCCGTACGGATTTACAAACTCGTACGAGTCTGAAATATTTCAATCCTAACGATATTGTAGCTTCTTAGCTTCTGGTCACAGCTCGTACGGATTTCGAATGTATAGTTTTCTCGATTTCCGTACGGGCTCCGTGCGGGCTCCGTGCTGGCTCCGCACGGACGTCGTGCGAGTTCAGAAAATTCAACTCGTACGGAGCTCGTATAGCAAATGTGACTAGGGTATAACTGAATCAAATGGATGACCACTCTATTCATTAAGATGGTATTTAAGCTGTGACCCGTAAGCGTTTTCACTTTCTATTGAATGGCCCTCGTATTATGGAAAACATTTTTTGTTGTATAAAATACTATTTCAATGTAAAATGATACATCACACCTTAATCTAGAGTGTGGTATTGTGTACACTTTCTAGAAATAAGATAACTACATTCTATTTGACCGAATACCGGTACAATTTCAGTCTATACAATACAGTGTATCTAATAACAATACTGATACAATGGCTGATTTACCACATTACGGTTGCTGAATACACAAATGGTTTAGATTTATTTGACCATCATTCTGGTTTCGTTCTGTATGTGCTGATATATATATACTAGTATATTTCTAAATTCCACCCTTAAATGATACAGCAAGGTGTGCCTTCGTAGCTGAGTGGTTAGTGCGCTTGTCGCCCACGGGTGCTTGGCATGTGTATATGACCACATGGCCCCTCTACACACCCCCAATAAAAATAAATATCAAATCGAATCAGATATTTGATATTTTTGGGGGTTGCAGAGGGGCCATGGGTCATATCCGCATGTCAAGCACCTGTGTTGTCGCCTAATTCGGCGACCTGGGTTCATATTCTGATGGAGACACTCAAATGCCTGACATATTTCAGTAGAAACCATTCTCGTTCAACCAGCGTGTTTTATCCGTGTACTTTTCTTGTGAATAATTTTACCAGTCTCTTATAATTCTCTGTTAGAATGGTCACATAATAATGACTCTGTGATATAATATAATGTGATTGTATTTGTATATGTGTGAATGAGACTTATATAAATAAAGAATATCCGTAATGCAGTAATATAGTCTATGGACTTGACTATACACTGATTCATGAGAATGGTAGAAACCTGACAGGCAAATTAAGGCTATGTCCAGCTCAGCCAATTGCAATACTGTATACATGTACATTCATCTACTTGATAATGCTAATATGCTGTTAGTGTACATGTATTGGTAATACATGATTACATTGTCGTCCGGCAGTTAATGTGTGTTCTTCACATGATGACATTGTCGTCCGGCAGTTAATGTGTATTCTTCACATGATGACATTGTCGTCCGGCAGTTAATGTGTATTCTTCACATGATGACATTGTCGTCCGGCAGTTAATGTGTATTCTTCACATGATGGCATTGTCGTCCGGCAGTAAATGTGTATTCTTCACATGATGGCATTGTCGTCCGGCAGTTAATGTGTATTCTTCACATGATGACATTGTCGTCCGGCAGTTAATGTGTATTCTTCACATGATGACATTGTCGTCCGGCAGTTAATGTGTATTCTTCACATGATGGCATTGTCGTCCGGCAGTTAATGTGTGTTCTTCACATGATGACATTGTCGTCCGGCAGTTAATGTGTGTTCTTCACATGATGACATTGTCGTCCGGCAGTTAATGTGTGTTCTTCACATGATGACATTGTCGTCCGGCAGTTAATGTGTATTCTTCACATGATGGCATTGTCGTCCGGCAGTTAATGTGTATTCTTCACATGATGGCATTGTCGTCCGGCAATTAATGTGTATTCTTCACATGATGGCATTGTCGTCCGGCAGTTAATGTGTATTCTTCACATGATGGCATTGTCGTCCGGCAGTTAATGTGTATTCTTCACATGATGGCATTGTCGTCCGGCAGTTAATGGTAATAATCCACATCCGAACTTTATAATAGTTAGTAGATTAAGACAAATAAAATGTATTGTATCTTTGGTATAGCTTGACTATTTTGACTAGAGCCTGACCTTTATGCAAGAATATATTACAAGGTTCTTGCGTTGAATTTATCAATTTCCGCAAGCAAATCGTGCAATATCGGTATTTCAGACTTGTGGTTGTATTACATCTCGAGCGTCTTCGTGATACTCCCCGATTATGAAAACATACAATCGGTGTTATAAACGTATAGTTGATTCAAAGATCTCTGTCACAACCGGGTAAACAAACATTCAACCCGGTCGATTATTACAGGTTTCTCAGGATCAAATTATACCATCATAAATACACTTATATGGTTTAAACTCTAATGGTCCTATAGCGTAGTTGTTATAGTTTGAATCGACAATAGACAGTATATCGACTGTTAAATTATGGTGACCAATAGGTCAGGCTCATGTCAATGTGGCCAAGCTTTATATGTAAATGTACTCTCATCGTAAATGTGCACGTGTCATTGAAGACATAATCACAGCTTATACTGGTTACAATTTATTTATTACGCTAAGCACATAATACCTGATCTAGTAAATGATTTGAATATGGGGTCGGCGGTTCTAAATACTTAACAAATTTTTACAAAAATAAAAAAAAATATCCAAGAAGAAGAATGTCCTGTTTTTAATAAAAATCAAGTATTTACCTTTTTCTATTTCAAAAATAAATGTCACAAACAGAGTGAGATTGGTTGAATCAATCAAAGGACCAAATAAGTGTAGAATCAATCAATGGCCTACCAATGTAACGGGTGTGGAATCAATCAGTGCCTAACGAGTGTATGCTCCAAAAGGCTACAAAGCAGTGTGAGAACATTCAGACATTGTCTCTCATAGCAGGTCAACCCAAAGGTATAACTGAATCGTTGAAAACGAAAAAAAAAAACGAAAAATATTTTTTGTGAAAATTTATTCTATCAAAGACGTTCATACACGGTCTAATTGCAAAGAAATGGCAGTGATTATAAATATTGTCAATTTTAAGTCTAAGTCTAAAATTCAGTCTTACAACGTTGATGAATAAGGCTCCTGTTTTGACTTTACACGTACTTATTACAAAGTCTGACGAGGCAATCATGAATATCTGCATCATATGTTCTACATTTTCTGTATTTTCAGATTGAATACCTACAGTACACAATATGCGAGCCTTAGTGCTGACAAAGAAGCTTAGCCTGATATTCACTGTGTTTATATGGGTATATTTCTGTCTGCAGTTCATAATTCTTGTACAATTCTCAGGTAATTCGAAATTTCATTTTCTCTTTCTAAACACCGAGTATAGCCTTTATTTGACAGTCAGCTTTCATCTGAAATATGTTAGGCATATGAGTTCCTCCACACTGATTTAAACCCGGGTGGTTGGATAAGGCGACAAATGAGCTAACCACTGAGCTAGGGAAGCACACTACCCTCAAACTATTTGTATGCTGTGGAATGTTCGGTTATCCTGGTGCAAATAGGTTAATTAATATCAAAATGCATTCATTGCGTCGTGTACTCATGAATTCTGATGGTTAAAAACGTCCGGTCATGTTACGAAACGTTCGCAAGCGCTACGAGATACGACCTACTGTTGCCTTATTCACCGACGCTGTAAGTCTAAAATTCAGACTTAGACTTAATATTCCCAAATGTTCTATTCGCTCTCATGTTGTTATAAATGCACCGATTTTGATATAATTTGGCATACATGTTCAGTGAGTAACAGCAAATAATCAGATTAAATTTCACATGGCTACAGCGAATTGCAAAGAAATGGCAGTGATCATAAATGTTATCAATTTTAAGTAGTCTGAATTTCAGTCTTACAATGTTGGTGAATAAGGCCCATGGCTATCAATGCACGAGTCCAACATGACGTCATTGACGTCGTAGAGTGTGCGCCGACCTGAATTATAGCAGTTACGATAAAAGTACATACTATTTCTATTATTTGAGATATCAACTTCAAACTTGACAAAGAGAGTGCTAACATACTAGTATCGTAGTTTAAGACATACGAAAACAATTTTTTGTCAATTTCACAAGTTCAAACTGATCATTTATTGTAAAAGATCTAGTTTTTGACTTTGATTTACTTTCAGATCTTTTGATAATTTTTAATGGCCATACAAATCGAATGTATTGGTTAACAAAAATTTAAAATATTGATATTTATATAACTATCTTTGTATCAAGTGTATAAAACGTGGCCATCAATTAAAGCTCAAAGGCATCCACTTAAAGTATCCGGTTTCACTTCTGTATTAGTTAGTACACCGCAATCCTTCGAGTCTAATCCAGAGAACATAATATAATAATATTATTAGTAGTAGTCTTGACTTATTCAACATTTCGCTGGCTTAGAATGAGAAGGTCGTAACTAATACTTACGACCGTATCAACACTGGTACATATTTAAAATCTGCACCAAAAGGCATTTCATGCATATGAGCCTATTTTCATGTAAACTTTTCATGTTGACCAAACTGATGTGTAAACTGTTTGTTTTACCAAAGGTAAAGAGTAATTTTCAGTCTTTTTTTTTCTTTTTTTTTCAAAATATCGATTTTGAACGTACGACCTTCTCATTCTATCCAGTGATTTATTTGATAACGTTACACATCTTCTATCATAAATTAATTACAGGTACCAAGGCACAGTATTTCAAAGTAGAAAATGCTTTCCACAGACAGGTATGTAAATTATTACGATAAATTGTCATTATACATTGAACACAAATGTGTGTTAAAATGGCAATGGCCTTATTCACAAACCGTTTAAACCTTAATCTCAGACTCAGACTTTACATTGTCAAATGTTCCATTTGCTCTCATTTTATTATAAATGTAACGATTTCGATATGAATTGGTACACATCGCTGGATTAGAATGAGAAGGTCTTTACTACTACTTACGACCTTATAAGACTTATACGTATTTGAAATCTGCATCATAAAGCGCTTCTTATGAGCCTATTGTCATGGAAATCGGAACTTGTCATGTTGACCAAAATGAAGTTGTAAAAGCTTGTTTTACCATAAGTAAAGATTAACTTTCAGACAGTTTTTTTTTCATGTTTTCTCAATATATAGATTTTGCCGTTTCGACCTTCTCATTCTAAGCCAGCGATACGTTCAGTGGGTATAAACAAATAATCAAATAAAATTTCGTTTAGTTAAATCTAGTTGCAAATAAATGACAGTGCTTATACATTTTGTGAATTTAAAGTCTAAGTCTTAGTTTCAGTCTTACAATGTTGGTTAATAAGGCACCAGTTTTATTCAAATTTCATGTATGAACTTGATTGTTTTTATTTCTTCCTACCCACGCATCTGACATGTATAGACAACATAATTATTTTAGCATATGTCGAGTTACTTTAGTGTGTTCAAAAGGCATGTCGCGCGCTGTTGGATAGAGGGGGGGGGCGCGCAGATAAGATTTGACCGCCGTCTGAGCCACTGAGCAAGAGATGTGTACAAAAAGTTTGGCTTTGTCCAGAATGGACATCTTAGAGTGGCGGCATATGATGATGTGCTGTGATTACTATCGATTAGTAACTAACTGATCAGGGGATGAGGTACAGGGTGTTCCATAGTTACTGTTACCATTACAACCGAATGCCGTGAAAAATGAAACATCTTCATGAAAGATAGAGCCTCAACATCAGGGCGGGTCATTCCTTATACCAGTGAACGATCTATTGCTTGGCGCTCAATAGTTTGCCAGAACTGGTCCACACAGTTTCAATAGGACTAGATACATGTAGATTCTATGTACCCTCCAGAACATATGTAGAAACCGTTATTGTATATTTTTGGTATAAATAGGTACATTACTATTAGACTTTAAGAATGAAAACCAAACCTTTTTTTAAAAAAGCACGTGTCGAAGTAAAAATATAATGTATGAATTACACAAAAATAAATCGAAACATGTAATGTAGGTAACACGGGGTGTATTGTTTTCTTTAAATTGTTTTATTGTGTAAACACGTCGTGTCAAAATGTTACATTATTTGGTACAATATCTAGTATTGTACAATATACAAGCATTGCTTTACCATTGTAACATGTAAAACAATGGATATACAGTTGTGACCCCCTCCAAACAAACACCGCAGTCTGTCAGTACGATTGTCGATACAACTTTAGTCACATTAATATGTTATTGATACATGTACATAGTAATCATGTATTGTAGTTAGTGTGCGGGAAAGAATTTTCGTAAACATGCCGATTTCTCTTGTTGGTGATAATTTCGTGGGATATTGGGTGACAATTATAGTTAATATTTTTGGTATCTTTTGTAAGTAATAAATCTGAAAGAAATCGTAAATTAATACAAATGTACATGACATAAGATAAGATAAGATAAACTTTATTTAACGTCGACTATGATTAATATAGGAAACATAATCTACAAGCTTGTATTCAACATAACAAAGAAATCAAGACACTTAAATATATGCAAATAACATTTATACAAGGCATATAAATACATTTTTTAAAACTACATGTAGTAAAATCGTGTTGGGCAGCGGGGTAAGAGTTATGCTAAAGACTTCAACCGAGACGCTTTTGTAATAATCGACACGATTTCCACTCGGGTATAGAACGATGCCAACAGACTGAAATAGTTAAGGACATTCGTTCCTTTTGAAATTTTCTGTATAAGGTATATAAAAGGGTTGTTTCTCCTGCATTTGCTTGTCAATATTAGCAATAAACACAAAAGAACCTTCTTTTAAATAGTTTGAGATGCGTTTATAAAATATTAACTAGTTTTGATATGATCGAGTGCATAGTACAACGTTTTACAAACGTTGTAACCAACTCGTGAGATTTTGTCTTTAAAACCATTTGGAATAAATCATTCGTCAGGCCTCATCAGTAGTTTCTTCGATATTTTTATCAATACTGTATATTAGTATTTAACATTCAGAATTATGGCGATTTTAAGAAATGAAAATGTACTACCACATCAACTTTTGCATACGTTTTGATCATGGTAATTAGATGCTTGAGATACGTCTAAGGGACTGTGATTTTTAAACTTACGCTAAACTGAAATGGAACGAATGTCCTTAAGAAGATGATCGATTGTTTAATATCAGAAAGAATGTAACATCTGAATCATGTGATATCGTATCGTCCCGAAGAAGCACAGTAGCTTGAATGTATACAATGGAGGATGAAATCACCACTTCTACAATACATGTACACTCTTGTTGTCGTATTTAAACCAAAGTATGCAAAGTGTCAGGTATAAAGTAAAGTTGACAGTTTAAAAGAATGCGAGTTTTGTCGCAGAGTCTAGTAACAGTGTCATACAGATGAACATTGATTTGCGTTAGTTTCCATCGTGTAAGGATACAGTTAGGAGTATCGTTGAAAGATTGGAGAGGAATATTTTATGCACTAAGTGATACATGGCGATAGGGACACAATTTACCTTTCTATAAGCTTACAGATATGACAATAAAGGCACTACGTGTACTTTGTAGGTGTTTTTCAATCTCAGCTATGTCTTTCAGGTAGAAAAAGTATCTGATCCCAAATTGGATGAAACTACCGGTCTCGTCAACGAAAAGGACCATAAATTAGACAAAACCGATGGTCTGATCAATAAATTAGTCATCAAGCAAGATGCATATTTTAAGGTGAATTTTTTTTTGTAAACGCATTAGGCTTGCAACTTTGCATAAATGTATACGCCAAGCGACTTCAGGGGTGGTATTCACAAAGCATCTTTAGAGAAAACTTAATATCTTCTTAAAATCTTAAAATTTCCTTAAGTGTTTTAGCTTAACAGGAAAATCTTAATTATATTTTTTCACAGAGTAATGAAGCATTATGTAAAGAGCTACACTATTAACAAAGAAAACATGGGATATTCTTTGTTTCTTGAGAAATATATGCGACTCAACTTTTTAACTAAAGTCAAATATTTAAGTTTTCTCTTAAGATGCTTTGTGAATACCGGTCCTGTTGACAAAAGGGTGTGAGTCCCATTGGTCAACAGTATTTCATCAGTAACATGGAGAATATTCAGTCACATTATCCTGTCAAAAGGCCAAACATCAGTTACCTGGAACAAACTGTATTGGGCGTCAAGCAAGGGATATCGTACTAGAATTATTCGTACCAAAATTATTTAAACGGCTTGGTATTTCATGGCCTGTGCTTGAAACCGTGATCTCTTACACTTGAAGTGGAGGCTATATCGTAATATCAAGATGGATACATCGCTGACTTAGAGTGAGAAGGTACTTACGGCCTTATAAGGCCTTAAAATCTGCACCACAAGGCGCTAATTTCAAAGGGCCTACACGTTTAGATTCATATATCCATTTGCGAGATGATAACCACCTCAGTAGTCTATGTTTTCCTCACAGGTGGTCACTCAAAGGATACAAGAAGATGCGCCACTTACATTACAGTCCCCTGGACAACTTGGTCTAGTGGATGGATGTCCTAGCCAGGTGAATTTATTGCGCGGACACCACAAACCCAGCCGAGGTAAGTACAATATGTGTTCTATGGTGCAGTGTTGATGTTAGTATTATATAGAACATAATAAAATAAAATATGAAGTTTCATTGATATCCACTTCGACCTAGCTTTGGTCTGTACGTCCCAGATTTTGAACGATTTATACAGAAGCTCAATCAAATAGCTTATGCAAATATTTAACTTACACATGTAAATATTTAAAATAAGTAGTGAGTAGTAATTTAGTAAGACTTGTAAAGTTTTATTAACAGTGAAAAGTAATCGAAACGTTGAAGAACTATAGAATTACCTACTACAGTGAAGTTCCCCTAATAATACGAATCCGGGTCTTATTAGCGGACCTATTTGTTCTAAATTTTAAAATACTTCGGGACCTTTATGCTACGGTCACATTTGCCCTACGATGTCCGTACGGATTTATCAACTCGTACGAGTAGGCTACGAGTCCAAAATGTTTAAAATCCTAAAGGTATTTTAGGTTCTTAGCTTCTGGTCACAGCTCGTACGGACCTCGTGCGATTAAAAGAGAATGTCTCGTACGAGGTCCGTACGGACATCGTAATCGTCGTACGGAGATCGCACGGCGCTCGTACGGAGATCGTACGGGGCTTGCAATGTACTCGTAGGTCAATCGCAGCTCGCAAGTCACTCTTACGATGTCCGTACGGTGTCCGTAAGGTGTCCGCACGATGACCGTACGAGCTCCGTACGAGAAGAATTTTATTTTTCAACATATTTCAATTTCGCCTGGTCACATTAGTCGTACGAGCTCCGTGCGATTCGAAATTTAGCAAGCCCGTACGGAGTCCGTACGGGGTCCGTACGGGCATTGTAAACTCTTACGAGCATCGTACGGATTTTCGTAACTCGTAGAGGACTCGGGAGCTCGGTGAAAATTTTCCACCGAGCTCCCTAGTAGTCTACGAGCTCGTAGGTATTATTGAAGTAGGGAACTCACAAGGAAGCTGACATTACCTATTTTTAGTTATTATTATATGTAAGATGGTTAAAGAATGATGGAATTTTCACGTCATGTTTATTAATGCAAGGAAAAAACGTGTAATTACTTCTTGATTGACATTGAACGATCAGGGCTATATACGTGTATAGAGTTTATTATAGTACGATGAGTATAATTATGCATTAAAGTACATGGAATACATGTATATTGCACAGTTGCCATTAACTTAAAGATAAAAAGAACACATAGATGTATAGACAAATTTATGTGTACACATTAGATATGTGCACGCGAATCACGGACATGTCAATTCATTTTACATTGAGCATGAGCGGATCCGGGTTTGGTAATGTGGGGTCCAGGCTTCTGGAATGTTGGAAAAATATGGCCATCTTACATTAGGAGACGAGTACGTCTTGTGTTATGTTACGTTCTTGTGCTAGTCGGACCTAGCAAAATGACTGGTTGGACATCTTCATGATATAATGAACGGTCGGCGTACATTTTGGCTAATTTGACTGAAGCCGAACGTTGTCATGCTGCAGATCGGGGGATTGTGTAGCATCGAGTGACGGCGGCCAGTGTCATTTAAAGTATATTAAAAATATACGTTGCTACTCATCGGTCGGTGTCTGCGCGATCAGCAATAATCATCGGGTACATATCGGATACACGGGAGGATGGAAGATACAGAATGTTAAACAGCATGTGGGACCCCTAGCCTTTTCGAATGTACAACTTGGTTTCTATATTTATAACGTTTTAGGTGTAGAACACCTCTGGGTTTACCAACGAGTCCATTTCTAGTTGGGTGGAAATGATTTCCGAATGACCATATGTCCCGGTCGAGATTAAAACCTTTGAGTGACTTCTAGAGAATTACCCACGCGACCACAGTCTGAGTGTCACCCGAATGGTTGATTATACCACATGTTAAAAGGCTTGTTGACGTACTTACATGTTGAGTCTTCTTAAAATCATTTAAATACTTCTTTCAAAAGCTAGTAGCGTCATTATTATAATATAGCAGCAATACCTTTATTTTAAGAGACAACTCGGTTGGGAAAGTCCAGTCTTCCCTGTAGACCTCTGCTCATATCTGATTCTATTTTATAAACAATCATACAAACAATGACATATAAAGTTACTGGGTGCCGAACATGCCATATTCGGTGGCCAGACTTGTCACATCATGAATAAAGCCGGCCACATAGAATCATAGACCTACACGCATTAGTAATCTGTCAGCACCCAGTATTTCGTTCTGGATATACTAACCAATCATTCTCCCCCCCCTCAGCTTCAACCAAAACAAGCATAGGCAATATATATCAAAGTATTTAGTCATTTAATTTTTTTGTATAACGTTATAATACTAATCATTACACTAAATATTTGTTAAAAGCTATATATTAAAAAAATAGCAGATGTTAAAATTGAAGGGCATAATTATAATTATGTATTGAATTTGGATTTCATTACCTAATTTATGTTTTGTTTTTTTAAAATCGATACGTTATAATTATCTTTGTACCGGATCTTAGATACTGGGTACAGATGCAGCGGCATTGACACAATATAGCAGTTAAATACATGTATCATCAATTCGATATTGAAAAATGTGTCGAAATTTCAATATATTGTCTATAACATATTGTTACATACGCATAACAATTAACATTGTTGACATAACTGCTGTCATACTGTTCACTATCTAATCCTATGACGTTGACCGTTAAAGTCCCGTGCAAAATACGTCTGACTCAAAATATATACGAGCTCGTAGACAGCTCGTAGACAACTCGGGAGCTCGGTGAAAAAGTTTTACCATGTCGCCGAGACATCTACGAGTCGAAAAAATCCGTACGATACTCGTACGAGTATCAATATCCGTACGAGCACCGTACGGACTCCGTACGGATGTCGTGCGAGTTCAGCAAAATCAACTCGTACGGAGCTCGTACGGAGCTCGTAGGGCAAATGTGACCGTAGCATAAACTGGCAAAAATCTGCATGATTTCAAAATAATCAAAGTGGTCTTATTAGCGGAACTTTAGTAGTAATAAACTCAGAATGGCCAAAATTTAGTTATCTTAAATGTTTTTGGATACTACATCATTTCGTTTAAACTAGAAAACAAAAGTATTATTTGTAATTACTTTAAATGTGATTTTAAACCCAGATGTGACTAAGCTTTTTTTCCGTGCTCGACTGTTTCAGTAGGATGTTGCCTTCCTTGTCAAATATGTTTAAAACTATACGCTAAGCTTAAAGAGGCATTCCCTATAACTAGCACATTTTTCTCTACTATCAAATTAAATGTGCTTAATGTACAAAGCACTATCAATTATCATAATTTGGCAGAACAAAGTGCGGCAAATATGTCTATATAATGTCAAAAATATATTCAAATCACCAATAATAATGTATCGCTTCCAGCGATTTATTATTATGTGGTCAAAGGGAAACAACACTTGACTATTTTGGCTCGTTACGGAAATATCTTTTCATTTTTTCACGGTAGTTGGTGGGAGCTTTTTGTTGAAGGTTTGAGGAGTTTAAGCAATAATGATTCTCATTCAATGTATAATATTACTGAATCGATTTAAACGATCAGTGTTATAGTGAACGCCTCTTTTAAGTGTACATGTGTACGAAATTTAGTTCGTTTTCGACTGAGTGAATGGGTTCAATGTCATTCTATACGCTGGGTTAGGATATTAAATCACACGAACTCGATAACCGTAGAGACATTATATTGTAGACTGATACTGTACTTCCCTTATCCCATTGTTCTGATTTTATGTGTCACGCGGAGATCATCCTGTTAGGTTACCGATGTTAAATACATGTATAGTCTGTAGCACTGATGAATGTACCTGATGTTCGTAGTGTGTGTAGTATCACTGGTACGGGTCGATTTCAAAGCGTAACACAAGTCTCGACGACACCCTGTCACCGACGCTGTCATACGTAAGACATTGTTTTTTTACTATAGCTTGGCTGTTTTGACCTGAACCTGATCTTTATGCAAGAATATTTTACAAGGTTCTTGCTTTGAATATATCAATTTCCGCTAGAAAATCATGCGATATCGGTATTTCAAATTTGTGTTTGTATTACATCTTGGGCGTCTTCGTGATACTCACCGATCATGAAAGCATACAATCGTTGTTGTATCGTAGGTAATGTTTCGACTGTTTAATTATGCTAATCAAAAAGTCATGCTCGTGTCAAATTAGCCAAGCTATACCATGTCTTACCACCAGGGTGTCGTCGAAACTTGGGTTACGCTTTGACATCGCTCCGTATAGTCCAGTTTGGATAAAATGACAGTGATGTCATCGTTTATGTGTACCCAAAATATTAAAACCATTGCTTAAACAGGTTTGGTATTGAACTGTTGGTATAAGCTTTTATACTTGTTTTTTACACCGTACTAGTGGATTGTTCCACTGCGTCACTGGAGTTTTATCCTAACTGGACTGTAACTAGACTGTACCAGTGAGTATATCGCTGGCTTAGAATTAGAAGGTCGTAACTACAAAATCAATATTTTGAGAAAACAAAAAAACTGTCAGACAATCACTCTTCATTAATGGTAAACAAGCTTTTTAAACTTCAGTTTGGTCAACATGACAAGCTCAGATTTTCATGACAATATGCTCATAAGAAACGCCTTGTGATGCAGCTTTCAAATATGTATAAGTCTTATAAGGTCGTAAGCCAGCGATATGTACGCCCGATAATAATTTTGCATTCGGCAAATGATTTTAATTTTCGCATTGTCATGTCTAATGTTTCTGTTGGCGTACTGGCCCCATCTTCGAAAAATCTTGATCTGAACAAAATCTCACCTTAAATAGTATTTCTCATGCGTAATACTACTAATTTCCATAGGAAGAAAATTCACAATTGGCATGGACGAATGGATACTATATTCTGAGAGCATAACAGTAAACGTTCAAAAGCTCCAACTTCAAATTTATTCTTTAATTCAAACTTTGATTTGAGCAAAATCTCACTTTGAGGTTGAGATTTCTATTTGAGATCGATGTGTAACTGTTTGTTTGTCTGATGTATTTGTTTGGAGTATTGGTTGTGGTTAACTATTTAACAGTATGCGTGTCAGATGATTGCTTGGCTGGTGTATATATTGATATACAATGTATATTATCGTACTGATATTTGAATGTATATGTTTTACTCCAGGGTTTCTCACTATTGGGATCAGCACAGTACCACGTCAACAAGCATTCTATCTTGCGGACACCTTAGCGTCTGTTATATCCAAGATGTCGGAGGATGACAAGAATAACTGTACACTGGTTGTATTTATGGCATCATTCAATAAAACCTGGAGTGATGCCATATTGAGAATGGTTGATACCAAGTTTAAGGATGATTTAGACTCAGGCCTTATACAGGTCGTTCAACCAAGGGAAGGTGTCTATGCTAATTTAGGGTAAGTATTATTCTTCGACTGACTAGTCACAAAATAAGTTTAGGGCTTGATGACCTCGTGTATTGATTAACTGTACTCATCTGGTATCTTCGTTTGAAGGCCAGGGGTGGTATTCACAAAGAAACTAAAGTGAAAACTTAGAATTTTCCCAAAATCTTAATATTTCCTTAAGTGTATCAGCTAAACAAGAAAATCAAGATTATCAATTTTTTACATTGCTATGAAGCATTATGTTAAGCGCTACAAAAATCACCAAGAAAAATTTAACTATTCTTAGTTTCTTGCAAAATATGGCCACATCATTTTTTTAACTTAAGTCAAAATATTTAAGTTTTCACTTAAGATGCTTTGTGAATACCGGCCCAGGTACTATTATGATTAATAGACCCTATGTATTCGTAAAAAGACGCGTTTACTACATAATTATATTCGTTATCAAAAAAAAACCTCGTCATTCATTGCTCGCTATTGTAAGTTTTTTTTTTGTATATAAGTTATATTCAAACTCTAGATATAGCGAACATTTTGTCATTTATAAAAAATACTGTATGATTCATTTTAATCGAATACTGGATACAGCGAACAAATTGTTCTGTCCAATACGACGTGGCTGTATATTCGTTATAATCTCCGGATATAGCGAACCATAGGAGTTGGCTGTATATTCGTGAAGAGCAAAATCTGGATATAGCGAACCATACGAGTTGGCTGTATATTCGTTAAGAGCAAAATCTGGATATAGCGAACCATACGAGTTGGCTGTATATTCGTTAAGAGCAAAATCTGGATATAGCGAACCATACGAGTTGGCTGTATATTCGTTAAGAGCAAAATCTGGATATAGCGAACTAAATTAGTTGTCTGTATATTCGTTATGAACAAAATCTGGATATAGCGAACCATACGAGTTGGCTGTATATTCGTTAAGAGCAAATTCTGGATATAGCGAACTAAATGAGTTGGCTGTATATTCGTTATGAACAAAATCTGGATATAGCGAACCATACGAGTTGTCTTTATATTCGTTATGAACAAATTCCGTATATAGCGAACCATACGAGCTGTCTTTATATTCGTTATGAACAAAATCTGGATATAGCGAACCATACGAGTTGTCTTTATATTCGTTATGAACAAAATCTGGATATAGCGAACCTTACGAGCTGTCTTTATATTCGTAATGAACAAAATCTGGATATAGCGAACCATACGAGCTGTCTTTATATTCGTTATGAACAAAATCTGGATATAGCGAACCTTACGAGCTGTCTTTATATTCGTAATGAACAAAATCTGGATATAGCGAACCATACGAGTTGGCTGTATATTCGTTATGAACAAACTCCGGATATAGCGAACCATATCAGTTGTCTGTATATTCGTTATGAACAAAATCTGGATATAACGAACGAATTCAGTTGTTTGTATAGTATCATACTCGTTTTTTACAGGAACTTTTCGAGACGAACATTCAATGATTCACGGTCCCGTGTTATGTGGAGGACAAAGCAGAACATTGACTACTCCCTGTTGTTCGCTTACTGTGAGACAATATCACAGTATTATATTCATATCGAAGACGATGTTACAGCTGCTTCAGGTTTTGTGTCAGAAGTACGGAAATTTATACACACCACGGACAAATCAGGAAAATATTGGTTCGTTCTAGAGTTTAGTGGTCTGGGGTTTATTGGAAAATTATTCAGATCTAGTGACTTATGTACCATAAGTAACTACTTATTTCTTTTTCAACTAGACAAACCATGTGATTTACTCTTTGCCGATCTAAAACGGATTAAAGTGCAGACGACAAATTTTGTAATTAAAAAATCTCTTTTTCAACATAATGGCGTAGCTTCTTCCCTTACCGGAAAAGTTCAAAAGTTGATTGACAAAACTTTTAAGGAATATGTTCCTGTAAAAGGGAACCCGCAACGTCAACGTAAAGCATCGCCAAGGAAAAATTATAAAACGATGAATGGTACGGCTATTGTAGAGGTTGAGGCGCATAATAACAATCCTAAGGCGACAATATGGTCTACAATGCTGGAATACAAAAACAATATAATAGAGTGTGGTTATGTGAAAATGAACTGTTTCTTCTGGACACAAAATAACCACAAAGGTGATTACTACAGCATTGTGTTTGATAGACCGACTTTAATACATACTATAAGTGTCACAACAGGTAATCCAAGGACGGGTTCGGATAAGATACAACATGGCACAGTGACTATTGGTGTAGAAAACGAATGTAACCACACGCATGTGGCTAATTTCGAACAAGGAAAAGTGTCGACAAAACTGGATAAACCATTAGTAGCATCTTGTCTAAAAATAGAACTTACTGAAAACCACAAGAATTGGATTATTATATCATCCATTGAGATTAATAAAGACATGAAACGGTAACACTGATACCACTGGTGCTGTAATAAAACACTAAAGCATGGTGCTAACTGTATCTGTGATTTAAGTTAAACGTAAGTTTTCCGGGGCTTCCATGGTTGTGCTACATTGAGATATATTTTGACATAGTTTCACCTGGCCACACTGGTGGAAGTGACGAAATACAACGTAACTTAGTCTATAGGACGGTCCAACTTCTAACAACGATTATGTCAGGCTTTGCAATTATAAAATGCACGTATTAATGGTAAGGGTACAACTGCGTGGTATTCATTCCAAAAGTCTGATACGTCGGGAGTTTGTCATTGCGTCTGTTTGTGGCCAATTCGTCTGGTACTACTCACAATGATATGAAGTGTAAAACGCAAACAGACACATAACCGTTTTCATTTGTATTATCTACTAGTAGTCTTTCTTGCTACATATTTAACTCCGCTAGCTGTTCTTCGAATATGGGTAGCTATTGCAGTCAGCCGAACGGATAGTTTAGGTGTTTAAACATCTTTAATCTTCAAAGTGCATGTTTATTTTGCTTTGATACTTTGTTTTGAGTATATGATAATTAACCCCCCCCCCCTGATATTCATAAAGTTCTATGAAACTTGACCTTCGTGGGCAGTTCTTGTTGTATTTGCTTATGTAGGAAAATGCAAGCATTATGTTGATCTACATTACTAAATATTTTCATGGAATGTCCTTAATATATAAACTACATACGTTTTTGTATATGTTTTTTTACTTCTGATAATACTCACGTATGCATAATTCAGACTTGGAATGGACCCCAAATGTAAATAGTGTTTTTTTTTGTGTGATGATTTTTCATATTGCGGAGAAAGATGTTGTATGTAGCAATAGCAATGATTACTGCCCGTTTAGCGTTTGCCATCGAACTGCCCATGTCTAACGTTACAGGTTAACGAAATGTCTAACGCAACGCCCTTCTTCTTCTTCTTCTTCTTCTTCATCTTCTTCTTCTTCTTCTTCTGCCAGTCCTGAATTTGATTCCACTCTGGTGCATTGTCGTTCAAACCCTTTACACATTACTTACAAGTACAAACGATTTGAAGAAAACTATCAAAAAATTGAAACGTATTTTGGTGTCAACTAGTCAAACACCCGTTTCCTTCGACGAAGTTCTTGCTAATGAAGTACAAACAAAACAATGCTGTTCCTAATTTAGTGAAAACCCCTTTCCCGCCGATGACCAAATATATAAATTATAAAATGTTACGGTGCTAAACGTACTAACGTTAGTAGAAAACTGGTTAATATATGTATTTAACAAAATATCGATGATTATCTATATTGTTATATTTGTACTAGCGTTATTATGTCACTAATAAATCATTGTTTATAAAAAAAATAAAGCATGCATTATATTAAAATAACAAAATGTTTTATATGTGTTGTGCTTTTTATGTTGTACACCGCTTTGACTGGCAATACTTATTGTTTTATTCACATAAACAGTGTGCCAATGATAGGTGTCTCTTACGTCACAAAAGCATTTCAGTAAAGACCAAATTATCAACATTGAAAAACGAATTTAGGCGCTAGTATTTTTCGTCTTTACCAATTTATATGAAACATAAGCCAGTCTACGAGGAACACTTAATTTTCTATGAAGAACGGGATCCCAATTAGCAGCTGACTGTTTTGGAACCACGGAAAAGAAGACGGGTTGAAACTGTAGCCGACACGGTTTGGTCAACTTTCTTCTCGAATACTAGTCGTAAGGTACATCTCCCCGGTGTTTGTTGTCCTAGCAAATACAAGACCATATTAAATGAATTTGGCAAATGTAGAAAGGAACACATTCAAACAGGTAAACATATGCACTGCTTGTCAGAAAAAAACTGGCTTAGTGACATTATGACTCAAATGTAGTAATAAATGTATTTTAAGATTAAGGAATAAGTATAAAATGAGACAAAAGTCATGCTCATTGATTTAATAATAAGTAGTTGGATAATTAAGTAATATTTTTTTAGAATTTAGTTTTTCGTCATGATGTTAATATAACTTCCGTTGTTGCTATGGTGACCAATTTCTGAAAACTGCAGATATTTAGAAAAAAAGTGGGGTTGGTGCTTGAAATCAGCAACTAGTTATATTCCATAATTTATCAAATATACTGGATTATGAAATGATTATTAGCGTTACGTTCAAATAATAAAAAAACACGTTTGAATAACGTTTGCGACGACACTCAAAACGAGGGCGGAAGTGTCTGGCATTAATTAAACGTATGTAACTAACTTTGTTAATCTACGAAATGATGTGGCCAAATTTTCAGAAAATGTTCATAAGAGTCTCGTCGTTCTTACTCTATATCATCATGATTTTCGTAATTTTATCACTAAGCCCGATTTTCCTGGAGAACAGCTTTGTTAAACCGAATATGGCTGGCGTATATAACAATTAGTGAAGTCCCCAGACTATAACAAAAATATACCGAGAATGAAACTATACACGTTACGTTTACATGGCTGTACAGTGTACATTGTAGATGATGAAAACACAATTAACTTCAGTTAGATTTTATTTAACAAGCAATAAGTGACCATATTAAAACAACATAATACAATGTTTCATGACAACAATACTTGTAAAATGATAAACAATATATAAGTCGACACCTTACTGTGTATATGATATTGCATGAACATATAAACCTGGTCCTGGTCTTTATGCACTATTTTTTTTATAAGCTTCTTGTCCAGAATAAATCACAGGCTTAGAATTAGCAAGTCGTTAGTACAAATTCGAATTTTTGAGAAAACAAGAAAAACACTGTCTGTAAACACCTTTACTTATGCAAAGACAAGCTTTTTGTAAACTTCAGAATGGTCAACATGACTAGTTCCGATTTTCTTAAAATAACAAGGCTAATAAGAAGTGCCTTATGATGCAGATGTCAAATATGTACATGTATCAGTCTTATACGGTTCTAACTTACTAAGTTGTACTTTTTAAATAACGACTCTCTCATTATACGCCAGTGAAATGTCTATCAGTTTCGATGAGAAGACATTTCGAGCATTAAGAGTATTTCTGGTAAGAACTTCTCATAAATATAGTCCACTTATAAAAACCCAGGCTTGAGGTTACATTATTGTACAAGAAGGTATGAGGACCAGGTTCATTGTTCCAATATTATCACAGAGATTATAAGAGGCCACTTTGTGGTCTGATTGTCGTTCATGTCTGTAGAAGAATAATTTTTATATTATCATTTACCCTGAGATCATAATAACCTGTGGGAGGCACAAACTGAATTAAAAATACAACACCGGTAAACTCTAGCACATTCCTCATGTGTCAGTACACAAACATGTCTCATATATGCATAATACACAAACATGCTTCATATAAACATATGTCAGTACACAAACATGTCTCATTCACACATAATACACAAACATGTCTCATACAAACATGTGCCCGTACACAAACATGTCTCATACACACATGTGTCAATACACAAACATGTCTCATACACACATAGTACACAAACATGTCTCATACACACATGTGTCAGTACACACACATGCCTCATACAAAAATGTGTCAGTACAAAAACATGTCTCATACACAAATGTGTCAGTACACACACATGCCTCATACACACATAGTACACAAACATGTCTCATACACACATAGTACACAAACATGTATCATACACACATAGTACACAAACATGTCTCATACACACATAGTACACAAACATGTATCATACACACATAGTACACAAACATGTATCATACACACATAGTACACAAACATGTCTCATACACACATAGTACACAAACATGTATCATACACACATAGTACACAAACATGTATCATACAAAAATGTGTCAGTACACATACATGCCTCATACAAAAATGTGTCAGTACACAAACATGTCTCATACACACATAGTACACAAACATGTCTCATACACACATAGTACACAAACATGTCTCATACACACATAGTACACAAACATGTCTCATACACACATGTGTCAGTACACACACATGCCTCATACAAAAATGTGTCAGTACACAAACATGTATCATACACACATAGTACACAAACATGTCTCATACACACATGTGTCAGTACACACACATGCCTCATACACACATAGTACACAAACATGTCTCATACACACATAGTACACAAACATGTATCATACACACATAGTACACAAACATGTATCATACAAAAATGTGTCAGTACACAAACATGTCTCATACACACAAAGTACACAAACATGTCTCATACACACATGTGTCAGTACACACACATGCCTCATACAAAAATGTGTCAGTACACAAACATGTCTCATACACACATAGTACACAAACATGTATCATACACACATAGTACACAAACATGTCTTATTCAAATATGTGTTATGTGTCAGTACACAAACATATATCAGTACACAAACATGCCTCATACAAACATGTCTCATACAAACATGTGTCAGTATACAAACATGTGTCAGTATATACAAACATGTGTCAGTATACAAACATGTGTCAGTATACAATCATGTATCATACAAACATGTGTCAGTACACAAACATGCCTCATACAAACATGTGTCAGTACACAAACATGTCTCATACAAACATGCCTCATACAAACATGTGTCAGTACAGAAACATGTCTCATACAAACATGTGTCAGTATACAAACATGCCTCATACAAACATGCCTCATACAAACATGTGTCAGTACAGAAACATGCCTCATACAAACATGTGTCAGTATACAAACATGTCTCATACAAACACGTGTCAGAACACAAACATGTGTCAGTACACACACATGTCTCATACAAACATGTGTCAGTACACAAACATGTCTCATACAAACATGTCTCATACAAACATGTGTCAGTACAGAAACATGTCTCATACATACATACATACATACATACATACATACATACATACATGTGGCAGTACACGAACATGTGGCAGTACACAAACATGCCTCATACACACATGTGTTAAAACACAAACATGTCTCATACACACATGTGTCAGTACACAAACATGTGTCAGTTCACAAACATATGTCAGTACACAAACATGCCTCATACACACATGTGTTAATACACAAACATGCCTCATACAAACATATGTCAGTATACTAACATGTCTCATACACACATGTGTCAGTACACAAACATGTGTCAGTACACAAACATGTCTCATACACACATGTGTCAGTACACAAACATGTGTCAGTACACAAACATGCCTCATACACACATGTGTCAGTACACAAACATGCCTCATACACATATGTGTCAGTACACAAACATATGTCCGTACACAAACATGCCTCATACACACATGTGTCAGTACACAAACATGTGTCAGTACACAAACATGAGTCAATACACAAAAATGCCTCATACAATGATTATATCGGTACAAAAACATGCCTACTTCAATTATTATATCAGTACACAATATATAATACATAATATATAATTATGTAATAAATCATATAGAAACACAACGACATAAATAGAATTCATATAAACACGTTTATCCTAAATCCTTTGTATAATTATATAACAACACATCGGAACGGCTGCAACAAACTAACAATATATAGCACACTTTAATTCATTATGCTAAAAGCATTACTACTACATGACACATTGACTTATCAACAACATTCTAACACATTTACAATAATAATATTCCATTATAACCCTCTAAGCCATAATGGCATGCACTCTGGCTAGGGGAGGGGGTTTATCAAAATAATAACAACAACAAAACCATGATGGAACACACGATTGCAATCTCCGCTCAAGTTCCATTCTTTATGTAAACATATTGGTATATATTACTAATATATTATATAGATATCATATTTCGTGGATGTTTGGGATACGAGTTAACTTGATTCCACATAATTTTCTGTCGTACATTTCATTGCATCAAATTTTAAATTCAATACTTTGATCAACATCCATGGAACTCTATACTCACACATTTACTAGTATGCATGTAATTTTAAAGCCTTCATCAAGGTTAAAGCATAAATGTGCTAGCATTTATTTCAAATTTTACTGAGTTTGGGCAAATTTCATCACGTGGGTCACCAGGTAGTGCTGGTTTAAAGAAACAGTTGAAAGATGAAATTAAAGGATGGATAAAAGCAACTGGCTAGAAAACTATGTATAGTATAAATTAAGATACAGCCTTGTTGCACAAAATGGACAGAAAGCTGATTGGATGTTAGGTTTGGTTTTCCCTATTAGCTGCCTAGGGAGACAGGTAAATATTTTTTTCTTCTTTTGTCCTGGAGGTGATTCCAACAATCCCCCGTAGATTAAACACGTCTTTACTACACAGACGATGTCACTATAGCTGCTCAACAAAGGCACTTCCAGTAACATATTATTTCCACAGACATATCGCTGGCTTAGAATGAGAAGGTCACTTACGACATTATAAGACTCATGAATATTTGAAATCAACATCATCAGGCGGTTCTTATGAGCCTATTTTCATGATAATATGAACTTGTCATGTTGACCAAACTGAAGTTGAAAAATCTTGTTTTACCATAAGTAATGAGTGAATGTCAGACAGATTTTCTTGTTTTCTCAAACATTGATTTTTTAGTTATGACCTTCTCATTCTAAGCCAGCGGATACACACTATTGTCAGATCCTCAAAAACTATTAAAGAACTCATGGATGAGTGGATATTTCTGGAACACAGATAGTTGCCTGATCACATTTTTCACAATGTCTTTGAATTTCTCAGTCATTTCTCTCGCATAAATTAACCCGTCCATAATTTTAGCAAATCTCTTGTTGAAATCCTTTCCATTTTTCCAACATACATATTCGAAACATTCTATCATTCTCCATTGTGCTCTCTCCACATCATCACGATTGATCAAAACATGACGATCTGAAATCAGATAACACATTTAATATTTTTTATACTGTTTTATCACATAAACCACGACACGAGAGTTTAATAAAGCCATCTAATAAAAACCATATTACCCAACTCACTAGCACATTTGCAGGGCTTATTTTGTTTATCTGATAAAAAGAATCCTACATCCATGCTTTTCCATATAGAATTTATTAAACTCGTTGGACTTTTATCCAACCTGTTGAATAAATTCCAATATGAAAAGACATTCATGTAAGATCCTCTATTTAAGGAATATTAACAGCTAGCTGGGCCACCAGTAATAGCTTTTAACTTATTTCAGAAATATATTAAATATGTTTTAGAATGAGAAATTGTAGCATTAATTTTAACAAAAACAAGACAGCGTTCAATAAACAGTATGCCACATGGAAGCCCTGTTCATAAAACAGTACTAACATAATTTATGAAACAGTAACTACAGTAGGATTATCCAATAACTTATATAAGTCCAATATTAAGTCAAGGTGAAGGTCAAAATGAGGTGAGTTGATATAGGTATGTGGAGAGTGTTCAAAAACAAAATGCAACCAGCTAGCATAAATGTTTTGTAGCAAGCCATATTAAAACAAGACGAAACAGCCAGTTTGGGTTTACCAATAATTTGGCCCGTCAATAAGTCTAGTCCAATATTAGGTCAGGGTGAAGGTCAAAATACGGTCAGATGATATAGGTGTGTAAAGAGTGTTCGAATACAGCATCCATGCAAGTATGAAAGCTTTGTAGCAAGCCATATTGATCTAAGACGAAATGGCCAATTTAGTTTAACCATAAATATAGCCCTTCAATAAATCTGAGTCTACATTAAGGTCAATGGAAGGTGAAATGAGATAATGTGATATATGTGTGTGAAAAGTGTTCAGTGCAAATATGACAACTTTGTAGCAAGCCACAATGATGTAAGACGAAACGGTCAATTTGAGTTTACCAAGAATCAATTACTAGTAGTGTAAGTTTACAATTAGGTCAAGGTGAAGGTTAAAATGACGTCAGGTGATAGTACCAATACAGCATCTATGCAACTTTGAAAGCTTTTTAGCAAGCCATATTGATGTAAGAAGAAACGTTCAATTTAGGTTAACCAAGAATAAATTAATCTATGTCACTCCAACATTAGGTCAAGGTGAAAGTCAAAATGAGGTCAGGTGATATAATAGGTGTGTAAAAAATGTTCTAACATCAACCTCTATATAAGAAAACATTCACAAATGTTCCAAATGGATATTTACTAGAAATTTAACATCTGCACTCCAACAACCTCTAAACGATGGCCATGTTTTGCAAATGCTGTTGCTACATACAGAGAATCTACTGTTATTGATATATAACTGGCATAATATGTGTAATAAAAGAATACTTACCAGGAAAAGTTAACACAATGGTCTTCAGTACGACTAGTTCTTCTTTTGTTAGATGCATTTTGCTGAATATCTGACTAGTCTTATATACACAACCCACATAATCATCTGTCCATACACTAGCAGCAGCTGAATATGTCATATCATACTCTCCTGTGAATACACCTAGTTCAGCATCTATACAGTTACAATGTCCAAGTATCCATAGTTCTGCAGCACCGTCTGTAACAAAAAAATCAAATCAACAGTTAACCAAACTGATATATGCATATTTTGGACATTTTACTTCAGTTTAGTGGGGTAACATTACAACCTGTATCAATCAGCGTCATCATCGGACAATTTAGCAATGTCAATTACAAACACATTAGATAAACCGGACTCGTCTTGTGCATTGATTAAACTAGTTTATCAGTTCCGCTGCAGTTTATAAAAAGTGAAACAGTTTGTTCTTATTTAAATTCAACGGGAAGTAACCGATCAACATTAGCCATGTTGTATATTTAAAACAATGTTAGTTAATTCCCTTTACATATAGTAACAGGGGCGTATCCAGAAAATTTTCAGAGGGGGGGCTCAACCTGGGGAGGGTTCCGGGAGGGGTGTCCCCTCCCGTGGGCGAAAATTTTTAAGGGCCCACTGAATTGGTGCAATTTCCTGTTATCTAACCACTGTTATGTTTGACGAATGAACATGCAATACTTAAACATTAAAGACAACAAATTTTGTGAAAATGATTAAATGTATGAACTTTAATGTATAGAACTCAAGAAGTTAGAATTTTGACAAATGTTCATAAAACTGCTTGGTCACAAAGTTCATGGATCTAGAAAAGTTTAAGGCTGTGGTCCTAATATAGGGTTGTATCCCTCTTGCTGTGTAAAACTTAATCTTTATCTATCTACCCTTATCTTAGTCAGTCTGCTTTTTGCGAACAAAACAAAAATCTGTCTTCAATGGGAGGGCTTAACTTGGGAGCGCTCCCATGGTCGACATTTTTTAAACTGGCAAATTGAATTGGTGCGATTTCCAGCTACCGGTATATAACCATCGTTGTGCATGCAATACAAATAATGAATAATCTCACAGTTATTGACAGTGTTTCAACGTACGAAGTTAAAAAAAATTCAACATTTCTGTATTTTGTTAATTAGTAATAAATTGCAAATTTTATAAATTAAAAAAAATCAGCATCAACTATATCACATACTTTTATATTATATGATAGTTATTATAGTAGAAATTATATCACAATATTCAGAGTTTCTAAATCTCATTACTTTCAGTAGGCTAATGACAGAAAACATTGGGGTTGTCAATAATTTGTGTACATATATTTTTTAATATAATTACTTATGCCTGTGGCTAAATGTTTCAGGGAATTTCAGTAGTCGAATATTTCTCCTTAACCAATCAGATAGTCTGGTTTATCACCTGCAAATCGATGAAGCATGTAGTTTACCTAGACTAGTATAATCCTGTCAAGTTTATGCCTGGGGGCTAAATCACACTGACCCTCGTTGTATATTGGGGGGGCTAGTTAACAAAAAATGTGCATATAGTGGATAAGTTAGATATTTTAGGGGGCTCATTTTTTATAAAATCGTATCTGGCCAGCCAGCTGGGGGGGCTCAAGCCCCCTAGCCCCCCATCTAAATACGCCCCTGAGTAATAATACATTTTCCTTGAATGCTAATGGTGTTGACAGCTTTCAGAGACCAAGATGTGTTATTTATATATTTTATCAAAATTGTCTAGGATGAATATTCATAAAGCATTCTATGGACAAATATTGACAGGGTCACTATATTGACTAAATGTAGGATTGATTGTGCACATTTATGCCCCCTTATGTGACAGTGTTACCACTTATTACATGTGGAATCGGTCGGTAACATTTCACGCCCCTTTATATGGACATGGTTCATTTTATGCCCCTTTTTGCGAACAAGGTAACCACTTATTAAATGTAGAATAGATAGAGAACAGTTATGCCCTTTTTGTGGACAGGGTTGTCACTTATTACATGTGATATGGATGGGGTCATTTTAGTGTCCCTATAGATATGTAAGAGATATGCAATGGGAGAGGCTCTGAAAGAAGGCAAAGCTAGGGCCAACTGGAGAGAGATCATTGGAGCATTATGTCCAACCAGGGACGAAGAAAAATAGGTAAGTATAGATATGTAAGGACCGTGTTACTACAGACTGAATGGCCGGTCATATTTTAGTGTCACCTTTATGTCGGCGGGGTTACTACAGGTAAACAGTTAGATGGGCGTGGTCATATTTAGTGTCACCTTTATGTGGGCGGGGTTACTACAGATAACCAGCTAGATGGGCGGGGTCATATTTTAGTGTCACCTTTATGCGGGCGGGGTTACTACAGAAAACCAGCTAGATGGGCGGGGTTACTACACATAACCAGCCAGATGGGCGGGGTCATATTTTAGTGTCACCTTTAATGAGATTAACCTGATCCTCCATATCAAATGTCTTCCATCCAGGTATTGCCTTTATAAATGAGATTGTATTACGGAACTCGGAATCCATGAACTCAGCTACCTTCATCATCTGCTCCATTCTGTAATATTCAATATAAATACAGTAAAACTCCATTAAGACGAGTAAAGTTATTACGACCACCCGGCTTATTTGGAGCAAATTTCAAAGTCCCGGCGAATTAGCTAAATATATGTTGTATACTTATATCATACCGCTATATCTAGCTCCCAGTTTATTTCGATCATTCAGCTTATTCCGATAAGTCCTCGAGCTAACGATGTTTTACTGTATTTTACAGTGTCATTTATGCCAAGATCCAGCTGAGCTTCTTTTCATCAGCGATATACTCCCGAATAAATAAAATTATATGAGCATCGGAAGGCATCGGGATATCGTTCCTCGTGGGCTTGGGGAAGCTTTTGGGTAAGTCGATAGAAAAGTTGTGGCATCCCTGCTCCCGATGCATCCCAAAGATAATTGATTCAAATCGGGAGTACACCGCCGAGGTAAAAAAAATGATCAGTGGGACATAGGCTTAACCAATACAAATAGTGAATACTGTCATTATCTTCAGAGAGGGTCAAGTGGTTAAGTCACAGGTCCATTGCGAAATAATCAGTACAAAGAGCGAGCATGGTCATCATATAGAGAGGTACCAGAAGTTCGGTGGTTATAGACTTATAAAAGATGAAAATAGGAAGGGTACAGTAATTCCCCGGCTAGACGCTCGACATTAAGTAATCTGACTTTTCTTCTCTCATATACCCTCATTGCGATGGATTACACGAGGAATGAGGTGTCGGCAGTGATTAAATATACATTTAATTTGAACAACGAGTCACACAATCGATCTAAACTAAGTTATTATAAAAGTCGATGATCAAACTAAAATCTGCTGAGGTCTAGGCCTACTGAAGTCCTAGTGGTTACTATACAGGTTCGTCAATAGTCCTATACTACCTCTCTATAATATACATGAGTCGAGAAGGGATGGGTTTTATTCCAGACCTTGACACACTTCGGTATCAACCATGTACTCTATAAACTCCAAATGTCATTCACCTACTATCATAGCTGCACGTATTTATTATAATCTGATAAAAGACTTGATAAAGTAACACATATATAGCATATATTTGATGACTATCTGGAAATATATGTGATAATTAACACAATTGAAGGCATCTGCACCGGTTTGGTTTTTGAGCTGTTCTAATTAAGTCACACTAGTCAATGTGATTTAGTCATACGTAGACTTCCACCCCTAGTCATGTCATCTTGACACACGCATTGCCAACCAGATATTTCTTAAAACTACCATCATTATGCTTTGAATACATGTAGTATGGTTTAATGATAGACATCATGCAAACATGTGCGAACAAGCCTCCCCAGAGCAGCTCTCCATAGAGTAGCAACCTCTCTATAACAACCGCTTTGAAATTTTCATAAACTGATATTTGCTATAAATTCAACCTCTGTAGAGAAATAACCTCTATAAAACGGCCAATATTTGCAGTAACATTGCTGGTGCTGCTCTACAGAGTTTGTACTGTACATGTATATCCATACCTTGTGGAATTAGCTGCTTGTTCATCTTGTGGTGGTGGTACAGGTTCCGCTTTAACACGATGCTGAAATATTACATGTTCTTATTTAATGCTTTAACACGATGCTGAAATATTATATGTTCTTATTTAATGTTACAGGTGAAGCTTTAACACGATGCTGAAATATTATATGTTCTTATTTAATGGTACAGGTTCTGCTTTCACACGATGCTGAAATATTATATGTTCTTATTTATTGGTACAGGTTCAGCTTTTACACGATGCTGAAATATTATATGTTCTAATTTAATGTTACAGGTCATGCTTTAACACGATGCTGAAATATTATATGTTCTTATTTAACTGTACAGGTTTTGCTTTTACACGATGCTGAAATATTATATGTTTTTATTTAACGGTACAGGTCATGCTTTTACACGATGCTGAAATATTATATGTTCTAATTTAATGGTACATGTTCAGCTTGAACACGATGCTGAAATATTATATTTTCTTATTTGATGGTACAGATTTTTCTTTAACACGATGCTGAAATATTATATGTTCTTATTTAATGGTACAAGATCTGCCTTAACACGATGCTTCTCAAAATAAGCCGGCGATATACAAAATTATACATTTATATAACGTGTACAATGGTACTTACATGAAACTCTTTTTGACGTTTCTTCATGTGTATTTCATCAAGGAAGGAATCTAGATCTTCTAGAAGTCGGTCCTGTGACAACAACAGTGAGTCTATAATATTCTGGTTTTCTTTTTCATTCATAAATTTGTTTGAAATTCCTTCATATTTACACTTGAGCTTATGTCCAACATTTAATGAAGAAAGAGAGGATTCACTGATACTATACTCTAAGTTTGTACCAGTTGTTTCTTTAGCATTAGTTGATATTGAACACATCCCGCGTCTACTACTAGTATCGAATGTTTGTGACACATTGTCTGATGATTTATAACTGCCTTCTCCAGGAACTACAGCTGTTTGTAAATCATTTGAGCAAATTGCATCGTAACTAATCCCTGACGAATCAGGTGAACACCTTGAGAGAATGTCGGGTCCTGTTACTTCTCCTTTTATAGATTTCACTTCTTCTATATATTGAGTTTTCTTCTCATATGAATAACGTCCTGTCTTAATGGCTGAAATATAAAAATATTTTAACTTTACGATGTTCAAACGCCAATGAATTTTCATCTTACAAAACAACAATTACAAGCATGTGTATATTATTTACAAAGATACAAAAGCAATAATTAAATGGCAGACAATACAAAAAAGTAAATACTGACATTTGAAACGAGTGAAAAGAAAGAAAATTCACGCGATACAACTTGTAAACAGCGACATAAGTGATGTTATCAAATATTATTGTGTGAAAATAACTAGACAAAACACAGAAAATTCACATTCTACAACCAAGCACAGACCTCAAAGTAAATCTATATTCCAGTGTGAAAATTGGTTGAGATATAGTCCAAAACTCACTTAGGAAAATAGCATGTTAGACCACATGAGATGAAAAAAAACTGGTGGTGACCCTTCCTGCGAAATAGTTTTGAATTGTTTCAAGACCGTTTGGCCGTTGGTTTATCGCTGGCTTAGAATGAGAAAGTCATAGCATTAATTACAATCTTATAAGGCTTATACACATTTAAAATCTGCATTACAATGCGCTTCTTATGAGCATATTTTCTTGAACATTAGAACGTGTCATGTTGACCAAATTGAAGTCCAAAGATTTTTTTTCATAAGTAAAGAGACCCGTTTTTTTCTTGCTTTCTTAAAATATCGATTTTGTACTTACGACTTTCTCATTCTAAGACGGCGATATGATAATTACAGAAATAAGCCGGGTGGAAAATAAAAGTGTAAATAAATATCTACAATATAAAACCTTCTTTTGACATTCCGACGACTTGGCATTTCTTCATCCTACATGAGGGACAATTATTCCTCCGTCGGGGTAGAATCGTACAGTCATTGTTACCAGCACATTTATACACGACAGCTCTTGAAAAGGACCGACGAAAAAAGCCCTGCAAATAGTCCAATCATATTTTTATATTATTATTTACCAAAGAAAAAAATCTTAATTTAAATAAAACCTGCATATATAGTAAATTTATAAGAATATTCATAAAACGCAATAAAAAGCATGTGATGTTGTAAGAGGCTAATAAACTTCGCCTAAAAGTGCAGGACGATCGTCTGTCTCGTTTTCGATAGGAACAAGGGCATATAACTCAATAAATATAGGTCACACTGTTGTTAGCCTCGTCAGAACGGACTCTTTTGATGGTGAATAACTATACTAAGTTTCAAGTGGGCACCTTTGATAGTCTTTGAGAAAATGACTCTAACAATAAACCTTACAAACGCAAACGCTTCACAAACACGTCACGATAATAGCTCAATTTTGTTTTTCGAAAAGGCGAGCTAAAGTGATATACATTTGTAATATACCTCATTTCAAGTATATTGCATGCATTTCACTTGTAACATACATTTCTGAAGTGAATTATCTGCAATTCGATAATGCTACACACAAACTGATGTTCATGGTCTGAATAGCCTGCCGACTTAATGTTCATAACATCACTATATTTTAAAATTCCGAGATTGAGAGTCTACGAGGGGCATTTCAAAAGTTTCAGGAAAAGTGCTCTATGGTGTGTATCGTATATTCAAATTACTCCCAACATTGCATTTAAATAGAACCTTTCATTATACCTCTTGTACCGTGAATAGAACGCATGAGTACCTTTCATTATACATCGTGTACCATGAATAGAACGCATGAGTAGGTGTCATACAAAATGGCACTGTTACTATAGTAACGTCAGTAATCCTATGGTATTGGAGAGCTAGCTGTGACACAGAGAGCCTGGTTGTAAACAAGACTACGTGTTCGTCACCTAACTAGACATGTAATGCACAAGTATCAATTATCTACGGTACCTATTCATAAACCTAAGATGGTTTATGATTCAGAATTAGCATGGATATAACCTAAAGAACTTGCTTAAGAACAGAACAGAACAGATTTTTTATTATGACTTATACGAAGTACATCGTCTTAAGTATATATTATATAAGACCTAGATAATCTGTACATTATCTTCTGACACAGGGAGCATCTTCCTGACAACGAAAATAAATCGGCTCATGCCATCTATAGAGTATGTTCATGACATAGAGAGTCATTTTATGCCATATAAATTTATCATTAAAAAGGACCTTAGATAGCGTATCCATGGCCTATCTAGTGCATAGGTATAAGTGATAGGTAATCATTGATAAAAACAATTTGAAAACGAAAAACAAATGCAAAATTTATACTCGTTTTTTTTCCATAGAAAGAAAAATATAAATTTTCCAAAAATATTTTTTTTCGTTTTTTTTCGTTTTTAACGATACAGTTACCTGTGATCTAGAGTACGTTCGTGACCAGCAAAACATGTACAAAATCTTGAAAGTTGTTCATCCTGAGAATGTGATCATCAGTAAACTATACACACCTTGCAAGCCTCACACGTATTGACACCATAGTGAAATCCTGAAGCATTTCCTCCACATATTCGACATGGTGGTAAAAGAGGCGGTCTAGATACCCGACCAGCTTTATCATCTTCTGATGGATTTGTTGTCACTTCACATTTCGTGTCTGGGTAGCTATCACAAACTTCCATCGTCAATACTAGCAACTCTGAAGTATACAAGAATATAGTACTACATGTACGTACATACGAGGGATGATCCAAAATAACGTTGACTTTTGCTATTATTTCCAACAACATCGTTATTTCTTACAAATATTCATATGATTTATAGTCGGACCACTTCTTGCATACTTTATTTAGTTCAAACTTCACATCGTACTATCCTCGAAATCCCAGGCGACACTCCGCTCTTGCACTCGCTACATGGATGATGTAGCGAGTTCGTGAGTGGAGTCACCGCTGGGTTTTCGAGGTAGCATACATAAAGTCAAAAAAATATTGAGAGTTGATAAATTTAGCTAAAACCCTCAAAATAAATTTGCAATTGTAATTTCTATGAATCGTCGTAAAATAAATAATTAGAATCTATCCTCCGTGAATAGTCTGATGAATTTGGTCATATATACTAATATAGTTGCCAAGCAACCAAAGACAAATGTACCGTCATTTAGGGGAATGCGTTCTTTCAGCGACAGAAACATTGAATTTGCTGTAATTTCGAATGTTTCATTCAACTTTATATCGCTGGCTTAGAATGAAAAGGTCGTAACTACTACTTAAGACATTATAAGACCGCTACGTATTTGAAATCTGCATGATAAGGCACTTCTTATGAGCCTATTTCCGTGAAAATCGGAACTTTTATGTTGGCCAAAATGACGTTGTAAAAGTTTGTTTTTCCTCAAGTAAAGAGTAAATTTCAGACAGTTTTTTTCTTGTTTTCTCAAAATATATCTAGTTTTACTTACGACCTTCTCAGTCTAAGCCAGCGATAAAGGGTGTCTTATTACAATAATTGTTATGCATCTACATCTTGTAGAATACTATAATTATCAAATAATAACCAGCAATTATTTTGAAATTATCACTAATGTTGTATTGTGTTGCCTAGCAATAATTGTTCACAGTTTATTGATTTTCTCGACATGTGCCTTTTTCGTCGACATGGTATTGTAAAATTAACTACTGATTACATTATATACCGAGCATATTCTCAATTTGGCAGTCAGCTTTCTGCTGAATATGACAAGCATATGTGTGCCTCCACCCGGATTTGAACATGGAGGCCACTACTTTCTGTTCAGTAGTAATATGAATATATCCCCAATAACAGTAGTAGAAATAAACTGGCACGGTAACTTCGCTTTGGAAAACGGGTAAATTTGTGTTTAATACATTCAAATAAAATGACGATAAATAAGTTTATCAAATATATTTCTTTATTAGTGGAGAAAATTAACTGGAAATAAGTTTATTTGAAAGATTAATGTAGATCTATTACAAAATAAAGCATAATAATTATGTTGGTTATTGACAGAAATAAATTTATGTTTCCATCGCAACGACAATGCGTGTTCTACTGATAGCATGAACGCATGTCTTCGAGTTGTCTTCTGTAGTTGCCTGGCAACAAGAATCAAATTATCATAAACAAAATTGGTATTGGCCATATCATCAGTGATATACCATATTTAACTATGATATCTAGACAAATATACGAACAATGAATCTACAATGCATTATTTAGCAACTATCGGGTTTTTTACCGACTCTCGTAGTTTTATAATATCGAGAGACGAGAAGATCCATTTGGACTCCCAATCACCAGTTACATCAAGCACAGGCCCCTAATACGGTAACATAAGAAATCAGTTTCAATTTCCGGCTTAAACCAATAAAGAACTATTGAAAAGTCACCACCAAATCGCTGGCTTAGAATGAGAAGGTCGCACACGTAAGTACAAAATCAATATTTTGAGAAAACAAGATAAAATTGTCTGAAATTTACCCTTTACTTATGGAAAAGCTTTTACAACTTCATTTTTGTTAACATGACGAGTTCCGATTTTCATGAAAATAGTCTCATTAGAAGCGCCACGTGATGCTGATTTTAAATATGTATCAGTTTTATAAGGTCGTAAGTAGTTGTTACGACCTTCTCATTCTAAGTCAGCGATATGGAGGTGACTATAAATTACACGTGGTTCATTGACCAACTGTTTAGCCCCACAAAGACTATGTTCAAACTCGACCTAGATTATATAATCAAGACAAATACACATGTACAGTCTAGACAAAAATGCAAACCAACTTAATAAATAAGGATTCAATGAAATATGTAGCTTCTAAATAAATTTGCATAATTATACGAGTAGTACTGATACACAAGGGCATTTCTATCATAGATTATATAGATACTATATATCGCTGGTCGTAACTACAAAATTAATATTTTGACAAAACATGAAAACCTGTCTGAAAATCACTCTCTATTTATGGTAACATGACAAATTCCGATTTTCATGAAAATAGGCTCATAAGAAGCGTCTAGCTGGTGATGTAGATTTCAAATATGCATTAGTCTTATAAGATCGTAAGTGGCACTTACGACCTTCTCATTCTAAGCCAGCGATATGTAGTAACCAAGGTTCATGAAGACAAAGATGTTTCTGGAGATTACACGATTTTTTTACCTTCATATAGTGTTTTCACAAGGGTTTTCGGGTTTCTATGATTTTGCCTATAGTGACCACGTTTCTGATTCAGAATAACACAATATCGAGCTTGATCTAAACTTTATGGAGATGATCATAATACTAGTAATCAAGATTCATACAGATTTGAGCCACAGGTGGCAGTATCAGTGTTTGGAAAAAAAATTCCGTCACTATTTTTTTCATTCACTGAGCTTACAGTACTGTCAATAGTACTAATAGCTCAGAAACGGGAATTTTTTTGTATTATTATTTTTTATTTTGCTGTCGTTTGTGGACCAAAACCGATACTGCCACCTGTGATTTTAGCCCAATACTGAGTATTGAGATTCTCTCATGATTTTCGTGGATTCGACCTAGTGTGCCAGTAATTTTAACTGTGTGTTTTACCCAAATGACCCGATGTCCAAATTGACCAAATTATTTAGGAGATGCAACTTGGACTTGAGTTTCACAAATAAAAGGTCAGAATAATTCTGACCTGAGTTAGCAATTTTAAGAGACTTGATGTCTGACACGTAACAGAAGTAAGGATTTCCAGGTCGTTCCATCGATATTTCTGTTGAAATGGTGGTGTTGAACGATTGATAGGGTAGCCAAAGTGTAACTTATTCTAGCGATACAGATTTGGATAAGATCCATATTTAGCCTTTATTTACAATAACTTTACATGTATAGTCGATTCAAAGATCTCTGTCACAACCGCGTAAACAAACATTCACCCCGGTCGATTATTAAAGGTATGTCAGGATTAAATTATACCATCAATAATACAATTAAATGATTAAAAAGCTATTGGTCCTATAGCGTTGTGGTTATACTTGCTGCAATTAGCTATTCAGAGATGGAACATTATGGCGGTTTTGACAGACATCTTTGAATCGACAATACATGGTATAAGGAACATAATTGATTTGTTTACCCTCGCCACCGGGAGAACCCATATGGACAGGCTTACATGATATAAGATAGCCACGGCTACCGTTATATAGTCACATCTGTGATTACTAGCACTGTAATTAACACCATTTAGCAACATGAGAGCATCGTACGTCATTGAACGTGGACTCATTAGAAGAAGTACGTAGGTCGTACGTGCAATCATACGTGAGAAAAAAAGGAGATCAAGTCTGCTTATAGAAAATGAGGTCCTATTTCAGCTTATTTGGTCACTGTGACCTCGTCCGATTTTCATGAACATGGTTACACAAGATGTGCCTTAATTCTGGTGCAGAGTTTGAATATGTATGTCGTAATATAGTACTAACATGCACTTGCATGTACGTAACGATCTTAATGGTCTAAATAAGTGTATAAACATATATCTACATACCGAATGTGGAAACATAAACTCACATGTAGGCATACTCCGTGTGAACATATTTATCTTACAGTAACCTACTTATCACTGCTTGTTTCTAAATTTATAACTTTAACTATTTAAAGTAAAAGTAAATTCCAATGTGCAGTAGATCTACTCCACCAAAGCACTAAATACCTTAACAATATATAAATCCGTGACAAAAAGTCCATATACAAATATATACAGTCCTTCCAGAGTCAAATGAGAACAGTTGTAAATATACTATTGTCCGGCATGTAAACTGTGTTTATCTTAGTTTAACTGGGCATACCTGAGTTATGGTATTCACCGTTATTCCTTTCGAGTGGAATAGTTCCCTCGTTTGTCCTACTTATTGAATCGACTACACACATGTATAGATCTCTAGTAGAAGTACACACTTCTATCGGTTTTACTATAACCATACAGGTAACAATACTATGTTATATATATATAGATTTAATCACCATGTCATTCTTGTTGTAGAAGTAGGTCATGCACTAAATCATGACATTATTGCTGTAATCTCTAACTACTATACACATGTACTTATAGATATCGACTTACCGTGTATAGCAAATAACGAATCCACTAGAATTTATATGATATAATATGCAATAATTTCATGATTTGCAAAAATATGTAAAGTAAATATCATGACATTATTGCTGTATTCTCTTACTACTCAGTGTACATGTACTAGATATTGACTTACCTTGTATTGCAAATAACGAAATCCAGTCGAATTTACGATATACTAGTAGTATGCAATAATTTGATGATTTGCAAAAAATTGTAAAGTTAATAATATCACAATTGCAAAACGTGACACAAATCATCAGGTAATTATGTAAACGGTCAATGAAGCGAACTCAGTATGTCTGACATGTTATGTATTGTATATGTTTTATATAGCAAACACAGAGATAACAAGATACCAGTATGTACACGACACATACTATTTATTATATATACTGAAATTCTTACCTCGCTCTATTTCGTTATATATATAGTCCTGTTACATATTGATTAAATCCGAGGCTAACAATTATACTGTTTTTATGTTTCCTTCTCGAAGAACACATGTATTGGAACAGACGTTTCTATTACAACATTACATCGATCGATGCACGTGTTCACGTTAATATATCGGTCACAGGTATAAAATCAAAGGGCTAAATGTATCATTTCAAATATCGCTATATAGTATATACATGTATAGACATATATCTGAATCACGCTAAGCACGCTTCAGTGTAGTTCAGCGGTTAGTTTGCTTGTCGACCCAGGTTTTAATCAGGGTGGGGCACATACATGTCTGTCATATTTCATCAGAAAGCTGACTGGCAAATAAAGGCTATGCTCGGCATTGTTATGAATAAGGCTTGACTAGACAAAGAAGTAGGGTAAACTATAATCATAAAATAAGGCCAGGATCGTGCCAAGTTATTCGAGAAGTAGTATTGCACACCTTTCTTTTGTAGAACCACATATCATTTTCCACTAGAATATTGTGTAATATCTGCCATTATAAAACGTACTTGTGCATCTGCGTACTAGTATTCTATACCAGGGGTGAAAAATGCGTATAACTTTTTTAATATCAGTCCGATATTACTCAAACTTTAGCCGGGTGTAGCAACATGTATAAGTAATGAATCAGTAAATAATCAGGATCGTAGCAACAATAATCTGAAATCTACGGTTGCTAAGGCAACCCTTACAGCGCGTGGGCGGGACATTTTTCAGATTTTTCATCGTTTTCACTCATAATCAAACCCTAACAGTTTTCATATTGGCAATACTACATTGCTGAAAATGGACAGTTATAGTCACATAAGACCTGTCGTACTGTTAGTGACGCCATTAAAATGTTCTGTGTTTAAATGTTACGTCACGCACGTGAGATCCAAGACTGAATAATTCAAAAAAAAGTTTTGTAGAAAACCAGTAACACGCAAGTTGCTTGTGTGATTTAGTGATCCTTTCGTGATAATGCCAAAAACTATGATTTATCTGAAGTATGGCATGTTTAACGTGGATGGTAAAACGCCTGTGATCAAACATACGCAGGGAATAACATGACATCGACGTCAGAAATCCGTACAAAAATGTTGAATGTTCGCAACGAAGTACAATGTACCGAAGTATGACGATCATGAATGACTTTTCTCCTCAGAATCGACTTAGCAATGAAGAATGAATGTTAAAGGAGTGTATTCTGAAAAGTATTTTTAAAAAGGATATTGCAATTTTTCATTTGGAGTGAGATTGTGAAATTAACATACGTTACATGTACTGTGCAAAATCACGTTGCCCCGCCTACCGGTTTCATACGTCGGAAAAAATGTTCTAAAATATTTATTGTTTCATTTATTGGAATTTTTTATCTACTTCGTACGATTTCTTGTTACATATTTGTATCTGACAACACAATATTTTCAGAAAATAACATGCTTTAACAAAGTTATAGGCATTTTCTCGTTATATATTGATCATCCCTTGTATATTGCAAAAATGTGCAATTATGAAAATCCCACAGTATAGTATTGCTCGTGGTGTCGTCGGTAAACTCAATGCATATTAATTATTAGCCAACTGTGTGTAAACTATGTTTTCATTGGATATTGCACAGTCTACTGTAAACTCAATGTATATTAGACAATGGTAAAGTAAACTATGTTTTCATTGGATAATGCACAGTGTACTGTAAACTCAATGCGTATTTGTCAATGGTTTGTAAACTATGTTTTCATTGGAGAATGTTGTCTACTGTAAAAGCAATGCGTATTAGTTCATGGTTTGTTAACTATGTTTTCATTGGAGAATGCAGTCTACTATAAATTCAATGCGTTATACTATGTTTTAATCTTGCGTGTGTGTCTAGGCGCTGCTGCTAAAGCTGGGCGGCTTTGGTTTGTACCTTACTATTTACTTATCACTACAGCAGGTATTAAAATTCACCGGGCCCCGTACTTCACTTCAGTGTAGTTATCACTTATAAGTATCTCCCTTTATGGCTAACTATGCACAAAATTCAAAGTCCACAGTGTATCATTCATCGCGGAGTGAGCATATAACGCTCGCTTGAAGCATCCATTTTTGGGGATGTGGATGGCCTGTACTATATATATGTCTGACTCTTACGTGTATGGCTGTGCGTCTGCCGTAGCTTGGCGGCTTTGGTTTGTACCTAACTATTCAGTAATTGGGTTGTAAACTATGTTTTCATTGGATAAAGTACTGTCTTTCAACAACTTGTATAGAGAAACACCATGTAACCTTTGTATCCATGCGTAACGATGTATGTCATAATCTCACGAAATAATTTTGATTTTTTCTTCAGTTCTTCAGGACGTTACCTGTGAGTTTTTACAATAACTGACATGTAATTTGAAATTAGATCTATGAACGGGTCCAATCTCTGATGCAAATCATGATAAAAATTTACACCATATCTTCACTACGATTGAATCCTTATTTGATTGGCAATTTTTGTCATGCTTGTACTCAATGCTCGCTTGTTTGTGTGATTGTGTGCACTATTTGGCAGGGGAATGACTTGATGACAAACTTGACCTGATTTACTTATCGGTACACCGACTGCATCGAGTAACCGAGTTACTTCCATTTCATGTAAAGTTGACGTGGGTGTATGTTTACATTTAAGGTTTTTTTGTTTCCAAATGACATTTGATCAATGTGGTTTTGCAGTTTTGGTGAAGGTGAAATGTCACTGAAGCAGTTCCCAACAAAACTTGTTTCAGGGAGATTGTGATTCTTTGTACATGTGTAATTCAATAATTGCACTATTTGCTTTTGCTACACTCGCTGCATGGGTTTCCACTGCAAAGTATGATCGGAAATTTTAACAAGATCACCGCCTAAGAGTGGTCGACACTTGACTTTCTCATACTTGATTGTACCCTTGCTCATCTGTGAGAGAAAATTCTGCAGATAACTCCATATTATTATATAGTGTACACAGAGCTACCAGTCTTGTCAGTATAGACTCATCTCTTCTCTTCCTCCATAGCTCAGTGGTTAATGCCCTTGCCATCTTATCTGATGACCTGGGTTCAAATTCGGTTGGAGGCACATACATATGCCTGCCATATTTCAGTAAAATGAATCTTATGATGATTAAGTATATTGAGTTTCAAGTGGATACCTTTGATAGTCTTTGAGAATTTGACATGTTTGTGAAAGAATTAAAAAAATTCTAACTCTGAAAAGGGGAATAACTCTTCAAATACTATAAAATCATTTAATTTCGTTGGGTCGAAATTTCGTGGTTTTGGTAATAAAGACAATTTTGATGGGACTTGAATTTGTGAATTTTGCATTTCAGGTAATAAAATAAGGGTCAAAATTAATGTTTGTTGGGATTAAAGTTTGTGGTTGAGGTAAACCACGAAATCCACGAAATTTAATCCCCAAAGAAAATTAATGATTTTACAGTATTATAATTATGATTATTTGCTCTTGTCAGAAGATGAAGGTCAGCACAATCCACAAGTGTTTGACTTTCAAGTTGAAAGCTTTAAAAGTGTTTAAAATAACTAAGTATATGTGTAAAAAATGCCACAACTTCAATGTACTGATCAAGGGCAAAAAACTCCATAAATATAGGACAAAGGGTAACCAGTCTTGTCAATATGGACTCCTTTTGTAATAAAGAATAACTGTTTTAAGTTTCAAGTGGATACCATCGATAGTCTTTGAGAAAATGACTCTGACAATAAACTTAACCAACGCTGACGCAGACAATCCTGTCACAACAATACCTCAACTCTTTTTACCCAAAAGTCGAGCTAAAATGTATACTAACAGTGGCTACTGCTCACTGTATACTGTTAAATATTTATTTAACTGTGACCACAATATTAATTAAAAAAAACCAAAGTAAATTATGTACATTATTAATATTTACATACATGTATAATGGTATAATCATTGCAAGACTGTACAGAATTGTCCACTTTACAGAGGTAGAGTTGAATCTCTATATATAAACTGTCCACTGTTTACAGGTCGTTACAATATCTCTATAACAACTGTCCACTTAACAGGGACAGAGTGAGACCTCTCTATAGCAATTGTCCACTATAGAGAGGTTAAGTGAAACTTCTCCATTATGAATGTCCACTTTACAAAGGTAGAGTGAAACTTCTCTATATTAACTGTACACTGTTTTAAGGTCATTTAAATACCTCTATAACAGCTGCCCACTGTTAAGAGGTTAAGTAAAACTTCTCGGTAACAACTGTCCATAGTGAACCTGTGTAATTATTTCTTAGAAACCCTAACATGTAACAATCCCTCTTCAACAATACTACCATATTACCCACTCTCCACCATTAGACCTGGTCACCTCTATCACAACAACAACAACAATCTCTAAACAACAATCAAACATGTAAGTCGTCTGAGATGGGTTTCCGTGCATACTGACAGCGTGTATAGTGTAAAATCATTTATTTTCATGGGGACTAAATTTCGTGGATTTCGTGGTTCACTATAAATCACAAAATTAAATCCCATTGAACAATAATTTTGTCACTTGTATAACTTAACTGAAATACGAAATGCCCTTATTTAACAAAACCACGAAATTTACTTCCATCGAAATTAAATGATTTAGTTAATGATTTAATTAAGTAATTTACATTGGTACTAGCATTTGGCAACAAGTGATGTAACCGGCAGTCAATATCGTATTTTCTCAGTGTGTATAGGCTGCATTGGTACTAACGTTCGACAACAAGTGATGTAACCGTCAGTCAATATCGTATTTTCACAGTGTGTATAGGTTGCATTGGTACTAACGTTCGACAACAAGTGATGTAACCGTCAGTCAATATCGTATTTTCACAGTGTGTATAGGTTGCATTGGTACTAACGTTCGACAACAAGTGATGTAACCGGCAGTCAATATCGTATTTTCACAGTGTGTATAGGCTGCATTGGTACTAACGTTCAACAACAAGTGATGTAACCGTCAGTCAATATCGTATTTTCACAGTGTGTATAGGTTGCATTGGTACTAACGTTCGACAACAAGTGATGTAACCGTCAGTCAATATCGTATTTTCACAGTGTGTATAGGTTGCATTGGTACTAACGTTCAACAACAAGTGATGTAACCGTCAGTCAATATCGTATTTTCACAGTGTGTATAGGTTGCATTGGTACTAACGTTCAACAACAAGTGATGTAACCGTCACGGTCAGTCAACATTGTATTTTCACAGTTTGTTTATTATGGACTTTTGTCTGACAACTTTGTGAGAACATAATTATCACATCATGCTTAGTGTTGCCAACAATGTCTGCAGTTGACATAAAAACATGCAGTTTGTAGGATACAAACATCTAGAACTTTGTATTTTCACTGTGGTGGTAACTGTACATGTCATCTACAGTCACACCGTGCCAGCTGCTTGGAGCACATTATGGGTCGTGAAGTTCTGGTGTATTTTCACTGTTGCAGTAACTGTACATGTCATCTACAGTCACACCGTGCCAGCTGCTTGGAGCACATTATGGGTCGTGAAGTTCAGGTGTATTTTCACTGTGGTGGTAACTGTACATGTACTCTACTGTCATACGGCACCTGCAGCTTGGAGCACATTATGGGTTGTGAAGTTTAGGTATATGACTGGTATTGACTTCGTAGGAAATGCTCCCAGTAGTTCACTTGAGTTATGATTTTCTGACCTACAAAACAAGGAAAATCTTTTAAAATCACAGAATTTGTTCTCAAATCGACTAGTAACTTATTTTTAAAATAAACAGGAGGTGGCCAATTGGAAAAATTTTCCCATTTATATTTTTGCCAGTATGCAAGAGGTGGCGCAATTTTAACACAATGCCATTCAATACATTAGAATTTCAGCCTGATAGTTCGCAAGGTACATGTTTTTCTATTATTTGGCCTAGTGAGCTATTTTTCAAACATGGTGTATTCACCTACCCTATACCATTATATACTGTAAAATCATTTAATTTTGATGGGACAAAATGTCGATGGTTTTTTGTAAAAAGACCCTTTCATTGGGATGTATATTCGTGGATTTTGCATTTCATGAAAGAAATACAAGGGTCTAAATTCTTGTTCGACGGGATTTGATTTCGTGGTTGAAGGGGAACCATGAAATTCCTGAAATTTAATCTTCCATGAAAATTAATGATTTTACATCATTTGGCCATGTGAGCTACTTTTGAAATATGGTGTATTCAAACAGTATCAAATATGGCCTATATTATATTATTATTATATAAACAAGATTGTGACCGAGTTGCATAAAGACACGAGCCTGACCTTTTCATTAGCATAATTTAACAGTCAATATATGATCTACATTTATAACACAGAACTGAAGGGTAATTATCACCACATACAGATAAATAAATTCATAAACAACCTAGTCATATAAAAGGAATACCTGGTATAGTATTGAAAATAAAATATATACATACGTTGACAAAGAAGTGCCAGCAGTTTTTCTGAGATCCCAAACTCTAATACAACTGTCGAGTCCACCTAGAAAACATGCATATAACACATTATCAACAAGTTACAACTGTGGACCATTTATTAATGAAAATTGGTTTGCCAACTATTTTTATCCACAGACTTTGTTGTTGTATTTATTACAATTCGGACACAACTATGTCTGTATGATTTTATTTAAATTTATCCTTGCCACCGGATATTCCATAGAGGCGAGGCCTCCAGAAAAGTGTCAGTCGTTTAAGATTTGGGGGATAGTGCAGATACAGGAGGTGTAATCGTTCCAGAGACACCACTGGTTCTTATATATGCCAGGTGTATAGCACACAAACATAGGACCTAGGTTTAAAGTGTCTCATCCGAAAGACTATTAGTAAGTCTAAGTTGATCAGCCCGAGATTTGACCTCACAACCCCAATATCAGAAATCTTGTGCTCTACCCACTGACCATGACACAACTATCTAAATGGTATGCACTTCTACACGAAGTACCCATTACTATAAACTCTCTTGGTGTGACCTTAACTTCAGAGCTAGGGACCTGCGTCATGTGGAGAACATCATGTTATTATCTTGGGAAATAAAAAACAACAAGTTTGTAACCTATTATATCTTCAAAACCATTGAAATATTGCTTTCATACATGGCAAGTTATTACAAAATACCGTTATTGCACAATTCACCTTTGAATTCTTATTAGTGAAACATTTTAGCTAGACCCAGAGGGAATTAGACATTTTCAATTTTTTGACATCTCAATCCCCACCCTCAAGACAATGCTTATTGTCTAAATCCATGGGGTTGGGACATGTAATCACATAGTAATTCCCAGGGACTAGAAGTCGATGAGGTTGTCAAACCACCGGTCAGAAAGATGTGTCCGTCTAATTCCCCTGTATCCCCGCCACACCCCAGGGTGGGCATAATATTGACTGGTGCATAATCGGACACTCTACCACTCCACCAGTCTATTATTATACAAACTGGGCAGTATCTATGTAATACAGTACTATACAGTACAGTACAGTACAGTACAGTACAGTACAGTACAGTACAGTACAGTACAGTACTATACAGTACAATACAATACAATACAATACAGTACAATACAATGCTATACAGTACAATACAATACAGTACTATACAGTACAATACAATACAATACTATACAGTACAATACAATACTATACAGTACAATACAATACAGTACAATACAATACTATACAGTACAATACAATACAATACAATACAGTACAATACAGTACAATACAGTACAATACAGTACAATACAATACTATACAGTACAATACAATACAGTACTATACAGTACAATACAATACAGTACAATACAATACAGTACAATACAGTACAATACAGTACAATACAGTACAATACAGTACAATACAATACAATACAGTACAATACAGTACAATACAGAACTATACAGTACAGTTCAATACAATACAGTACTATACAGTACAATACAATACAGTGTAATACAATGCTATACAGTACAATACAATACAATACAGTACAATACAATACAATACTATACAGTACAATACAATACAGTACAATACAATGCTATACAATGCTATACAGTACAATACAATACAGTACAATACAGTACAATACAATACAGTACAATACAGTACAATACAGTACAATACAGTACAATACAGAACAATACAGTACAGTACAATACAATACAATACAGAACTATACAGTACAGTACAGTACAATACAATACAGTACAATACAGAACTATACAGTACAGTACAGTACAGTACAATGCAATACAATACAGTACAATACAATACAGTACAATACAATACAGTACAATACAGTGCTATACAGTACAATACAAAACATGTACGTACCTGAGACAAGCATAGAACTATTCTCACTAAAGCTCAGTGAATATATAGTATCTGTATGTCCACGGAATTCTTTGAACAATTGTCCAGTACGTAGATCACAAACCCGTACTCTTCTGTCTTCACCTGAATATATAGACATCACATAGTATTGTAAAATCATTTAATTTCAATGGGACAAAATTTCTTGGTTTTGGGAAAAAAGGCCATTTCATTTGGACTTTAATCCATGGATTTTGCATTTCAGCTAATAAATACCAGGGTCACAATTATTACTTGATGGAATTTTATTTCGTGGTAGAAGGTGAACCACAAAATCCATGGAATTTAAACCCCCATAAAAATTAATGATTCTACAGTATTATCTTACTTCTTCCATGTCCAAATATAGACATCATATAGATACTAAGTATTATTTTACTCCTTCCCTGATCAAATTTCACATACTAGTAAAATATAAATATAACATTTTTGTATGGATCATTATCTGACAAAGTTCACGAAGTCAACTATCGATGGAATTACTGGGTAAGAAGATACGCAGCAGATGTATTGATCTTAGCAAAGTAAGCGTTAGAATTAGTCAGCTAAAATTGTCATTTGAAGAGGTCTTGGTCTGTTCTAGTGAAATCTTGAACTGACGATGACTGAGATTCTCGCCTCCTTTAAAATAGTAATAATGCTAATTGTTTCAGCATTTTTTGCATGAGCACTTGTTTACACATGTGATTAGTAGATGCCAAGGCATAAACAATTTCAAACCATCCTACCCAAAGGGGTAGAGCCACGAAGGGTAAAAAATGGCCCCATTTCGAAATCCTGTGAAAATGATAATGTGATATCAATTGTTCAAATGTTTTTCAAAAAAGGCATTTTTTAAAGAAATTGTCATTCAACTGTTGCCATGGCAACGGATTGAATATTTTATAAAAAATTTGAAAAATTGCTTATATTTTCAAAATCTTTAAAAGGAAAGGAGGTGTGCGTCCATATAATCATACAAATCAATTATACTGACATTTGTTACGATTTTTTTCACTTCGGTTGCTATGGTAACAGTATTAAATAATGTCCAAAACAATTATTTACGAAACCTCATCACGGTTTTTTCTGCCTAACACTTTACTTGCAGCGGCATATCGCTCAAAATAAATTTTAAGACGTTCCTCAGTATTTTACATTTCAAGTTGTTTTTAAACATTGTAACTGTAACCATAACAACGAAAACATTTTGCCGAAATTGTGAAAAATTAATAATTTTTCATATTTTGTAGAAAATAAATTTTTTTTCATGATAGTGTTCATACAGATTCAAAGTAACATTTTGACAGTTGTTTTTATTTGGTTACCATGGTTACCTATTTGACAAAATTGGATTCTAGGCTTCTGTTGGGATTGGTTTTGGCCTTTTAAAGAATCTTCACTATAGCTATTCCATTTTTGATTGAATTTGAACCAATTCATAACAATTACGTAGACATGAGCGATGGCTTCCATTCAAGCTTGTGACCGATATGAATATCTTATGTTGTCCTCTTTGGTTACAGTCATAAACAGTGAGAACAGCAATAAACAATGGCCAATAGGATAGCGTCAGAATGAAAATGGTTTCTGTTATGATTTGATTGCAAAGAAACTTGCACATATTTTCAAATTTTCTTCGCCATAAGAATATATTTGAACTAATTATGGATACTTTCTCAACTACAAATAATAAATAACGAGATACACTGGTTTGCTATAATTTATTGCTGGTTAACTTCATAACATTCTGATATGAGTGATGATCAATTTTGTTTATACACATGTACTATAATAATGACACACTTCAAACAAATACAATATAACCTGTTTTATCCGGAACCTGATTCTACTCGAACTATGATTTAACCAGCACTGTTCGTCGGTCCCGGCAAAATGCCACTGTATTTCTATTTGAAGTACCCTGGTTTTAACAGAACCTGTTTTATCCATTATCCGGCATTGTTTCTCAGTCCCGATAGTTGTTTGTATATAACTTGTTCGAAGATTACTCCTCCTCACTACTGGCACTAAAGACATGTGAATGGAGTTCTGCATTACAATATTAAACCTGTGGACTTAGCATATTTTGACAGCATCCAGTAGATTCAAGACTCATCAATAAGGAGCAAATCCAAATAGTTCCACCAGCGTCAACGTGTCTGAAAAGAAATAATAACTTACAAATATTTTTTTCAAAAATATGACTAGCCACATATTCGTATAAACTTGCAAATTACACAGTTCATAGGCAGGGTAACATATTAAATACTTTGATTTCGCAGCACCAATATAACATGTATGATATAGATATTGGTACGATAAGAAGTGTCTGAGAATTGTCTGAGTTAAGTTGGTCAACCAGTTCATTATCAGTTGTCATATCTATACTTTACAGTATAGCAGCGGTCACAATTAGAGCCGTGTTGTCTACATGCTAAAACATAGGTAACACGTAGGAATCCGTGCAAGGTTACTGATCAGTGCTATCTTCGGTGCATTTTTGGGAGTGCGCAGACACGTTGTAGCACATTTCATGTATGCGTCACTTTCGCTGCAATCGATGTGCGTTAGGCATGTGTGTTCAACTTTTTTATATGTGCGACGTGTTCTTTCTACTGCCAACATTAAGGACAACGCTTGTTAGAACACTTCTCACCATAATTTGACAAACACCCGGAGATGGATTCATAAATCAGACTAACAGATGAAACAGAATGATTACCTGTGAGACTGTGACGGAGCACAGTACTCTCCACATAGTTCGCACTTTCTTTGTGTGTTGAAGAACAAAATGGATAACCTGAAAAATATGTGACTTTGTCAATGTCTATATACATTAACAAGTGTTAAACAGCTCGTTCTGCCTTAATTTAAAGCATTTAGCCACATTATTCAGTATTCAATGTGTTTTGCAATTTATACATCTCCGTGGTTCGCAAGCAGCCGACCCGGGTTCAAATACAGATTGAGACCCTCATATGCCGTTCCTTATTTCGGCAGATAGCTGATTGGCAAATAAAGACTTTGCGTAGCAACTGTTTAAACTAAGAATAACTGCAATATCCTAGAGTTAGAGAGTCTGCTTCAAGTGTATGATCAAAGGTTGAGTCGTAACAAATAGTGTATTATTTATAAGGAAAAAATGGTGCTCAAGTCGTGCGCCGAGCCACAAGTGAACGTCATCATGACGGTTCTGAGTGGCGGTCGATAATAAGGGGGATAACTGAATTATATCTGTTCTCTAAAAAGTGTAGGGATTGTGTCCCTTGGACGACCTAAATATTTCTAAGTCATGACGTCATATATGACGCAATGAATGTCAATACAAGCATCTGGAATGTACTTTCATTTCGAGGTAAACAAACACGATTGAGAGGCAAAATAACATATACCTATTTAGGCTATTATAAAAGAAGCTGTAGTTTGGCCATTCTACCCACTGTACCCAGGAATCTCACAAGCGAATATATCACGTAGGCTAGGCATGGCTAGAACTACACTGTTATGATGTCACATCGAATTAATGCCGATGTAATAATTGTGTTTGAAAACTATTTAGTCTAGATTGGAGCCAATCATGGATGTCCGTGACACGATCCTAGATAAATGTACACACAAACAAACAAACGATGTTTGTAGGCCTACACTTCTGGGTAATTTCAACCTACGTAGATCCCGATATTTTGTATTATTTACAGTGGCAGTGTGATGAAAGAAAATATAAACAAAAACTTACCTGTTCGTTTTAATTATAACACTCGATAACAACCAGATCATACTGCGATCGATGTCAATATTACTACAAAACCATATATTTTAATGCAGTGTTTATAAAAACATGTAATACAGCGACACTCACGCCATCTATGGAAGGGGAGAGAACTATCACTGCATGCAACGGTTAGACTGCACTAAAATAATATTGCGTGGAGAAGGATAAAGTACGATGCGAGTTTTAACCAAATATTATTATTATTTTATACCATTGTACACATGTCCGTTAATTGATTGGAAAATCCGGGGAAAATGGCGCGCGTCTATGACGTCATTTCCTTACGTTGACGTTGCAGAAATTTGATCAAAATTTACGATTTTTTCTTTTTTGAACTTGGCGGCATTGAAGACCAGCGATGATTTTTATGTATTTGGTTGCTTTTATAGTTACAAATCACTGGTATAAATTTAGTCGCTGGTTACCCTTGCCGCCAATACGAAAATGATGCTCAAAGTGGTAAATTTCGTAAAAAAATGCCATTTTTGTTAAAAGTGGGTGGGGTTTTGTGGCCTATGTAACAACAACAACTCGTATTTTAAAAAAAAAATATATTATGAATGAAAGTACGATGCTTAATAAACAATAATAACATAAAAAGAATTATAAAACAAATACTTCACAATATGGGAAATAGCGGGGCCGATTTCATGCCTTCGTGGCTCTACCCCTTTGTTCTGCAAGTTACAAGACATCTACAGAATGAATTTGTTTTGGCTGAAATAAGCCTGGCTCCAATCTCCTGAGTAATCTCAATCTGAGCAAGATCTCATCTCAAATATTGAAAAATGACTTAATGCTAATTAAATTTTCATGCAAGAAATGGTATTTTGAGTTTATTACAGTAAATTTCAAAAAGCTTGAACTTTAGATTTATCTCTAATTGTCACTCTGCTTTTTTGCAAAATCTCAATTTCTGTAGAGATTTCCTCTTTAGATGTTTCGGGAGATCGGGGCCTGTATGTGTTAGGACCTTACCTGCTGAGGCGAGATATAGACCATTTGGAGAGAAGGCCAAGGATAAGATGGAACTTTTATGTCCGGGTAGAAGTCGTACAGATTTACCGTCCTGGATACTCCACATTCTCACTGTCTTATCTCCCGAACCTGTCACTATGTAGTTAGAATTAGGGTGGAACTTTACACACTGAAATAACACAATATTCATAATCAGGTGTGTCAGCAGGGCAAAATTTAAAATCAGAAAAATCATATGCGGCCAAACATTACACCTAACCAGAGTCCTTCAATAACATTATTTCAACATTAACTCAGTTTGTATTAAAGATTCAATTTGCCATAACATTGTCATTTCTTGAGATATTTTCATCAAATTTTCTTTTAATTTGGTGCAATGCTCTTTCAGTAGTGACAAATCCGGAATTTCAGACTAATCAGGAAAATTGACACCCCTGCATAATGTAAGTACAAATGACACTCCCTGGTACACATTGATTTTCTGCTCTTCTGAGTAAGTCTTTCACACATAGATGCTAAATAGAGAAATTCTATTTTTGTCAGACCTGAACAACGTAACACAGAGGTTTTCTAACCAGGTTTAATACCATTCGATGTCAAAGAAATACATCTAAAATCAGATTGGCAGAATTCATTTAAAACCACCACCATCAAATTAACAATATCCGTATTAACAATACTTATTTGAATGGAAGCACATACAAAAAGAGACTGAGTCCATATAATTTTTCAAGAAATTTAAGAAAAGATGAACAATGATATGGTGTCCTGATGGAAATATATCCAGCCAAGGGAAACTATGATGTAGAAGGGTTTTGACTTTAAGATGAATGGCATCTCTCACAAAAGGCCATTATAATGAAGCAAATTGTAAGACCCTTATAATCAACATGATTAAATCACAGTGTTTTGTCATCAAATATATACATGTATTATTTCTATTTCCTCATAGCTAAATGTCATATACATATGTTTGTCATATATGCATATGTTATTCATTTCTTGTGTTTCTTGATGGCCTGTTTTGCGCAATAACTCTTTGAAACTTGACCAAATATTATAACAATATGTCCGAATAAGCTTGATACCAACCATTCATGCAAAGTGTCATTGAAACGAATGGTAATGGAGAACAAATGCTTATAGTCCAGTCATTTTAACTTTTAACCTCAAACTAATTGCAAAACAAACAGTTTTGTGTTTATATGGTGTGTAATGCTATCCTTAGCAATGTACAAAATGTCCTAATTGAATATTTGTGGGACTTTCTGAGATATTTAAAAATATATTCAATTGTCACATGTTTTCGCGATATTTGTCACTTTTGATGTAAAGAAATCTTGACTTGTACCAGTAACTTATTTTTACATCGTGTTTAGAGGTCGCAATTTTGGTCTGATTTTTATGAAACTTGGCAGCAATGATCATCGTAAGCTAATCTAGGTAAAATAAAATTTTGAGTTAACCGGAGCAAAAATCTAGGTCACTAGGTCAAAACATATAAAAAAACAAGATATAGTCACCAGGGGTCGCAATTTCGACCTTACACTTGTTAAGTTTAGTCACAATGATCACCTTACAAAAATCTAGGTCATGTATGAAATTGGATTAACCCGAGTTAAAAACTAGGTCACTAGGCCAAATTATAGAACAAATCTTTAGAATGCACCCTTTTTACCTCATCTTTATGAAACTATGTCACATGGATCATGAAGACAAAATGTAGGTCAAATTCAATATATACTTATCATGAGTTAAAACTAGGTCACTAGGTCAAATAATAGAAAAACCTTCATGCGCCAAAAAGTCGCATCAATTATTTTAACCTATTGACCTAATTTTGACCAAATAACTCAATAACATACTTGTCTTAGATGTTTTAATATGAGCATTGTGACCAAGTTGCATAAATATTAGACCAAAATTGTAAATTTTGTACCTACACAACGTTTACCTTTGATTTTAACTAGCGACCTACTTTTTGACCCCGGATGACCCAATTTATAACTTTGACCTATATTTTGTTGATATTATTATTGTGACCAAGTTTCATAAATATAAGGTCAACATTATGACCTCTAGTGACTACACAAGGTTTTGCAACAATTTGACCTAGTGACCTAGTTTTTTACCCTTGGTCATCCATTTTCTACCTTGGCCTAAATTTTGTTCAGATGATCACTCTGACCAAGTTTCATAATCATAGAGTCAAAATTGTGAATACAAATGCAATTGTGGACGAACAGACAATGAGAGCAATCACTATTTCTCCAGAATCGATAGATTCGTGTACATTTTGTATATTGTCTGTATTGTATACTGTCCAAACACAAATATCCTTTTTCCATAAGACACACATGTATACAACACATGATATGTGTAAATTTTAAACAAATTGGATTAATATTAAAAAAATGAATAAAACTTTTGTTTCCCCTTCCAAGGGCTATTTTGAGTCATTTTGTCGACATTTGAATGGGTAGTATACCAACACGTAGACTGGCATATATATGAAAAGTAAATTGTTTGATGATAAAATCAATATTTGTATTCGATAGAAGAAGGTTGTATCTTTCAGAAAATATAAGCTTTAAGGTGCAATTAGTAAATATTTAACGACGTACACGGCAATTATTAGAACTTAAAATTCCCCATGTATTATGAAATAAGGAAAATGCTGAAATTGCTACCAAAAGTGACCTTAAACATGTCGATTTTTTTGTATTTTCCCCACTGAACTCGCATATTTGACGTTTTGCCTGTAGTCAATAATAGTCTGTAGATGATGAAAATGCAAAGAAACTCTGTTTTGCAATTTGTTTGAGGTTGACCATATTTTTTAGCTTCAATGACTGGACTATTATAAACTTTGTGACATCTGAAGACAGATGTACAGCACCAAATCAGTATTTTCTCCCCCTACTGTATTGTGGCAGACATAATCACTTACATCTACATCATACGTATGTCCCACAAAACTTCGTATTGGATATGTTCTCTCTGTGGACCATAGTTTAGCTGTCTGATCATGTGAACAACTGGCAAAATAATCTCCAACACCACTACAACAAACAACACATACATTTAGAAACACCAGTCCACACAACCATACATTCAGAGCTACAAATAAGGTTATAGTCCATTGGGTATTTTATTTTTTACCCCCCAGTTTCAATTCTAATTGGGTTTTGTCAAATTTTATTTGGATATTTAATCAAACTTTAATCTTTTACGCACTGTTTTTCACCATATCATCCTTTTCTTTTTTGTAATTGCTTTTTCTTGCTTCCTCCTCTCAAAATCTATTGGGTTTCTAAGAAAATTAATTGGGTAATTACCCCAACATGCAGATTATCAGTAGCTCTGGTACACGTATGTAAAACAAATTGTAATTCAAAGTTTTGACTCAAGAGCCACTATCTAATCAATCAATTTACTAAAATATGTATTTATACATTAAAACCTCTCTAGAGTGACATCAATTGGAAAACACAAAGTATGGTTTGACGTTGTAAAGAGGTGGTTGTTCTAGAGAGGTCAATTATATAATCAATGGTAATCTTGAACAAAGTAATTGTGTTTATAAATAGAAGATGTTGCTCTATAGAGGACAACTCTGGAGACGTTTACTATACAATAATTTCACTGTTTGGAATTGGTTTTATTTTAATGACAAATCTCATAATTTTATTGAACTTTTGAATACCAATTATACAAACCTTGTATCTAGATCCCAGACAGGATAGTTATGTCCCCTGAATACTGCAGCATTCGTTTGTTTCTCAACATCCCACAATCTCACTGAAAACAAGCCAGTCCAACAAATACAGTACATAATTGTATGAACATTAAAGAAGAGATCACAATGTTTACAGTCAAGCATTTCACATAAAATTTCAATAAAAGTTACATTATATAAATGCATGTTGGTTTATTCCAGCCATTATATAAATATATAACCTTATTTGTATGAAATGCTTTCCTAGTTGGCAAAAACATAATTCCTGCAAAATTTACTTTTCTGAAATAATAATTACTTGTACCAGTCAACTGGAGTGCTACTTTTGCAGGATTTATGCCATTGAAGACTAGTGATCTCTATAGATCTATTTGTTTTGTTGCTTTACAAAGAAACTGCTCAACATTAGTGCAAATTACATCCAAATTACCAAACACTTCTTTAACTTTCAGAAATTGAATAAACTTTTATGATTATTAATATCATACCAGTTGTATCGTCAGAGCATGTGAAGAGAAAGTTAGAATCCCATGAGAATCTGGATTGGTACACATTACCAGTATGACCCTTCAATACAACACATTCTTTCTCCTCCCTGGAAAACATGTACACATACACAAATAGCTGGCTTAAAATGAGAAGGTTGAAGTACAAAATCAATATTTTGAGAAAACAAGAAAAAAAAAATCTCTTTACAATATGTTAAAACAAGCTATTGGTCCAGAGGGGGATCAAACCCGGGACCTCTCGATCCTGGAGCGCACGCCCTATCTCTAGGCCACCGCTCCCCAGTTAGTAACTGGAGGCACTTATATTTGGGAATATCAATATGGATGGTTCTTGCGTTGGTAGATAAGCATTGCCACAACAGTAAAACTTCGTTAAGTCGAGCATCGATATTACAAGCACTTAGCTTATTTTGAGCAAATTTCAAAGTCCCGGCAAATGTGCTAAATATATGTTGTATACTTATATAAAACAGCTATGTCAAGCTCTCGGTTTATTACGATCATTTGGCTTGTCCTGATTAGTCCTCAAAATAACGAAGTTCTACTGTATTTCTGAATGGCTTTGGATTGTCTGTCTGCACTTCCAATATGTACATGCGATTGATAGGAAGTGGTGACCTTGAGTTAGCATAAGGGCGTACACATTGGAATTGAAAAGTTCCTGGTTTGATACCACTAGAGCAACTATAAAATTAGGAATAGTTTAAAAATAATGCACAACATTTTAAAATTTCAGAAAATACATGAACAAAATAAACATTCTACTACTTGAAAAACCTCGAAATTTAATACCCTAGAAAATTAACAATTTCATAGTTTGACATTACAGGGTACTTACAGCTTTTTATCTTCTTCATCTTCTAAGACTTTGAGATAATCAGCAGCTAGGGAGATGACAGATGGACCATCAGTGTTATCTACAGCCGGGAACAAGCCCGGGCTCAACTTCCATAATCTCACCGAACTATCCTCAAACCCACCACTTAAATACGATCCATTACTCGATGTCGATGCACAGCATAACCTGGTATGAATAACAATGTTATGTATTATACAGTTATATACTGTAAAATCATTTATATTCATGGGGGATTTAATTTTGTGGATTTCCGAGGTGACATCAACCACAAAATTAAATCCCCATGAAAATTAATGATTCTATAGTATCAGACTTAGTGGATAATGTATCCTTAAAATTACGTTCAAACAAAAACCACAAAGTTTTGTCCCATCGTAATTACCGGTAAAGGTCATAACTCAATCAAAAATCCTCAAACCTTAAAGTCCTGACAAAATGCACAACTATAGGCACCGTACAAAATATTCCTAGAAGTTTCATTGAAATTCGACCAATTATATAATGGACTTGCATGAATAAAGTTTTAAACTTGTGACATCCAAGGCAACTATTCATCTGGACAGACATCCAGCACAACATTAATAACACAGGGAGACATAATTATTAATAACTATGACTCATTCAAGTCCCATTTTTTGTAACACTTTGCATGTGTAATATCAATTTTAGTGGCAGTGGCTTAGATTTAAATGTATACATCAATTTGTCTGTAATTTCTGGTTGTATTAAAATTATAGTAAAATAATGGGGCTGTCTGGAACTATTAAAACATTTTAAGTAGATTTTTTAAGAATTGGCAGTTACATTATGTCTTGGTCCCACTGAGATTGTTATACTTCGGCGATGTTGTCCCAATTGAGAAAATGGGCATCGAAAGGAACCGAGAAGAGGGTCCTCATGGTCGATTGGAAGCTTTGATGTAATCATTAGAAAATTTAAGATATCCCTGTTCCTGATGCCTCCAAAAGCTAATATAAATTTATTTGAATCGGGTGTACACCGCCAAGGCTAAAAATGCCCCGAGGGATCAAGACATAAGAAGCATAAAGTTTAACAAATAAATTGTCTTACCCTTGATAAGCATTGAGGAATGTATAGAAACATATAGACGGTAAACCTGGGGGACCGTCTCGTACTTCCTTAATGATCTGTTTAAGACTAGATAAATCCTGATCATTCTGTACGACTTTATTATCGGGTATAACAGCTGGTGATATAGGTTGTTGTTGTCGATGTTCTAATTGGTCATCTTGTAATCCTAACGTCAAACCTGTATCTGTCCTCACTATAATATATACCACATTAATACAACTTTAAACTAGAAATATGTCAATCAACACGTGTGCCCCATTGGGGTATAAAGAAAAAGTAACAAAGGGCCATAACTCCGGTAAAAATTGCTGCACCCAAAATTCGATCCAGATTCCTTTACGGTTAACAACACATGAAGATTGATAATCTGTGAAAGTTTGAAGAAATTCTGCCCAACGGTTTGTGAGAAGTTCAACACACAAGATTTGTGTTACGTATACGGGGGACAGCACCTATGCTATATACCCCACATGGAATATGGCACAAAAATATGACAATATCAACATGTGAACAAGTTTCAGACATGGGAAAGCTTATAAGACCATACCTATAGTCCTGGAGAATTAGCAAATAAAATGATACATGCTTTATCAGACAATGACATATAGTCTGTTTGATGCAAGGTGGCTGACGTGTATACATATACCATTCTGAATGATTTTAGAATATTATATTTTCGGCATAGAAAACCTAGAATTCTACCATTCGGGATATTTGCAAGCTCGGATCATTAACCAAAGAAGTCAGACACACGATTACTACATAAGTATACATGAGGAGTGTTTGAAAACTCCTGGTAGTTAAACTTGTCATTTTTCTCTGGTCATCATGACACGAGCCTGTTTTATTGCATTGAACTGTACAATCCACTTTATATTTGTATTATCAGCAACCAAACCTAAACCTAAAGTGTGGACCCCCACCAGTGCATGAATTAGTTAATGTAATGTAAGCACACTAGATGTTACACACAGATATTCACTTGATTGATGCATCATTTTAAATTTTGGCAACCAAATTCCCTTGACTTTTCGTTTTCACTTAAGTTAAAATAAGTATCAATTGTAACAATATTTTCCATTTCCTAAAATACCAAGAAAGTTGCTACCTTAAGAAGCTTAATTTACAATGCGGTCTGAGTGATAGAAAGAATACAAAACAAGCTGGTACCCAAAAATAACAAGCTGGTACCCAAACAATACAAGCAGGTACACAGAATAACAAGCTGGTACCCAGAATTTACAAGTTCATGAGTACCTAGACAATACAAGTTGATACCTCCAAAATAACAAGCTGGTATCCAAACAATACAAGCTGGTACCCAAACAATACAAGCTCAAGTATCCAGAAATTACAAGTTGGTACCCGAACAATACAAGCTGGTACCTGGAAAGTACAAGCTGGTTCACGGAAGATTTGATATAAAAGGTAGGGTACATTCAGGACGGACAATATTCTCACAAATTGCAGGTTCATGCTAGCTGCATATGTAAGGAAATAGATGTACAATACAATGGATTCATCATGACATATTTCAGGAGGCACAACCAACACATATAAATAGCACTCCCATTTAATTCAATGCATCAGTTAAATGTGTATACTATGTTTAAACAGCCACCTGTCGTGTTGAGCAAGTTTCGACCTTGGACCAACAAAGTTTCGTTTTAACATGGACAACAAGCAGACATATATAGTCTAAACAAAATTGCTGTAAATCCTAGGTGATGCAGTGCAGATTTGTTATTGTCAAATCAAAAAGTATAACCAACTTCATTAATTGGCTAGTCAGTAATGTATTAATAAAGCTACATGGAGCTATCATTAACCCTTTACTCAATAGTTACCAAATCCCCAGTTTCATGCAGGCAAACACAAAACCTTAATTACCATTTTTAACAACAGTGCTACATTGAAGTGCATTAATATTATCAACACGAAAATATAACAGGTTGGTTAATAAACAATGATATGGTACACAGGGGCTAAAATAATTTACAATTATGATAAACTAGAGCCGTCGTTATTTGGCACTAATAAATCCCTTGCTGACAAAGGGCCATAATTCTGGCGAATATAATTCTAGGGCTTATTCCTTCCTTCACGCACATCTACATGTTAGGGTTAAATTCATGTGTGAAAGTTTGAAGAAAATCCTGCAAAAAACTGTAGGAGGAGTTTCTTTCACAAGCATTTGTTTATGGACAGACGGATGGACAGGCAAGTTGAAAACAGTATACCCCCTTACAACTTTGGTTCTGCAGGGGGTAAAATTACAACGTCCGTTGTGCAGGGGGCATAATTATTGTGGCTGCTTTAGGCCATATTTTGTTATTGCTATTAGCCATGAAAAAGTAAATAATGCAAAAAGGTCATAGAACATTGAAACCAACAAACAAGAAAAACTGAAAGCAAAAACAGCAACATGGATAACACCAACCAACACAATACACAAATTACTGTCATGTCACCATTTTAATCAATGTGAATTAATTATTTATTCACAAATTTAAAGTTAATTCTATTACCATTAAAATTTTGATTCTGATGCCAAATATCAACATTGAGACAAAATATCGACACATTGTTTTTATTATAAACACACTAAAACACATTATTAAATTCACTCTTTTAAATACAATTTCTGACCTGAAACTAGAACTTGTATATAACTTAAGTATGAATTATCCACAATTATATATAATGGTTAAGAGATAAATTATCCTGAATTTCATTGATGAAATGTTTTTTTTTCCAAATCCCCCATTAAATAATTGCTTCAACATAAATGCATGATGATAACAGTAAACAGTCATGTGTTGGTCATAAGACTTGAAGAGTGATATACTGTAAAATCAATAATTTTTGTGGGGAAAAAGTTATGAGATTCCATGGTTCTTATTTAACCACAAAATCAAATCCATCAAACCCTTAAATTTATTACATCAAAATGGTATTTTTTACCAAAACCACGAAATTGTGTCCCATCAAAATTAAATGATTTTACAGTAGTAATAACAATGTAGGTTAATGCAAGGCCAAATCCAAAACATGTGTGGTTCAGGCTACATTAATAGTAACATTAGAAATTATCATATTTTTAGCCAAGAAATCTCGGTAATTATAAGATTTGGTCAGAGAGTTTGACAAGAAAATTGTCAACAAACACATGGACAGCAGACAAAGGGTAAATTCAAAAACCTCATCAGTAAAAATATATACCTGTACCCCAGTACGGGTTACGGACAGAGAAAACTATTAAATGTTAGTATACAAATTTAGGAGTATAACCTGAACCACATTCATTATTTTGTATTTCAGCAACAGACAGAAAGCATGCATGTAAATCGGCGAAACTAGGATACAGAACTAGTTACCCTGCTCATACGGTGTAGAAGCTTTACTGTATACACCTGTAACTACATATTATAACATCTAGTCACAATAACGCCATACTCAAATAACTGCTTCACTACCATCCCTCGTCAATGAGGCAACACCTACTTTTTTAAACTCAAAATTTAGATTTTTTTTCAATTCATGGTGCCACCCAAAATATGTCAGAAATTTTAGTTTCCTATTTTTCAGTTGGTACAGAATTTAGAACAATTATGTACCTTTGATGTTGCGTAACAAACTTAGTATCAAATGATTGGGACCTAAGAAAGGCATTGAACACAATTCTAAAAACAAACAATAATTAACCCTAACCCTAACCTGCCCAACAAACCAATGGCTGTCATCCAAATTAGCACTAGCCCAAAGGCCATGGCAGGTAATATTTGGCGGACTTTCTGTTATTTGGATTTACTCTCCTTAATATTCAAAAGCTAATTTAAATGACTGAATATGAATGATACTCAAGCAGTTAATTTTCTCTGGCCAGAAAGCTAGAAAACAAAAGAAAACAACAACATAAATAGAAATGAATACAGTCACACAAATCATTGAATTAAAAAGCTCAAATATTGGACGTTTGTATACTTTGCCTCAAGAAGTTCTGAAACATTATTGATTTCATGAAGGGTTAAGAGAAGTTTTCACGGTAAATGTGGACTATATTTTGTTTGTTAGTTTGTTTTTCTTAAAATGCCGAGCCTTTAATTGCTAGTCAGCGCTTTGCTAAAATATGGCAGGCACATATAGGCGTCTCTACTCACTCGGTTTGTCAGATTAGACGCTAAGCGCGTTAACCACTTAGCTATGGTAGCTGCAATTAAGTGGTTTTTTTAAATTTTGATGTAGATCTAGTTTCTAAAATTTACAGTAAAATAGGCTAATTCTTTTTTGATGTTTTTTCATGCTTTTAATTGCGATTTTTTTCTATTACTGTAAAAAAATACATTGAATTTATAGGAATTCCTTAGCCTAACGGAATTTAAAATAAATTTGACAAAATCAACAAAATGTATGGAATTTAATTAGATCGACATTGAAATATTAATCTAAAGTACACCCACATGAATATATGAAAAAGATGATACAGTATTAGAGAATATACATTAGGTCAAAGTAAATTAATCATCAGATTATCACCATATTTTCATCACACAGTCATGTCTAGGAAGGATTTTAATGCAAATCTGATTCAAAATGGGGTACATTTTGTATTCAGGTTTCAATTTTCCCGCCTTTTTACAATATTGAAATATTGCATTATTGTGCAAGCCAGTTTCCACAAATTCAATGGATTCATGATTTTTAAGCAAGAAAGAAAACACACCAATAAGCATAAATTTGCAAAAGAGGCTTTCACTGACTTAAGTGCATTATGGTATGGGATAGCAAAAAGGAAACTTTTAAGTTGTAACTTGGCAATTTTGACACGATCCTGACCTTTTAATAAGCATAATTTAACAGTCGATATCTAGCCTTTAATCATAACCCCGATTTTATGTTTTCATAGCCAGAGAGTACCACAAAGACGCTCGAGATGTTAAACAAACAAAAATTTGTAATACCGATATTGCAAACCTTGTTATATGTTCATGCATAAACCTCAGGTTTGTGTCAAATCGCCAAGCTATAACATGGCAGTAAGAAATATAGGCAGAGGGCTAAGAAGATAATCTTAGAAATTAATTTATTCTGATCATATTACGTAATATGTTTTATACGTCTATACTGTATAGCTACTGATAGCATTCATGCAAATACTAGAATATATATAATACAAATGTAAGTAAAACTACGAAGCCCATACATTATAACTATATGTGTTGATAGTGATACATAATCTGATGTCACCGTCCTATTATGACTTGAAGGAACTGGCCCTGTGTTCACAAACAATTGGCTTTCAGGATCAGGCTCATGTTCAGTTTTGTTACATATCTTACACAGACAAGACAGTGCCCCCGTGGAAGTTTTGTCCATAACAAACAGCTAAGTCAATCAGGGGCAAAAATTCTGTTGAAATATCTCATAGAGTTAAATGGCTTTGATAATGTAATGTGTTTATGATGGTAAACAAGTATGCTACCAACATTTTGTAACAGTCGAACAAACTAACGACGGATGGGACAAACACTATATATGCCTTCAGCATCAGTAGATGCTGGGCATAAAAATATGCTAAATAGAAAGGTAATTTCTTTATCACTGATGAAACATTGCCTTGAAAAATAAGTTTGAATGTATGTTTACAGTTGTTGAATGTGCTTAATAAATTGAATTAGGGTTTTTCAAGCTTGATCCGGGATGCTTGAGATCAGTTTCAGTCTTGAATGCAATAAATTCCTTTTTCGGTAAATGGTAAGGAAAAAAGATTATGTCTGTACAAATAATTAAAAAGCAGTAAAATCAAAATTGAGCTTTAGATTGAAAATCATGAAAACCTTTGTGAACACCGGCCTTGTTGTAGATCTTATAGTCAAGTTCATCCACATTGATCAAACAGGGCTCCCACAAATATTTTCCAGTCTTTACTTTTTGTTGTAGAAAATGACACTTATCAAGTTATCAACATTTACCCCGCCTCTGACAAATTGGTAGCTAAATCCAGGAATGTGATTGGTCGATTGCCATCACGTGGTGACACAATATCATCCCATACCGGGTCAGTAAAAATCAATACCGGGTGCCCACGTGATCAATACCATGTCAGTAAATTCAATACCGGGTGCCGACGTGATCAATACCATGTCAGTAAATTCAATACCGGGTGCCCACGTAATCAATGCCCAGTTCGACTAGCTATCGGCCGCCATTGTTTTCGTCGCATTGAATTCTTTTTTAGCAGTTTTGGTTAATAAACGGCGTTTTTAAAGGCACGGACTATGATGACCACGAATTTTAATGAATCAAATAAAGTTTGATGATATGGGCTGTTTCGTAAAAACATCTCAAGCAACGAACGTTAGCAAATTTACATGACCGTGTCACTAGCTTTTCCGTGTCACTAGCCCATTGATTGCAAGCGTTTGTGCGATATTTCCATGCGCCTATTGGACATTGAAGATGTTTTAAGAATCGTCGAAAATAAAGGTGAAATTTTCATTTAAAAAGCCGATTTATCCACGACAGTACTCGATCTCCGAGGAAATTGGGCTTTAATAGACATTACAATGATATCAACACTCAGATCATACCAGCTTCTTGAGCGTAAGTAGGCTTCAATTTGTTCCACAACCAGTTGCTCATGATATCACTATGTCAACAATCCTATGTCTCAATGTAGCTTGTCAAAACAATGTTTTAATATAAGATTATTTTGTTACTGTGTAAAAGACTTTTGTATCAGTCAAGTTTCATCCATATCACCCCAACCCGGGGAATGGTCGGGATTTTGAGTCGAAACCCCCGGCCTTCCACGACCTGCGGGTAAGCTGATGGTGAAATTTCCGGTATTTCCCCCGGACAACTAAATATTGTTCCTTAGCTATTGGTTCGCAGACAAATTCTCCTGATCTGCGGGGAAGCTGGACGGTACAAAGACCAATTCCTTGAATTTAGTGGTAATTTTCTTGATGTGGTCTTTTATTGTGGTTATAATCCGTTTTGAATGGTCATCGACGGGGTAAATTCGTTGCATGGTCATCTAGTGACCTGGTACGGGATGATACATGGTCAGTTAATATCGTACCATGACTCGGCTTCGCCTCGCCAGGTACGATATTTACTGACCATGTATCATCCCGTACCAGGTCACTAGATGACCATGTAACTAATAATATATTTAATATGCAGAATTCACTGACTTTTCCCTAACTTTAGCTCAATTTTCAAATTTCCCTGACTACTTTCAAAATTCCCTGATTTTTCCCTGACCATGAAAAAATTACGTTTTTTGCCTGACTTTTTCCTGATTGTGGGAACCCTGTCACCAATGTCCAGGTATGTTATTACTGATATCAATAAAACATCAGATTGCTATCACAACAAGCAGATATAGTTCTAGCATCACCATGGTATTATAAACAATACTTACCTTGTAATTGAATATGCTGATTGAACACTTGCAGTAATATCATGTTATCATCTGACTGAACAAAGAAATAAAACAACATTATATCATAACTACAGGGCACCCATGATACAAGAAAGGCAGGAAAAATTGGTATAAGTCTCAAAGGTGGATTTATCAAGTCTGCATGATTTATCAGTGATGTTGAGTATAATTTTGACCATATGTGTTTACATAAGTAACCAATTTTGCAACATTAGACTAACCTGGCCCTGATCTCCCAAAGCATCTCAAGCAAAAATCTCATCTCAAATTGAGATTTTGACCAAATCAGAGTCTGGATTTCTAATAAATCTGAAGTCAGAACTCATTAAAAATTACTGGAATTTACAAATAATTACATTTGCAGTATTTATGATAATTTTGAGTCCATCCTCCCTTGGAAATTATCCAAACGACACATGGCAATATTTGAGATGAGATTTATCTCAAAATTGAGATGTTTCGGGAGATCGGGGCCTGGTTCATGTCTGCAAACATAACATTATCCTGGGTGCACTCATAGTTTTTAAATGGTTTTGACACAAAGCGAATGTTCTCCAAATGGGGTCATTACTGAGACAAACAAACTTCTTCAGACAAATATTTCTAGCACTTTGTATAACTAGGTTCGGTACACAACATTCATGTCAAGTTTCAATAAAATTGAAATGGTGGTTAAGAAAAACAAATGCAGTCAAGCCTCAGTGGATGCCTTGTCCATAAAATCTAGCTTAGTCAATCAGTGGCCATAATTCTGTTAAAATGTTGAATAGTGTTTCATGGACTTGACAATGAAAAGTGTTCATAGTGATAAACAAGAATGCCAATTATGAAAGCAATGTCTTGATGAACTTTGATAATACTGTAAAATCATTTAATTTCGTTGGGACGAAATTTCGTGGTTTTGGTTAACAAGAGGGCCATGATGGCCCTATATCGCTCACCTGATTATAAACCCTGCACAATTTTCACCCAAAGGAATAATTTGAACATCTTGGTAGAAAACCACAAGATGATGCTACATACCAATAATCAAAATTCTAGGCAGTGTAGTTTTAGGCAAGAAGATATTAATATGTTTTCCCTATATACGTCTATGTAAAACGGTGACCCCCGAGTAGGGCCAATTTTGACCCCAGGGGCATAATTTGAAAAATCTTGGTAGAGGACCACTAGATGATGCTACATACCAAATATCAAAGCTCTATGCAGTGTAGTTTTAGACAAGAAGATTTTTATATGTTTTCCCTATATAAGTCTATGTAAAACGGTGACCCCCGGGGTTGGGCCAATTTTGACCCCAGGGGCATAATTTGCACAATCTTGGTAGGGGACCACTAGATGATGCTACATACCAAATATCAAAGCTCTTAGGCATTTTAGTTATAGACAAGAAGATTTTTATATTTTTTCCCTATATAAGTCTAGGTAAAATGGTGACCCCCAGGGTGGGGCCAATTTTGACCCGAGGGGAATAATTTGAACAATCTTTGTAGAGGACCTCTAGCTGAGTCTATATACCAAATATGAAAGCCCTGGGCCAAGCAATTTCGGAGAAGAAGATTTTTTAAGGTTTTCTCTATATAACTCTATGTAAAACTAAGGCCCCCCGGGGCGGGGCCAATTTTGACCCTGGGGGCATAATTTGAACAATCTTTGTAGAGGATCTTTAGCTGAGTCTACGTATCAAATATGAAAGCCCTGGGCTAAGCGGTTTCGGAGAAGAAGATTTTTTAAGGTTTCCCCTATATAACTCTATGTAAAACTAAGGGCCCCCCGGGACAGGGCCAATTTTGACCCCAGGGACATAATTTGAACAATCTTTGTAGAGGACCTCTAGCTGAGTCTACATACCAAATATGAAAGCCCTGGGCTAAGCGGTTTCGGAGAAGAAGATTTTTAAAGGTTTCCCCTATATAACTCTATTTAAAACTAAGGGCCCCCGGGACGGGGCCAATTTTGACCCCAGGGACATAATTTGAACAATCTTTGTAGAGGACCTCTAGCTGAGTCTACATACCAAATATGAAAGCCCTGGGCCAAGCGGTTTCGGAGAAGAAGATTTTTAAAGGTTTCCCCTATATAACTCTATTTTAAACTAAGGGCCCCCGGGACGGGGCCAATTTTGACCCAAGAGACATAATTTGAACAATCTTTGTAGAGGACCCCAGGGTGGTGCTACATACCAAATATGAAAGCTCTAGGCCTTACAGTTTCAGAGAAGAAGATTTTTTAAGTTTCCTTTGTGAAAATCTATTTTTAGCCTGTGTGACCTAGTTATGCGACAGACCGGAAATTTTTTAACAGCTTTGAAAGAGGACCACCCAAGGATCATTCCTGTGAAATTTGGTTAAATTCCATCAATTGGTTTAGGAGAAGAAGTCATTTAAAGGAATTGTTGACGGACGACGCCGGATGCCGGACAGCCACCTATCCTAAAAGCTCACCAGTGAGCACTTCGTGCTCAGGTGAGCTAAAAAGACAATTTCGTTGGCACTTGAATTCGTGAATTGTGAATTTCAAGTAATAAAACAAGGGTCAAAATCAATGTTTGTTGGGATTAAAGTTTGTGGTTGAAATGAACCACGAAATTTAATCCCCTACGAAAATTAATGATTTTACAGTATTTGAGTTTCAAAACCTAAAAGATTTTGGTTCACATTTGTGACGAACAGATGAATGGACAGATGAATGGACAGATGAATGGACAAACAGTCAGACAGACAGGCAAGTCAGTATGCTGGGGCATAAAAAACTGGGGTCTTACCTTTAAAAATCTCATAAGGGCATCAAATTTCTCCTTCGACAAAACAAGCTGATATTTCATGTCTCTGTAATATAAGACCATTATCATTAATTATTACATGCTTATCGATGGTTTACGGCGGAATAACGGTGGATTATTCCCCGATAATTTCACAGTTCATAATTTCACAGTTCATAATTTCATGCAAACTGACTATTTTTTTTCCAAACCAATTTTCCCGCCACCAAAGATAAAATAATAGGCATTTTCACTTGCTTTCTTAATCTTTAACAAATAACAGAACATTACATGTGCATAAATGTAAAACAAAAGGACGAAATTGAATGCATGGCGGGAAAAGGACATCACGCATAACATTTCAGGTATAAAGTGGTGTATTTCCATCATTTAAGCTATTTGAAGCATGAAATAAATAGAATATTAGTATTTTACTGTGTATGATCGTTTGATAATTCACCTTGTGAACAGCTGACTTATATTTTCACTCGTGGCTACGAAATTATCAGCCGATCATACACGGAAAAATACAAATATACTCTCTATATATATATATATAGAATGAATAAATAACCCGGAACGGGAAAAAGATATTGTGAAAATAAAAAATGACTTCTCGCGCTCGCTGTATTTTTAGTATTTTAATTTAAGATGTGCCCAAACTAGTTTCGCCTTATCGGCTCGTCAGTGTGGCTATAAATAGATATATAAATAGAAGGGAGATAATTCTGACGTCATGACAACAAGGGACGTTACTCTAACGTCAGAATTGGTCATTCATGACGTCATGACGTTGTTACGTCATGCCGTTGTGACGTTATGGTTTTGTGACGTCACGCATTCATTGATGTTGTTCAAAATGTTTCGCATGTTTAGTTTCGGCTTAAAACAGTCAATAAAATATTTTTCTTTTGTTAATCTGGCTGATAAGCTATTTGTTTTCATTTTATAAAAAGGGAATATATTGAATTTTGGTTCGGTTGAGCAACAATTGTCGATATGACTACTTACAGGTAATTGTCTTACTGAAGGGTCTCTTATAAAAAGAAACAACAGAGTTTATAAATGTAATAGGCCAAATTGCAGCCTATGTAATCAAATGGAAGAATCAAATTCATTTAATTTTAATGGAAAACTATTTCACGTAAATGAACATATGTCATGTGATGTAAAAAACGTTTTTTATGTCATGACATGCAATGGCTGTTCAGAATATTATATTGGTCAAACTGGAGATAAATTAAGAACCAGAAGAACAATACACGCTCAACAAATAAGAGACCCTTCAGTAAGACAATTACCTGTAAGTAGTCATGACGTCAGAATTATCTCCCTTCTATTTATATATCTATTTATAGCCACACTGACGAGCCGATAAGGCGAAACTAGTTTGGGCACATCTTAAATTAAAATACTAAAAATACAGCGAGCGTGAGAAGTCATTTTTTATTTTCACAATATATATATATATATATATATATATATATATATATATATATACTAATTAATGGACGAAAGTCTTGTCCGGGTCTACTAATTTTTTGTTCTTCATCATACACTCATAAATTTGGAATAATAATTATATGGAAAGAGAACATTAATAATAATATGCATTTGATGTGAGCTGATTTTTAAAGTTTTAACCAGTTCTGATGGTAAAGTTTACGCGTATAAAAGATATAATGGAAATCCATACCGGACAAGACTTTTGTCCATTAGTATAATAACAATAAGCAATATACCCTCTCATCGCAATAAGGCATATTCATTGAATTATTTAGTATTGCAATAAGTCATACAGTGAGATATTACATGTGCTTTTAATCGTAATAAGTCATACAAGTTGAATTTTATAGTACCACAATAAATCAAACAGTGAATTCGTTTATATGCTGTGGTAAATGTCTATGTGAAACACTATTTAGCTGATTCAGACAAGCAACATTTTGTAAATTCAAATTTAAAGACAGAAATTCGCGGCATTGTGGTTATTGATGTCATCATCGTTTAACACAATTACGCACCAAACATTGATGTTGATGCCTATATAATTTTTAAAGCAAATAATGCGTGGTGTTTTAAGTGAGGCGCTCTTGAATAAACACTATTTCAGTTTTATTCATAACAATTGATTTTGCGCCGGCCCTACCCAACTGGCATATGATCAGTTAACAAAGTTGTGTAGCCAAAATACATCAGGAAATCAATTCTAAGAATCAGATATATATGTTACGAATGAATTAAAAAATAACGCATTAAAATAACACATTAAAATAACAGGTAAAGTTGAAATGGGAGACAATGTTTGCGACTAACACGGACAACCCTCGTAAAAAGTTCACAATTTACTGAGGCAACTCTCAATCTGATACATAATTAACTCTCAAAATGTAAGACACAGCCTTTAGACTTGAATATTACATGCAATCATGGCAACCAATTTTCAACAAGAGCACCGCCAGACGCTCGACTTTCTGGCTTTTTAAAGTGTATATAGCTACATTCTAACAGTCATTCAATGTCAAAATAATTACTTGCATCGTTTTAAGTATGATACTAGACTACCTTAATTGCAAATTAAAACTTTGGATTGGTTCCATGTACTTTGATTCAATCGTCGATACATAGACGATTCTTATAGTTTCATCTAATTTAATTTATTATATTATAATATTATTAGGGTGTTCTAGAACACTTTCGTATGAAAATGGACAATTTCCATGCCCAATAAATCACAGAGAGAGTTTCTGTTAAAACTGAAGCGAAAAATGATCTAATGGATATGAAAGCATAATTGTTTTCAGTTTTTGAAACTTTTAAAAAAAATATCTTCTGATATAGCTGTATACACAAGGGCAGATAACTCAATATAGGTCACAGGGTCATCAGTCTTATCAGTATGGACTCCTCATATGATGGTGAGTAACTATGCTTAGTTGCAAGAGGATACATTTGATAGTCTTTGAGAAAATAACTATATCAACACACACGATCCTGTCACAACAATAGCTCAATTATTTTTCTTGGAAAGTCGAGCTAATAAACTAGAAAATGTAAGACACAGCCTTAACAGAACACCAGAACCAACAAAATGTAAGACAAAGCCTTAACAGTACACCAGAACTAACAAAATGTAAGACAAAGCCTTGACACAATGTGACCCTTGAAACTGAACTTTTATACACAAGACAACAACATATCATTTTCCAGACAAATGTCTTGACAATATGTGATATTTGAAACCCATTTTCTATAAATATATCTGGACAGTTGTTACAACACATATCATGTTACAATTATTGATTTTCTCAACGAGCGTTCAGCGGTCAACATAACAAGTCATCACAATTCTATAACATAGATGATCAAGTTAGCAGTGTTGTCGATTTGCTGAATCAAGTTATCATTGAAGCTTCTTATTTTACATTGTGGTGAAAGCACCTTATACAATTAAATTAAATCAATTAAGCTGAAATAATTGCAGCATTCATAAAGTACTCATGTGAGAGGAGACTGTGCATGTGAAAATGCCCCTGTGAGAAGTGACTACGCACAAAAAGTGCAATTTTCAACAGCTAAAAGCTCCTATTTATTTTTTAATCCTAGCTGTAGCACTACACAGTGACTAACTTAAAGCATTGAAAATACAGTAACTTAATTAAACCACTGAGAATATTGTCACCAGGGATTTCATTTGACTCTTGAAACTGCATTTTGACTCTTGAATTTGACAAAAGTGCCTTTTTGACTCTTGAATATTTCAGCCAAAGACTTGAGTCAAATTTACTTTACATTCAAATAGATACAAATTGTCTTGCAATATTATGATAACTCTTGAAAATTGAGAGTCAGGAGTCATTTTGACACTTCAGTTTTTGAAGCTAGTGAAAGCCCTGGTCACTAACTTAAACAACTCAGCAGACAGTTACTTACTTAAAAGCTTGTACTTCCTTACTAGAGATCATGTCTGCTTTCACGTTTAACTTAGACAACTGCTCCAGTAACAGTTGAAGATCTGCACACGTCCGAAATGCAGTGCTGTGTCGACTGAAGAATTTATGAGCTAAAAAATAAAACAAACATATATTATTGATACTTGTATGTAGCACTTATAAATAATTTATATATTTATAAATTGCATTTGGTCTTGATTTGTCATAGATATCTACAGACAATAAACATGTGATATATAATATAGTTTTTGGCTCACAAGTTAATAAAGAAACAGCCTTGTTTTAGCAATTTGACCTCTTTGTAAGTGCATCAATTTAACAATAAGTCTTGTGTTTCTCTTACACCAACTCCTATTATAAGCATACATCACATTCAAAATCAAGTAACTTCCCAAACAGTAACAAGACGGCCCAAACGGCCCTAGGTCGCTCACCTGTTGCACATTGGTCTAGGCAACAATACAACATTCTGACCATATTTTATTAAGATTGGATCTAAACAGCGACCTCTGGAGTGTTCACAAGGTTTTCTAAGATGTGACCTAGTTTTTAACCCCATATGACCCAGTTTTAAACTTGGCCTAGATTGCATGGAGAACAACATTCTGATGAAGTTTCATGAAGATTGGATTGAAACTGTGACCTCTGGAGTGAACGCAAGGTTTTTCTAAGATTTGACCTAGTGATCTAGTTTTTGACCCTACATGACCCAGTTTCAAACTTGGCCTAGATTTCATGGAGAACAACATTCTGACCAGGTTCCATTAACATTGGATCAAATTGGTGACATCTAAAGTGAACACAAGGTTTTTCTAAGATAATTTTTTTTCATAATTCTGTTAAAATGTTTGATAGATACATTTGTATAGTGATACATAGCATTGTCAATGTAAGGACTATTTAATATTATTTATGCTAAGTTTGAAAGCCATGCCTCCAAAACATTGAAAGTTTTGTTTATATTTTCAACGGGATGAAGAAGCGAACAGGATTATCACTATATGCCACCAACATCTGTGGATGCCAGAGCATAAAACAAGCTATTATATTCCTTTATGATACATGTATAAATTATTATAATAATGATTACCTTGCGCTTTCAGTCCATTGCTCAATAATTCCACATAGATATGCACAAATACAGGAAATAGAGCACTGTTTTGTTCATCACCAGACAACTGGATACTGTCACATATAAATGTCTTCAGTCTGTAAATAATTAATCCAAAACTTCATAATAAGTATTATGACAATGTCATATTTTTTCCAAATAAATAAAGACATGTATACTCTTACAAACAAATTCAAAATTAGTTGGGTGCAAACTATGGTACATGCACGCTTGTTTTGAATTTGAGATTTGATTATTAAAACAGTCAGTTATTTCATTCATTTTAAAAGAAGTTCTGTGATATATAGTTGAGACACTGTTAGGCATTTTGGCCAAAACCTCTAAATTATACAAGACCTTGTTGGTGGACCTTCCTGGCTTAATTACTACTACTGTAAAATCATTAATTTTCATGAGGGAATTAAATTTTGTGGTTCACATTTAGTCAAGAAATCAAATCCCATTGAACAATAATTTTGGCCATTGTATTTATTACCGGAATTGCAAAATCCACAAATTAACGTCCCATTGAAATGGTCTTAAATTTTTTACCAATACCACGAAATATAATATCATCAAAATTATATGATTTTACAGTTATACTGTATCTATTCTGGTTAAATTGAGTGAATCAATCAGCCAACATACCGTGTATACTGTATATCACATACTGTAGGGTCAGCGGAGATACTACTGTAAGATAGTGAGTTATCTTGACTTGTCTCCCCTGATGTCGATCCCTTCAATGCCATATTAGGCAATTTCTGGTTCCATCTACATTCTTTCTTCTGACTTGTTTCACTGTCCTGTATTATATTAATAATAATAATAATAATAGTAATAATAATAATAGTAAGATTAATAATAATAATAATAATAATAATAATAATAATAATAATATGATGATGATGATGATGATGATGATGATAATAATAATGATATCTTTATTTATTAAGAAGATCTATGACACTACCGGTAAGAATATATACAAAATTGTCCTCTTTTTAACAATGTGGTATCCTATATAAACAAATAACATAATAACAAAATAAAAGTTAAGCACATTTTAATAAACAAAAGTGACAATAAAGACTTCTTCTTCTTCCATATACTGAGCTGGGCACTTAATAGGCATATTTAGCTCAAATGTGCATGGTGATGGTGTACAGTATCAATATTTAAAACAGTCCAAACTGTTAAAACTATATACACTGTAGCACAGCACTGGTATCTACTCCTGTAGGCGGGTCTTGAAGGCGTCCAAACTCGGCGCCGAGACCGTTGATGCTGGGAGTAGGTTCCATTCTGGGACAGTTCTCACAAAGAATGTTAGTGTTTTTTCCAGGCCCTTTCAGCATGGCGCATGCGCCATGCCCTTTTCTGCCGAACTAACGATGCGCCATGCTGCCCTTATCAAAGGCCTTTTGCGCCAAGTGCCCTTTTGTCAGCTGCTAATTGTTTATTGTGCCCTCTCAATTTCATAAGAACAGCGGATGTAGACTGTCCTACATCCTGTCGTATCATGACTTGTCACCAAGGATACGACGTGTCGACGTGTGTATTACACAACGGGGGTCTCGGCAGTCGGGTGAAAAAATCACGTGACTGGTTGCTTCTTTATCTTGAAAAAAACGTGTGAACCAGTCAATGTTTTTACAGAAGAAGAAATTTGCAGTAGACTGGTTGCATCATGATTTTGCATAAAAAAGCATGAACCAGTCGGCAATTGACTTTTCACGGGCATTAAACACGAATCAGTCGCTATTTTTTCAATTAGTTGTCGAGCGTCGGCAATTAACAAATGAATGTTTTTCGCAAGATTAATCCAATTAAAAATAAAACTGCCGACGATGATTGCCTAATCAAAATTTTAATATCATAAACTATTTAATATGCTCACGTGCGTTGTTGATATCCAATTTATGTTACGACTGACGCGAAGTTAAAGTCTGTCACAAATGTACGCTCCGTGAAATTGGCGATTAAAACAGTAATCCAGTGGACGAATTTTTATTATAAATCGTATAAATCCATATAGTTTACGCTTTAAAGTAATTAAAAGTAGCCTAAACACATTGCACATTTATCTTGCGAGAATTTGTGAAAATATGCCGACATACAGGTCACGTGACGCGCGTGTTGAACTGTTCTGCAAATATGCCGTGTCGAGAATGTAAACAATTCTGCCGATGACAACGCTTGTATTCTACGATTAAGACGATATAAGGGCATTTAACGAGTCTATAACGGTTTAAACGCATTAATAACGAAAAATGGTCGAATTTATCAGGTCAGTAATACTGTGAGTGACGCAGATTCGGATATTCACGTATTTTCGGATAAGTTTGTTTACGTTGACTATTGGCTACACTCTGGCAGATAAGACTACACAATATGATTAAATCATGCCATTTATTGCTTAGTCTGATATGTCAGCTACCAATTGCAATATTATACAGGGTTCCCACGGTCAGGGATTTTTTCAAAGTCAGGGTTTTTTTGTTCTCACAAAAAGGTCTGATCACTCCAAAATGTCAGGGAAAACTGCTGTGTTGTCAAAGAACAGTCTGACTGAAAACCTATTGCTTGATATATGGATTCTATAGCAGGGTTACCTTAGAAAATTTGTGGGAACCCTGATATAGAATCCATATGTCCAGCCTACTGATGCCAACAAAGTAGGCCTGTTATTATAGGCTATATATCCTCCTCTTGTAGATCTATGTGTATGGTTGTAAATAATAAAAATGAAGTAACTCAATTGATTTGCTCTTTTAGTCTTCATAAACACACACTGGAGATGTGTATGTGGCATATCCAAAGTGTTTGTTGCTAACTTGGCAATCATTTGCCAGAAAAGTAAAAAATTCATATGTAAGTCTTAGTGTCTTTTAATGGTTGTAGCCCCACATTTATTAGTGGGAAGCATAACATTGATGCTGTCTGTCTGTCAGTTTTTAACTGCTCTTATATGAAAGACTAAAATACTGGTTTAGATCCAGGACTCAATATTGCATGGTTCCCCAACTTCCCAAAATGTACTGGTGCTGAATTGCCAGGAACTATGTGGTTGCTTTACTCAGAAGGCCGGGTGCAACGAAGTGCCCTTTTTCATAAGGTCGCGCGCAAAAAAGTGCCCTTTTCTCAGAAAACGCCATGCCCCTGAAGGGTTCTGGAAAAAACACTAAATGTGCTGGCGAGGGTCTGATCATGGACCCTTTCCTGGTATAGTCGGTGTTGACCACGTGTCCTGGCATCATTCTTGTGGAAGTAAGTGTCTGCTGCAATGTCAACAAGCCCATTCTGGATCTTGTACATCATGCACAGTCTGCTCTGTCTGCGACGACTCTCGAGGGACTCCCAGTTCAGGTCTTTCAGCATATTGGAGACGCATCCTGGTGTCGTAGTGGAGTAGTCGTTGTAGACAAAACAGGCTGCACAGCGTTGGATTTGTTCCAATTTCTTGATGTGGGTAGCTTGTGTTGGATCCCAGACTGTGGCAGCATTCTCAATGATGGGACGAACCATGGCCTTGTATTAGGCTTCCTTGACCGGTGGCGTGCACTCCTTGATGTTTCGTCTCAGGAAACCTAGAGTCCTGTGGGCCTTTGAGTTGATGTTGCTGATATGACAGTCCCAGGATAGATTGTCGGTAAATTAAAGTGTCACTCCAAGATACTTGCTGGCATCAACAACTTCAAGGGTGTGGCCGTGCAGTACGTAGTGGGTGTACTATGCGGATGACTGAGCATTCGGCAGCGTTGAAGCTCATCTGCCACTTACTTTCCCACTCTTCTAATGCGGAGAGGTCTTTCTGTAGACTTGCTCTGTCGTTGTCATTCTGTACTACCCTGAACAGCATACTGTCGTCAGCAAATAGCTTGGATGAAGAAGGACGTGATCATGTCAGGCAAGTCGTTGATATACGCTAAGAATAGCAATGGACCAAGGACAGTACCCTGGGGAACTCCAGATAGTACGTCGGCCGTTTCTGACTTGGTGCCGTCCAGTATTACTTGTTGGGTCCTGTTGGATAGGAACGACTGTATCCATGATTTTATGTTTCCTCTGACTCCGTAGAAATCCAGTTTGTGTAGAAGGCGGGAGTGAGGTACTTTGTCGAATGCCTTTGCAAAATCTAGTAGTATTACATCAACTTGTTGTTTATTTGCTAGATCAGAGGCGACTTCGTGTATAGTTGTGAGTAGTTGGGTTTCGCATGATCTTCTTTTCCGGAATCCATGTTGGTTGTCTTTCAAAATTTTGTGTTGGTCGAAATGAGTCATGATGTTGCTCAGTGTACGATATGTTCTAGTAGCTTACAAGAGATAGATGTTAATGAAACTGGACGATAGTATTAGTTGGCAGGTTGATGACGATCTCCTTTCTTGAAGAGTGGTACCACTGTTGCTTCACGTCAATCCTGGGGGACTTCTCCAGAGTCAAGGGATTGTTTGAAGATCTTGGCAAGTGCAGGTGCTATTTCGTTTGCTGCTGCCTTCAGTATGAAGAGCGGAACTTGATCCGGACCTGTCGCTTTATGTGTGTTGAGGTTCATGATAAGCTTGTGAACACCTTTCCAGTTTACTATTATGTTGTTCATTGATGGCGTGTTGCTGGCTCCTTTAAGGCTTATCTGGTAGGTTTGAGGTGTCTTCCTTCGTGAAGACCGATACAAATTGGTCATTCAAGATGTTGGCCTTCGCAGTGTTGTTACTTTGTAAGAAGCCATCCTTATTCTTCAGTGGTGCGACGCCTGATGATTCTTGGCCTTTGCTTTTCACAAAGCTCCAGAACTTCTTAGAGTTGTCTTTATAATCGCCGCTGACTGTGGTTTGCAGATATTCTAGTCTCTGTTAGCTCTCCTGATGAGGAATTTAACTTCATGTTGTAGTTTCTTGTATCTGTCAAGGTCTTTCTTCTTTTTGGTGAGTCTAGATTTCTTATACGCTCGATGCTTTCTTCTTATGGATCTTTTGATGTGAGTATTCATCCAAGGGTTGGTGTGACGTGATGTACCTTGTGATACCTTGTGATGATTGGGAAAATTGTTAGTCCCTAGATGGACTATCGTTCCCCTCGATCTCTCGTCGTTGTGGTCGTCCGGTCCGGTTTGGTACACTTGTCAATTCATAAGGATAATATATGTGATCTACTTTGAAACGTTTCCATTGCCATAATATGTCCAATTTTCTTTTGAATTCGTTGATGGTTTTTGACGTCACTATGTCATTTGGAAGCGTATTCCATGCATTTATGATTCTAATTGTGAAGGAGTTTAAACGTAAACACTTGTTAACTCTCAATTTCTTCAGTTTGTATTTGTGTCCGCGCACATCATGATCACTCTCTGAGAGTGTGAACATTTTTTAATACTCAAAGTTGTCAATTTCATGTATGATTTAAAAAACCTGGATCATGTCCCCTCTGTCCCTTCTATAGTCAAGTGTTGGCAGGTTAAGTTCTCGGAGGCGTTGCTCATACGATAGGTTTGTCAACTCTGGAATTAATCTTGTGGCTCTTTTCTGCGTGTTTTCCACCATTCTTTTGTTCTTCTTTGTGACAGGAAAATATATGATATTCCCATAATCAGTAATTGGGCGTATAAGCCCTTTATAGAGTAGTAGGAATTGATGTTTGTCCATAAACACAAAGTTTCTTCTCAACATCCCGATGTAAGAGTTGACTTTATTCACCGTAAGACTAATATGTAGGTCAAAGTTCAGACTTGATGTGAAATTTATTCCAAGGTCTTTCTCCTTTCCAATATTATCAATATCAACAATATTCCCATTTGTATCACTCATATGGTATTTTGTGTCAAAGTTTTGATTTCCTATATGCATTGCTTTACACTTCTTAGAGTTAAAACGCAATAACCAGTCCTGGCTCCACGCGCATAACGCATCAATATCAGTTTGTAAAATATGTTGATCAAGTCCGGATTTCATAACGCGGAATAATTTTGTATCGTCGGCAAAGAGTCGGCAGACACTTATCACAGGTTCAGGGAGATCGTTCACATAAACGACGAACAGCAGCAGACCTAGCACTGATCCTTGAGGGACCCCAGAAATCACATCACTCCACGCAGACTTGTTCCCGTTGACTACGACCCGCTGTTTTCTGCATGATAGGAAGCTTTCTATCCACTGAAGAATAGTCCCCGAAATACCATAAGCTGACAGTTTGTGTAAGAGGCGTTTATGAGGAACCGTATCGAACGCCTTAGCAAAATCAAAGTATACAGTGTCCACTTGCAGATTTTTATCAAGTGCTTCAGTCCAGTCATCTAATACCGTTAATAACTGCAGAATTGTACTTCTATGATCTCTGAATCCATATTGGCTATCAGACAGTAGGTCATACTTCTTCAAATGGTCCATTATACTCTGTTTCACAATTCTTTCTAACATTTTACAAATTACTGATGTCAAGGACACCGGTCTATAATTTCCGGGATCAGTTTTTGAGCCTTTTTATGGATACAAGTCACATTAGCTAATTTCCAGTCATCTGGTATGCTGCCTTCTTGCCGTGATTTCGAGAAAACTGTGTACAGTGGCATAAATAGTTGTTCTGCACATTCTTTCAGTAACATGGGGTGACAGTCATCGGGTCCTGCGGCCTTTGAAGTATTTAGCGATTTTAATTGTTTCAATACGTTGTCCGGTGTCAACGGTACATCCTCAATATTATTACTATGGTGTATTTTGTCTTTAAAGTCAGGTATCTCGGAGTCTCCTTCAACAGTGAACACGGAAGTAAAGAATTTGTTCAATACTTCAGCCTTTTCCTTATCCTCAGTTACAGTCCCACCACTCACATCTTTCAAGTCACCAATTCCAGATTTAGATTTTGTTTGTTCTTTCACATAGCCCCAGAATTTCTTCGCGCTTGTCTTTACACTACTAGCTATTCCTTTCTCATGCTTTTTCTTGGCGTAATGCACTGCCTTTGATGTGGAGAGCTTTGATGGGATTCTTTTTTCTATGGATGCACATCTACCTACCTACCTAAGTCTACCTAAGTAGTTTCCAAACGCAGGAACTTCGATCGTTCCTCTATATTTGGCTCTTCGTTATTATCTGTAATTGTTGGTCCGGTGTAGCTATCTTTATAGTTCACTGAGTATGTGTATATCATAGGATGATTTTTCCAATGCCTATCAAGTCTATTTTTGAATGAATTTACTGATCCCGCAGAAACGACACTATTTGGTAGATTATTCCATATGTCTACAACTCTGTTGGTAAAGAAATACTTCCTCACATCCAATGAAGATCTGTATTTAGTTAGTTTTTTTGAATGACCTCTAGTAGTTGATAAAGAGTTGAAAGTAAAAAGTCCGGAAGTTACACTGCTATCATATACGTTTGATGTTATTTTATACACTTCAATCATGTCGCCCCGCATTCTTCTGAAGCGTAGGCTCGGTAGATTAAGTTTCCTCAAGCGGTCTTCATAGGATAGTGATGGCATACCTGGAAGCATCCTTGTAGCACGTCTCTGTACGTTTTCTATGAGATCAATCTGCTTCATCTTGTAGGGATTCCAAACACTACTCGCATATTCCAGATGGGGTCGTACCAACGCCTTAAACAAGAGGCAGAAGGTTTCCATGTCCATGTACTTAAATGATCTGCGAATAATTCCGACCATCATGTTGGCCTTGTTCACTTGAGTTTGTATGTGTTTCTCAAATGTAAGGTTAGTGTCAATGGTGACGCCTATGTCCTTTTCTTCTGTAACATTCTCAAGATCTACCGTTCCTCCGTCGTATCTTGACATTTTATAATGATCGTTGTGTACTGTGTTGTGTTTGCCGATTTTCAGAACCTTACATTTGTCGGGATGAAATCTGAGTTTCCAGTCAACGCTCCACTCAAAAAGGTTATTGAGGTCTTTCTGTAGTATGACTTTATCTTCGTTCGATGTGTTCACTCGATATAACTTAGTATCATCAGCGAATAGAAATACTGGTGATGTTACATGGTCTGGTAGGTCGTTGATAAATATTACAAACAATATGGGTCCTAAGACTGATCCCTGTGGTATACCACTTGTAACGTCTTGCCATTCTGAATACGAACCATTCACTTTAACTCTTTGTTTTCTGTTACTCAGGAAGTTCTTTACCCATGTACATAACTTATCACTAAGGCCGTAGCACTTTAACTTGTGTAATAATCTCCTGTGAGGAACTTTATCAAACGCCTTCATAAAATCCATATATACTGCATCTAGACTCTCGCCACTGTCCAGTATTTTAGTCCATTCATCTAGAACACACAATAGTTGTAATGATGTTGACCGACCGCTAATAAAGCCAAATTGCTTATCACTGAATAGGTTGTTAGCCTTTAAATGATCAACTATACGTTTCCGAACTAGTTTTTCCATTATCTTACACAGTATACTAGTAAGACTAACAGGCCTATAGTTAGACGGTGACTTTTTATCTCCCTTTTTGAAAAGAGCAGTTATTTGTCCAATTTTCCATCCTTCCGGCACATGACCTGACGCGAAGGAACTGTTGAATAACATACACAATGGCTGATCGATAACCTCACTAAGTTCACTTAACGTTCGAGGATGCATCATATCTGGTCCTGGTGACTTTGATGTATTAAGGTCACGCAACAATTTGTTCACTTCCTTTACAGTAAACTCATCGTCTGACGATTTTTCATCACATACAGTTCTCATAAATACTGATTGGTCATCATCCTCATCAGTGAAAACGCTACTGAAGAATTCAGCAAGAATATTGGCCTTGTCAATATCTGTATTAGCTATGTATTTAATACCGTCCTTGTTTGTATGCAGTTCTCCTATGCCACTTTTCACTTTCCGTTTCGTATTCACATAGTTCCAGAAATTTTTACTGTTCGTCTTAGCACACTTAGCAATAGATTTCTCTTTCTGCTTTCTGTCATTGATCACCATTCTTTTCACTTTGTTTCTCGCTTTACAATAATCCCTATGGTTGTTTTCTGATCTATCTAACATATATTTCTCCCACAGTCTATGTTTTCTCCTTATGCTAGTCACAGTTTGTTTTGATAGCGTAGTTTTACCCTTCCTAGGTTTATTACTTTTCTTGGGAATATACTTTTCAATATAACTGAATTCATGGTATCCATAAACAGATTTGCTATTTCTTCTGTAGATTTATTCAAAAAGGTATCTGACCAATCTATATATAGTAGTTCGCTTCGTAGCCCGTTGAAATCTCCCTTTTCATAGTTATATCTAGTAGAAGTTGAACAATTTGTTGTTTTCGAGCTGCATTTAATTGTAAAGTCTATCACACAATGATCGCTTTTTCCCAAAGGGTCCTTAAAATACATATCCTTGACCAAATTATCATCGTTTACTAAAATTAGGTCTAGAATCGATGGATTTTGGTTAATTCTGGTTCTTGTTGGTTCAGTTACCAATTGGAATAAGAACGAGTCTCTCAGACTTTCAATAAACTTCTCACTTTTGTTGTCTATACTTGACCACAAGTCCCAATCAATGTCCGGAAAATTAAAATCACCCATGATGAGAATATGACTATATTGTTCCTCTAAATTACCGATGTGTTTCATTAGATCATTTAATGCTTCATGGTTGTCGAGGTCAGAAGACGGGCTCTTGTAGATACAACCCACCAATAATTTGTCGTTTTCTTCAAGATTTATTTTTATCCATACACTTTCACTGAAATTGCTCTGAATGTCCACTTCAACGCCTTGAGGACGTTTATCCGTATAGAGCAGTAAGCCCCTACCACTATTCAATGGAAAGTTCTCTGGAAACATGTCGTAACCCGTTAACTGATATTCCCCTTTGGTAACACATATGGTGTTCTTTCAAAAATAACAGATATGAGCTTAAATTCGATTATACAAGATAATTCTTTGGATTTATATGTTGAAAATTCAGAGAAGAAACCATGCCAAGTAGCTGACACACCGTCAAGTGTGCGTTAACGACAACGATTTTGTGTGTGGCTGTGAGTACGAAATGTTTTGGTGCGAATCGCAAATTAAAAACATAAGTTTTGATTACCAAACCAAAACATTAAGCTCATACGTACCGGATATTGTCTTCGTTTCAAATAATTGTTGATTGTGGAATGCAAGTGTTCATACTTTGTCCTCTTCATGCTTTTAATAAAACATTGTCTTTTTCGGATTTTTATGTAACGAACGATAACTCTGCAAATTGTTTTTAGTGTCACGAAGAAGTTAATTTTACGAAACACCGACAAAATATTTGCGGCTAACAAAGAATTTCAAATTATTGTAATTTGTTCAATAATTTAAGACGCGTAAGTTGTCAACCCAATTATTATATGCCCAAACGGTAACTTATATAAACATTGACTAAAATGCGTGCATAGTGAAGATGTTGTCACATTTGTGAGTGCCATTCTAGAGTGTATCAGTTGTCGGATATTCCCATCTTGGTCTAAATAACGTCTAACAAGTCTGGGAAAGTGTTACATTTACAGAATGTCTGTAAATTTACAAAAAAATCCAATAGTTAACTGAATAGAGCGCTAAATTTCAAGAAAAAAACGATGTTTTAGTCGAAAAGCCCAATTTATTAATGCACTCACTGACTCAGTTAGATGTGGGGCAATCTGCTAGGAGATTTTTTAATTTCTGACCTTTATCTCCATCGCAGATGTGACCTAAAGTGTCATATATGTGGGGGGCTTTGCGATCAAATTTTTGGCGCAACTTGAAAAGATGAATGAAAAGTTGTAAATACCATGAAATATATAGCATGTCCACGAAGATCAACCCTTTTTCTCGTTATCTGCACCAAAAACATCCATAAAACACTCAGCGGTTTGTTTGTCCGACAATTTTAACACGACGATGTCGCACTTTTAAATTCCACTACACAGCTATTTGTTGTTGATATGCAAATCGCATTCCTCTATCGACCAATCAGAATACTCGATGGAATGAGTTTCTAGAACAATGGAGGATGCTGGGAGATCTTCGGCACTATTTGGTTTTCACAGTGATGTACACTGGTACGCGTGAAACCAATTACTCTTGAGCTCGCTCGGTGAAACTAAAAACGAAAAATTAACGAAGATTTGTTGACAAATCGAGCTGATTTTTCTTGTAAACTGATAGTTAATGACTTATGAACAGAATACGATAAGTTAAATGAATTTTACTGCTCGCTTAGCGATTCGCACAACGTTAGCATATGAATCACACACGTGTTGGGCTCATCTGTACGGTCTGTACGGGCTGTACGGGCGGTATACGGGCGTTTTTCAAAAAAAGTGCAAATTTTGAAACAAATTTATTATCAAAAAAAATTATGCTAAATCAAATTTTCTTTAACATGATTGGAAGGAGTTATTATAAACAAACACATTCCAAGTAGGGGAGACCTCCTGCTTCGCTAAAAATGTAAATATAATTGCTTGAATTTTTCAAAAAACATCATTTTCCATCCTGTTACCACACCAATATTTCTACATTAATTTTAATATAATAAAAATAAATATGATTTGATTGTTGCAAATCATCAAATGTATTATATTTGTTGTATATATGCAGAAATAATTAAGTTATTTAATACAAAAACACCATTTTACATGAGAATACACCTTCACTAATTGCGCATGTATGTAATAATTACACTATTTAACTGTTTAATGTAAGCAATTTAATATTAAAACAAAATTTTCAGTGAAATACTGTTGCATATGCCAACTGGGTGAACATTTAATTAAGGAGTTCCATATAAAATAATACACAAAGTTGAAAACTTTAGAAATCTGATGGTAATAGGACGGAAAAACGGTAACAGGATGGACAAATTTGGTAACAGGATGGAAAATGTGGTAAAAGGATGGAAAGCACCTTCATTTGTCAGCCCTGTCAGTCAAATATAACATCCACAAAAAAGTCATTCAAGGAGGATTTCATTATTAGAGATATTCACTGATACTCTGTAATCATTCAATTTGACAAAAGAAGTAATTATACATTATGACATACAATTAAGATGGATTGTTACCTTAAGTATGGCCGTAATTTCTATTTCAAGAAGCTCTGCCTCCTTAAGTATTGGGAGCAAAGTACATTAAAAAATATTTTTTGTTATGTAAGATATTCTTTTTTAAAATGACATTTAAAAATCTGTAAGGTATTAAGCAATTCGGAATTTATGATCAATATATCCATTATTTTTCCATCCTGTTACCAAAATTGAAGTAACAGGATGGAACAAAAAAGCATGGTAACAGGATGGAAAATTTATTGTAATTCTTCCTATGAATAATAATTATCCCTCTAAAGAGTCATAATTAAGGTGAAAATAAGATTTCCCAATGTTTTTTAAATGTATGTCTGAGTTTAAATGTCATTATGTTGAATTTATAAGCAATGGAGCATGGTAACAGGATGGACAATTAAGCTTTACCATCAAATATGATTGTATGATTTTTATAAAAAACACTATTTTTCTTAATAAAACATAATATTCCCTTTCCCCATTATCTTTGTTAAGGAGACTTCTATCAAGTAATTATAACTGGATTATACCTAGGAATAAATACTTTGATGTATTCCTGTTTTACCAGTAAGGTAACAGGATGGAACAAAAGTGAGGGACACACTTGTTCACGTAAAAAAACACTGGTTTTATTCCAGACCAATCAGAAAAATTGACTATCCTCTACTGCAAAGTACAAAATCTTTATATTTAGCTTAAATTAGCATGATAAATTCATATAATAAAAGAGATTTTGAAGGAACAACATCACTCTGAACTGCTTGGGACAGCCCATTTTCAGGGAGTTAGATTCTTAATTCGCAAAAATTTGAAGGATATAAGCAGTTTATATAGACATTTGCAGGGTTTGGTAGATAGAAATATGTTCAATCTTGTACATGACAACTGTTGGATTCAGTTGAGAGCTATATACACTATTTTATGAGTCAATAAATGTCTGGGACAACAATTTGCACTTTTTTTGAAAAACGCCCATACGCGTACCGGATACTCACAGTTATGTTTACATTTGGATTTTTGGAAATTACACGTGCTGATTTAATTATCGATTAAACGATAATAACGACCAATTTTACCAGGTATTCTGTGTCATTCGTCTAGTTTTATTACATTTTACATGTTAATAGCCGAAAACTGCCCAAATTTGGCGTAAACAGCAAAATTTATGAAACTCAAAAACTGATCAGTTAAGCGTATAATGGGTCTTGACTTAGATGTGGCAACTCTAAGTCGAGATTGTTTGACTATGACTCAGTCAGTTGCATCCGAGGCCCCCCAACCCTCGGATGGGCCGAGATAGAAACCCTGCACTTTCACTGATGGTAAAATTTTCCCGGCCCCTGACAATTAATTATTGGTATGGGGTATTACAGGGTTGTCATTAGGAGGCCAATTTGACTGCCTCAAATGATATTTGGGCTGCCTAAAATTTACCCCCGCTCAGTCTTCGAAATTTGGCCACTAGCCCGAGGCTAGTAAAATCTGGGTCGGGCTAGTAATTGTCTCTAGGTGACTAGTCCGAAAGGCTAGTGAAAAAATTCTGAGAACACCAGCCAAAAGACTAAAAACATCCAAACGATTGTGAGTCGGGACAATGAAAATTCTGCATTGTAGTAAACAGTATTAAATTTAAAATGTTTACAGATATTAATATCCACTTTTGATCATTTAATCATAAATGTTCGGACTAGTAAATTTTTTCTCAGGTTAGTAAGTTCTGCCATGTTGGTAGCCCGACTGGCTAGTACTTCGAAAAGTTTTTCGTGAAGACTGCCAGCTGCCTTTTACCTTCAGTGCTAAAGCATCTGGCCTCCTCAAATGTACAAAAAGCCTCCTACATGAAATCCTAGTGAAAACCCTGTATTAGTTTGGAGAAAAAAATCCCAACATTGCCCTCCCTGGCAGCGCAGGTGAAGCTGGAAGGTAAAAACATGGACGTTTTCACGGCTATCCCCTGGGGATGGTGGGTGTGGATGCCACTGACCACTGGGTGCATGAATCATTATTAAAGGATGGCCTAATTTGTAAATTTACAGAATAAATAATCTATGATTTTACAGATATTGCAGTGATTCAATAAACGTAATTTACATAATTTGTTAAGTAATGTTTGTTTGCAAATTCTAAATTAAAAACTAGAAGTCCAGGATACTCTATTAGCTTGTGATTGCCAATATCCAATGCCTTCTTCTCCTTCAAATTTTTCACTCGTCCATACATGTGCAAGTTGGTCAGAAAGCAATCTACTTGCCCCAGAAAACTCAAAAATGCAAAAAAAAATCATTTTCAATAATTTATCTACTTTGTCAAGCCTGAGAGTAACTGTGTACCTGATACTAAATCATATTCTGTCAGAATTGAGGGATTTGCTTTTGTGTTAAGGTAAAACAGGGCACTTAATATTATATTCTCATAATATTGCACTTGCCCATTGGCAAGCTGAATGGTAAAATCCACTTGCCCACAGGCCAAAAAGCCTGAGTCGGGCATGTCAGACACAGAAATTCCAAACCCCTGGGTAATTTAATTTTTGCAATTGTTGTTTGATTAGTGAGGTACATTTGTATTGTTTTTGTTTACTGTATAGAACTGTAATGCCTGCTACAAACTATACCTGGTCTATTGATGAGAAGCCTATATTTCAAGTGTATGGCACTAAAAGAAAGACATCGTGTAATCAGAATGATGGTAGCTTGGACAATGAGGTATGTAAATCTATGATACCACTAGGTTACTCACTCATTGATCAGGGCTTTCTCTAGACTCCAAAAGTGAAGAGTCAAAATGACTCCAAACTCTCAATTTTCAAGAGTCATCAAAATATTGCAAGAACATTTGTATTATAAGTATAGTAAATTTGACTCTTGTGCTTAAATTTTCAAGAGTCAAAATAGATACTTTTGTCTAATTCAAGAGTCAAAAATTAATGCAGTTTTAAGAGTCTGAATGAAATCCCTGATTGACATAGACCAAAACAAAATGATATTGTGATTCTTAATACTCTTAGTTTTTCATTAGTTTTGTCCAAAATTATTTTTTAAATTAAACAGATTGTTGATTCTAAATTCCATAAAATGAATATAATTTGATAAAATAAAAATCGTGGTTTCCTACCATAGCAGTAATTAGGGGTGTAACGTTACGCTCACCTCACGATATGATACTTACTGTCAATTTTTCTAACGGTTCGGTATATTTGGTATGATACAATATTCTCTAACAGCAGCTTAAATACTTCAATTTATAATTGATAATGAATTTGATGCTTCTATAACAGCACTTATTATGTGCCTATCAACTAGTGTAAGTGAATTTAGACAATATGAAGCATAACTTAATAAAATTTAAGTGAGTGATACATGGTAATTATACATAATCAGAAGGTTGTCAGGCCTTGTCTGAATATTATTTTGCTCATAAAAAAGCTAATACCGAACCGTACCGAAATTTAGAAGTCTTGTATCGTGAACCGTGTGGGACTGAAGACCGCGGTATTTCGTATACCGCGGTATACCGTTACAGCCCTAGCAGTTATTAGTACCTACTTTACTTTCTTAGCAGTTTACTGGAACCACAATATCATTTTGTTTTAGGCTTTACTTAAACTTTTGTCCATGATTTGTTTGGCTTCCTTGTTTCTTTTTCGTGTTCAATTTGTTGCAGCAAAAGTCTGCTTTGAATCTTCATCATGAAAGACAAACGTTTCACTTGCATTAGGTGGATATTTTTAATGTTTGAGACTGTCCAACCTAAGTCTCAGTAGTAACTGATAACTCATATTATCCTGCTGTCTTGACAAGTAAAGTTAACACCGAGTTTTATGTTGAATTTTAGTGCTGACCAAATTTTGAACTCTATCAAATACAGCATCTGACGTTTAACTCATAGTGATTCATCTATATATAAATGCAAATATATGCAGGAATATTTTGCGTATGATTAATTGATTATTGATTATAGTTTATGTGCCCCCCTCGGCCCCCCCCCATTGATTTATTTTGTATTTCTTGGTATCAGGAGGAAGTTGAAAAGAAACGTCGTTGTACGGAGACGAGAGAATGTGTTAACGAGGAAATGATTGATTCTATGGATGTATTACCTGACAACCCATCTCACCACTGTAGTTTATCTAATCCTGCCACACATGAAGATCAACCACAAACTCAACTAGGCGTTGTACCTCATCCACATGCCGTACCTCATCCACAAGTCGTATCTCAACCACACGTTGCACCTATGATCTCATATAACATATCACAACCCACAAACATGGTTAGTATAAACCGGTATTATATTTTAATTGTTCATTTTGACGAGTTTACCAAAAATTTATGAAAATAACTCTTTTTGTAAAAATTGAATAGGTTTTCCAGGAATTGAATTCCTTTGATTTTGTTTATTTATATTTTATGATACAAATTTATTATATATCTTGGATATTAATATTCATTCCTCAATTTATCATCTTATTTTGCAATCACTGGAATGATTGTGCATTAAGCTATGCTCGAAATGTTATATCAATAAATCCTGTTTAATATTGTAAAAATAAATAATAAATTAATCGAGGGTTGGTCACAAGACTGTAGTAAGTCCTTGAATAATTATAAGCAGTTACTTCAGTTTTGCAGGCAACCCTCCGAATTTGTATGTAATAGTTATGTAAATTAGTCAAATACTGATTGATCTACAACACTATTAAACATTCATTTATTGATCAATTTGCGTTTATAGTTTTAAATAGTTCATATACCATGATGTATTTGTCAGGTTTTGTGGTTGGAAATAGTTGTATTTCCTGCTCATAGTGACACATCATTTGTTTACTCGTAAATAAAATTTTTACCAGACAATTAAGGATATAACATGTCGTTACAAATATCATAAGAAGGGCCAGGATAAAATTTTAAACATTTTTATGTTGTTTATTATACCTTCTAAACAAACTGTACCATATAAATTTTCTATTCTGTGGTTTACGCTCCCAAATGTTTCAATTCAAATTTATTTTAGAAAAAAGTATTCAAAGTTAGAAAAGCACGAAAAGATAATTAAATATTTATTTTTGCCATGTTTGTATAGCATTTCCTGTTATTCAATGATTGTATAGCCTAATTTGTCTTAATCTTATAATGCAAAGATTCATTGTATATGAAGCAATGTGCTTGAAACTCATGCAGGGAGCACAGATCCAGATGGGGGTGGGGTGGAAATACTGTAAAATCATTTAATTTCGATGGGACAAAATTTAGTGGTTTTGGTAAAAAAGACCATTTCGATGGGAAATTAATTTTTGATTTAATTTGCATTTCAGATAAAGAATACAAGGGTAAAAATTATTGTTTGATGTGATTTAATTTTGTGGTTGAAGATGAAACATGAAATTTATCCCCCCACGAAATTCAATGACTTTACAGTATTTACACTAGTTTGTCAGGGGTAAGAATCTGGTGAACATCATGGGTATTTGTTATGAAATGTAAGTGATTTATTTGGCTGATGTGCACAAAACATGTTTAACTATATTACGTATAATATATCAATTATTTTACCAACAGACTCCCTTCAACAGTAGAGTACCACCATTACCTGGAGTGGTAGAGAACAGTATAGGGATGGAATGTACCGGGATGGACATGTGTACTGATAATCTCAACAATAACAACAACAACAACGTTACACATCCTGGTCACCTTTGTCAACCACAAATCAGCCAACCTGCCTTACAGGTATACTAGAATCGGGCCTCAGGCTCGTGAGTTGTGACCTCATGGTTTAATTCACTATAATAATAGAGCCTTTTCCTAAAAGTGCAGCTCAAATTGCTGCTGAATACTCAGTTTCGGCCCATGCATTCATGTTTATACTGATGGTATTCTATATTAAATGATTCTGTGATCTATGTAGAAATATTGGGGTTAAACACACATTGTTTGCTTCAACAGATGGTCCATCAGTTATAGTACTTTTTGATAAAATCAACATTTTAACACATTTAAAACTCAATGAGAGATGGTGACTTTTACGTTTCTCCAGTTTCACTGAGATTCATCAAAAGTTATTCCCCTTGAATTATGTTAATAAATAAGTGGCTATAATTATGAGCTTGAGTTACAAGTCAATAAGCATACATTTATAACTGAATGGCATTTGCCAATTAGACAGAGTTATAAGGGAATGACCCATGGACTAACTTTTGTCTCAGTCACATGTAAAAAAAACTGTATAGTGTAAAACCATTATTTTTCATGGGGGGGGGGTATAGATCATGGATTTCGCGTTTCACCTTCAACCACGAAATCAAATCCCATCGAACAATAATTCTGGCCCTTGTATTTATTACCTGAATTGCAAAATCCATGAATTAACATCCCATCGCAATGGTAGTTTTTACCAAAACTACAAAATTTTGTCCCATCCAAAATGAATGATTTTTTACAGTATTGCATGTTTTTACATTGAATATAACGGTATTTGGTTTCAGGATCAGATGTTTATGGATCTAAATGATGAACTGTACAGTACAACATCATGGCCTTTAAACCCTCAGACAGATGCCGAGTATGAAGCAGCATGTAGTATGGTAGCAGCTATGGAAGCTGAGGGAGGACCCGATCCTAATCAATATAGAATACATCATCATCATCCTCAATCCTCGTTAGTACTTATATCATACCTGCCAAGTACTCCTATTAAATGGAGTTACTCCTATTTAGTTGTTAATTTCTGGTTTTTCAAGTTCACCTAACTTTGAACAAAGGTACCATGGATTCATTTTATGATCTTCTGTCCCATATTTAAAACCATTAGAATGAATACATTCCTTATTTATGCATCAAAATCCCTTTTAAATCACATTTAAGTGAAACTTGTGACTTGTTTTTGATTTAACTAACTTGGCAGGTATGCCATATATATTCAGTCAAAACTTTCTTTACGACAAATGTGACTGTATTATCACCTAACAATGAAGAACACAGTCACTGTTACTGTCCTCAATCTTTGATGAGGAGTTTAATTGCCAGGTACATGTCAGTAGTCAGAGACTAAGTAGTTTCTGTTCAATCAAACAATGACGCTTTGTCCTTGGATCTTCAAAATTTGCAATGAGTTTGCTGTTGGCCAGCAACAGGGATAGACCCCTAAAGAGGTCAGTAGGTCAAGCTCACTGTGACCTTTGCCATTTCAGACTATTAGGCTTCTATATAGGAAATAATTTTTCTACAAATTAAAGAAAATGACATAACATGTGTTGTATCTTTCCTTATCATTATCTACCAACATGTGGTCTATGGTTAGGGTAACTTGGACAATAATATGCAAATGATAGCATCTCCTTTAACACACAGAAACTGCATAGTTTTATATCATAAATTGATATGATATCATTGAAGACAAAAAACTTTTAAATTAATAAATTTTTCACTAATTAGAAATTGATAGTAGTTGGATTCCAACCCATATGGTCATACTGTACATCACTATAAAAGTTATACCTGACCAATATAAAATAATCAAATCAAGCTATTAGTCTTTCACAATGACTGGGTACATATCGAAACAGATGCTAGGTAAGTTTTAAGCAAAGACCTAAATTACACAGATTGGAAACCTGTACCAAATCTCATTATATCTCGTGGCAGGTCTTCTGGAATCTTATGAAATCTCGCGAAATCTCGTCTGTATTTGATACCTTATATCTCATGGTCTAATATATTGACACAAAAACTAATTAATCTATGCAATAGATTTATTATTAAGCTTTACAATGATGCCTCATTTATTGAAACCAGACAAGGAATGAAGTAGTAGACCCCAAAGAGCCAGACCTACTCTCATTTTTATAACATTCATGTAAATTCCAAGTTTATCAGAAAATATCTTATTTGCCTTATTTAAATCCTAATTTTCTGTATTTTATAAGAGATAAACAAAAATGGGTTACTTCATGTGGTAGTACAAAACAAAGCTCATCAACATGATGCATTGTCCATGAAAATTGGATGACTAAAAAAAGTTTTATGCACTGTAACTGACTCTGCTGTCTGTTACTTTGCGTTTTCCTCTAAGTTTTCAGTGGAGTGTCCAATCTGTGTAATTTAGGTCTTTGTTTTAAGCTAGAAGACTTTTTTTAAATTGTCCGAATTGGTATACATGTATTGCATTTGAAATATTAAAGTATCCTGAATTATTTACCCTGGTAAATAAACTGTAGCAAGTGTTTTAACTAGATTGAAAAAATGATAAAAATGAATTTCATTTTTAAAATGATACTGATAGTGTTCTGTAATTAGGGGATGGGCATTATAACAGGCTGTCCACCAATCATTGAAAAAATTAGGGCTAATCTAGGGTTACATTAAGAAAAGATTATGTATAATTAAGGGCTAAATATAGAATTTTGGAACTAAATTAGAACATATAAAGATGTTTACACAGACTTACCTTTAAAAAAAGAAACTCACAAACAATTCTATAATTGCAGGAAAGGTGTTTTCCATGAGTTTGCATTATCTAAGCTGTTGTAGGCTGTGACATGATAACATTTAAAAAAGTATTTCAAGAAATCTAAAAAAAAATAGGAATTGTACAGAAAAATTATAAGTTTTTTAACTTTTTAGGAATTGCCTTCGGATTTTTTATTTTTATAGGAATTTTAGCCAAACTGAAAGAAGCATTTCTTAGGAATTTCAGGGCCGCTTGACAGCCTATATGATAGGCATTAATTTTGAAGTGTGTCATGTGTACATCAGTATTGAGGAATTGTGTTTAGAACTACAACATAATTATAAATGATTAAAAAAGATATATAATTTTTCTGAAAGCGTGGATGTTAAAACTTAAGTTGGAAACATTTTATCAACGTTTATCAAGTTCAACATAATAGAAAGTTCCTGGATAACCTAACACTCCTCATCACCAGAATATTTCCGGCAAAAAGTAGAGACTTGTATATAATGCACAAGATTACAAGTATATTGTAGCTACAAACCATTCATGTATAGAATGTAACATACCAACCAGTGCCCCATACAGTGATAGTGTTATATAGTCAGTATAGTATGCTAGATACCCAGATGGTCAAAGATAGAAATACATCCTCATCATTTCCTTATAATTGCTGTGTAATATATTACATGAAATAATTATTATCAATGACATGATAAAAAGGTCCATGCTGTGCCCCCTACCGCTGGCAAAGTCCCCCTTTAATGGTGTAGAGATTATACTGTGTGCCTATATCACCCGAAACAGACAAGCACCACACCTTTCAAATCAAGATTATGATGTCTCTATAACACTCTTATACATGTAGTGCGTCGTTTTGGGTGTGAAATACGTGGTACCATAATGTCTAGTAGAAGTGCTTAACATTTATATGAATTTGTAGCGTAATTGAAGGCACAGGAGTAAGTATGGTGTGTGTAGTGTGAATGTTAAACCTAACATCTCCCATAACATGATACTATCACGATTAAATCACAGGTGTTCGACCCGACATTTTTTTCACCCTCTACTATAATAGCCATCTGTGGATTAAATCTAAACATAAAACTTTAAACACTCATTTGGCATATTCATGTAATTTCATCATTCATTATTATATGTTATATATATATTATAACACTGGTCTAAGGTCATTTAAGATGGGTGGCTACAGAAATAACAAAGTGGTGAAATTGATGTTTAAATTTATTGATGGGCTGTATCACAGGTCAGTGAAAAGTGTCCAACATCACTTATTATTAATACATATTATATAATATGTATATATACCGGTAAGTGATGTAGGACACTTTTCACGGACCTGTGGGCTGTATGATCAACTGAAATTTTGTTGGATAACTCACTAGCACACTAAGAACAGGTCCTGAATCTGATGGGCCTGTTAACCACCATTAACCGTCAAGTCCTGGTCATCAACACTCAAAATTTCCTCACTCTATCTAATGATATTAAATTTTTTAGTGCTATGGTCTAATGGTTTGCAATAGAAAACTGGTACCACTAACTTATCAAATGATTGCCATGTGGATTTCAAGTCACCCCCAAATAACTACACTGTTATGTGTTTTGTTGAGGTCTTGTCTTTTTGATAAAAGTTTTGGCATGTATATTTGTTACTTGACCATGAAAAAAATGACTCCTAAAAGAAGTTGACAAACGTTTTAGCTGCATGATAACATTTACATTACACATACTGCAGTATGTCCATAAAGTTATTTTAGATAACAGAATTTTCTGCTTCCTATATCTTTCTGGGTAGAAACAACGATCTCTTCGTTAGTAGTTTGCGCCTATAGTGGGTTTAAACCTATACCCATCGCCATGGAAGTGTATTAGATTACTCTACTATTTGAATAACCCCTGAAGCAGGTTGCTTAAACAACCATAAGCCACATAATTCTGTACCTCAATCAACATCAGTCCAGTTCATTTATGGTACCAGAGACGTGGAAGTTATGTCCAATATCTTTGGTTTGTGGGTATATTGCTTTGCGCATGTCTGTTAGTCGGTCTATCTGTCAGTTTGTCGGTTGGTCTGTCGGTAAACCAAAATGGTTTCCGTAAAAAAACCTCAAGAACACTTGGCCCTAGGATCTTTCAACTTTTCATGGAGGTTGGCTAACATCAGTAGATAACCCTTATTGATTTTGTTAAGATTTGGAATCTATAACACTGGTATATACTTTCATTTTCAGTGGTGCTAAAGACCAGTTGTCGTCTAGTAAAGAACAAAGTCATTCTATCAAACCGTCCTGGGAAGTTACACAAGATGGCCGACATTATGTCTCAGATTATTACTAGCTTAATTGTTATCTTTGAATTATTTTAAGTTGTATTTTTTAAAAAATGTTTATGATTGAGTGATGTTAATATTGGTGTTTTTGTTAATGTTTACATAAAAATAACTCAGCCTAAGGGTATAAGATGTATGTTTGTAAATATAGTGGTTTGTGTGTGTGTTTGTACTTTATACTTGTAGTAGAGTTTAATTGACCTGTCAAAAATACATAATTTCACTGTACTGTTGTTTCAATTGATAATAGCAATGAAGGAACTTTCCCATTCAAAAGAATAGCGGGGATTACTGTTAACTCTGTTACACCCAGTTGAACCTCGATAAACATAGTTTACCTGATGAACGAGCCAATGTTTATAACTGTTATCATTTAACTTTGCGAATACCGACCAAGCCCTATATACACAAACACAAATTGATAATGTCAACACTATATGGGTGAAACTTTAGTTTTAATTCAAGTTTTATTGTTGACAAGCAGTTGAAGTTGTCATGCTGCGTTTTAAAGTATGATCTGTTCTTGTAAAAACTGTAATGATGTTTCCGGATGTTTTTGTGTTTGTTATTGTTTTGTGGTTTACATTTTATCATGTAAATCTGATTATTAGAATGTAATTAACATTACAAATGAGTTGATGGTTGAACAAACTAGGGTTAATATTATTGCATGTTTCATGGTATGTGATTGCCACATCATGTCGTTACCTGAGCACAGAAAGGATAAACACTGACAATTTATTATAATGCAATGATTTGTAGTCTTGTTTAAAACATGTTTTCAACAAAGTATTTTAAAATTAGATCAAGTCATTTTATTGGGGGGGGGCATCAGTCAGGCATTAGTTATGACACTGCAGCTTAAAGTGTATAGAGCTATATCGGAAGATATTTTTTAAAAAACTTTCAAAACTGAAAAAAAAACTATGCTTTCATATCCATTAGATCATTTGTCGCTTCCGTTTTAACATAAACTCTCTCTGTGATTTATTTGACATGCAAACTGTCCATTTCAATAGGAAAGTGTTCTAGAACACCCTATGAAACTATAAGAATCGTCTATTTTTCGACGATTGAATCAAAGTACACAGAACCCATCCAAAGTTTTAATTTGCAATTAAGGTAGTCTAGTACCATACTAAAAACGATGCAAGCAATTATTTTGACATTGAATGACTGTTAAAATATAGCTCTATACACTTTAATGTATGGATAGATTAGATGAAGTGGAAATGAAGGGTTCAAGGTCACTTACTAAAAATGATAATGTGGGAGACAAACATTTTTGTAACATTTAAAACCATTTTAACTGTTTTTGTTTAGTAATGCTTGAATGGTCCTTTACACATGCTTTTATCACATTTATGTGTCTACTAGTCTGTGCTGGTTGTATAATGTATTTGAAATTATATGTGAACAAAAGAGCAGTAGCATTTTCACCAGATTTTAAATTTTCTGAAATGTTGCATTGAAGTATTTAAGTAGATTGTATATGAATTAGAATAGTGGATACAGGGTATATGTACAGGGTTCACGATGGACCAGAGTTATCTGGTCAAGTGTCGTTAGTTATACTGATACTATTTACTTGCCCAACTACATGTATTTTGGGTTGTTGCAATGTGGTCTAATTCTCTCATACATTGTGTTACTAGGCACTAGCACCATACAGTGATAAGAATTCCACTATATGTGTAAACTATTGAAAACATATACACTGTAACATCATATAATTTCAATGGGATATTTTTTTAGGTTTTGGTAAAAATGACCTTTTCGATGGGACATTAATTTGTGGATTTTGTATTTCAGGTAATAAATACAAGGGTCAAAATTATTGTTCAATGGGATTTGATTTTGCGGTAGAAGGTGAACCACGAAATTCACGAAACTTTATACCCGTGAAAATTAATGATTTTACAGTAGATAGTAAAATGCAATAAATGGGTAAAGCTTGGATGTTGATATATAATTGTGCCTTAAGTAACACTTTGCAAATGGCAGCTACAGCGAAATTAATCAAATTGTTAATGGAACTTATAATGTTTCAGTATTTTTATGTTGCATGCAATTATATTTTAAAACACAATGTTACTGTAGTAAAAGTTACGATGTCATGACAGATGGAATTCTAAAGTCCTTAAATGGAAGAAATTTACTTGAAATGTACTTAAAAAAGTGAACCATGGGATTTTAGATTCAGAAATATTCTCAATCATGCATCAAATGTATTTATTATCCTAAGGCCATAATAAATTAATTATGAAATTATCATTCTTTTTGTACTGCTAGGCTTGTTCCTATTTCAGTGACAAAAAACCCACTTTTTGTCAAAGAATTTTTTTAAAGAGAGATATTGTGTGTTGTAATACACGTTTTTGTTATATACCATATTAATACTGTCTTCAAATAATTTTAAAATTTGCTGAAATCTGAGTACATGTAGTATGTTTTCAAGAATCAAAATACCTTCGACTTGACCAAATTCCCATTGCATAAGCAAAGCGCTACCGAGCACCTTCATTCGATAACCTCTCGTTCTATTAGATACATAAGGCAATGATTACCTCCAATGGAAAGCACTGCCTAGCACTTTGCTTAGGCAACAAACAGCACTTCTTTACAGACTATTAAAAACAAACCATAAAAATGATTTTTTATTCTCTCACTCGTATTAAACAAATAATAAATTTATTATGGCCTAATGGCTCTTATTTAAATTATGACATCTGCCTATGTAAGCTAATTTATCCCTGCCTGTAATGGAAGATGTGGAGTTATATAATATATAACTTTGCACATGTTGCAAGGTCGTTTTGACCAAAATTAATGGTTTCCTATCAATAACTTTAGAACAGTTTGTTTTATTTTACAGGTACTTTAATGTGTTTTAAATGATGATGAAACTGTTTTTCACATATTAGTTTTAACTTTTTACTATTTTTCTTAGAATCTCACTTTTTATTAATATATTTTACTTTTTTGATGTTATAAATTTAATGAAATATTTTATGCTGTAAAAGGAATGATGGAGTGATATTAAGTATTAAATCATCATGTTTTAAAAGACAGATCTCAGTGCAGACAATGATTGCGTTGTTATTGTATGCTTAAATGTTTTAAAATTGATATATCTTTCTAATTATCAGTATTCGTGCTTAAAATGCACTATTTGAAAGGCTGTAATTATACCCCACAAAATGAAGAGTTGTATAATTAGAGTACACTTATCCTTAGGTCAGTCTTGTAGAGTCAATGTCGCTGTTACTAAAACTAGGAAATCAGTTTCCAGATGATAACTTTTGTTAAAAATGAGATATTGTTGCAATTTGCTGTTTAGGTAGCTTGTTTAAAGATCTGAATTTTTGGCCGACATGAAAACCTGGTTTCTCTGATAAGGTAGTATATTGGGGAGATATTATAAGTCTCTATGTGGCAATTCTAGTTTATAGTTTAACTTATTGTTTTACTTACTGTCTGCCTATACACCCATATTTTGGTATCAACTATGTGTACTTGTGTCATTGATATTTTTCTTTGAAAGATGTAGTAATTTTGTTTTTCACTCTCCTATTTAAATACAGATATTTTTGATACGGATCCAATCTTCATTTCAATTTACTTGTTAGCGTTTTGGTCAAGGTCTTGATGCCAAAGACCACCTAAGAATTCAACAATTAGTTTTTGTTACAATTGTTACTCTTGTTTTTTTTGTTTGTTGTGTAAATATTATATTTACTATGACTTATCATGTTTTTATGAATGATCAAAAGCAAATGGTTTGCTGGTAGGCAATGACCTGTAAACTGTTTACATAAACCCCAACAAACTATCAAATAAAATAATGCATTACCTCAATTCATTGTGGTCCATAATTGTGTCATAATTTAGTACTGTAACTGTTGCACTAGAGTATTTTATTGTTCCAAGTTCGGAAAAAGAGACCGCTTATGACATATGATGATAATTTGAACAGATGCATTGTGAGTTACTCCCCAAAAAACTAAGTCATTGTCACCTTATTAATAATCATTGAATGATCCATTGTATGTCTGCTCAACCAAATTCTTAATGTGCTAAAATTGCTAGTTTATGCAACTAATTCATACTAATTTTTTTGTGTGGATATTGTTTATATTATTAATCAAATAACCTGCGGTCTGGGAGTGCATTAAAGCCGTGCCAGAAATATCGTAATGCACTCCCAGCCAATTCAAAAGGCAAAGCCTCGTGTCATATTGTTTTGTCCACTCGTTTAATAAAACTCGTATTTAATGAGCACTCATGCAAGATCCTCTATATAACATCATAATGCATGCATGTCTCCAAAAATTGGCACAGAGAATATTATTAGGTTAACTTGGATCTTTATTGTTAAAAATAAGCTAGGATGTTTGATTAGTTGTATGTTAAGTTCACAAATTTTAAAAAAATAAAAGAAAATGTTAAATGAATGTCAAATCATAGTGTAAATTATGTTTGTGAAACTATTGTGATTTTAACTAATCACTAGACTAACTATCTATCAGATAAATATGTAGTGGATGAACGAGAATGAGCAAGTCCTTTCCATGACTATGTGATAGCAATGTTTATCTGTTTCCATTCAAATGTGGAGCAGTTGCTGGTTCATGCAGAAGGATATGTTTGTCCTGCTTGCAGTCTAGGAACTCTGGTTAAGTGAATCTGACATCGTATATGACAGTAAAGGTTATTGGCAAATTGCACAATTAAGCATAAGTACATGGGCCTTATTCACAGATGTTGTAAGACTGAAAATCAGACTGCGAATAAAAATTGATAACATTTACAATCATTGCCATTTGTTTACAAATAGATTTAACCGTGTGATCATATGTTGTTACCCACTGAACATGTATACCCATTTGTATCAATATTGGTAAATTTATAAAAACATGAGAGCGAATAGACCATTAGACATATTTTGTTGGATTGATTATACAAAGTTTGTCAGGACTTATTCTCCATATAAAGCATTGGCCAGATAACACAAGATTACTATTAACAAGCCTAATTGTGCATATTGTCAGGATATAGGTTCAATAATTTTCGTATGCGTTGAACCTGTTTAAACAAAGTTTTTGCTTCAAACCATTCTACTTTACTATTAAAGCATTACATATTAACTTGACTTTCACTTTAATGTACTTGCATACACACATGTCAGTGGTGTAAATCTAGACAATTTAGAGTTTTCTGTCCTGACATTGTGCCATTATTAAAAACCCATTCTCATATTATTGATGATTGAGTCTGCATTTCTAACCAGTAAAACATTTCTGTGAAAAGTAATTAGATAAAAAGTAAAACATTAAATGCATGTTAAATCATTTTGTATGTGTATAAATCTACTGTGCAATGGCTATTTATATAATGATTATTTGCAGATGTGCACATACAATTATGCATCGTTTGCATAGAAATAACCTTCATTATCTTCACAATGTTTATTATTGTGACAACCCGCCGACATGACCAGTTGAAATGGTAGTCTAAACGTTAATAGTCTTCAGTTCAAAGGTCAAGGTTACTGTTACCTAGAACACAGAGAAACCTTTTAAAAATAATTTTGAAAGTATTAAGATTTAAGATTTGTACAATTTTATTTTGGCCCTTTATGTATAGATAAATTATTTGCAGGGTGGCCACAGACTCTGGAAAACAGGGAAAATGACTGAAGTAAATTACCTGCCGGGAAAAATCAGGGAATTTCAAAATTGGGTAAAAATCAGGGAATTATCAGGGAATTTTACAAAATTGGAGAAAAAAATGGTCTTGTAATAGGTAATTTGCCGTTTGTTCTCGGTAAATTAGTATGAAATGTGAATTTTCGTGCTCGCTACGCTCGCAAAATAACTTAAATCTATATAAACATGTTATCAGGTAGCTGTTGAAGAGCTATATAAGTACTGGAGAAAGAAATAGTAACATAAAGTTTGCACCTAACATAAAGATGCTCCTACACCTATGGTTGCGAATGCTGCAAAAATCATAGAAAATAACCTTTGGGTCAGGGAAAAATCAGGGAATTATCAGGGAATTTTATTCTTCATTTTCTGTGGCCACCCTGATTTGATATGTTAATAGAATATAGAAAGTATAATATACTAGATTGATTCCATTATGTGTTCAGGATTAGTCTGTCTCTCATTTCACTGAATCCTATCTCTGCCACTCTAGCGCTCTGAGTCAACCCTTTGGTTCTACAGGGCCCATATTCATAAAGCTCCTAAGAGGAAAATATTCCTAAGGTTGATCATTTTACGAAAGGTTTTATAAGAATTTCCTTAGTTTTATATGATTTCACCTTAGATATTGAAGTATCCTTAAGTATTATTCAGATATCTAAGGTGAAATCATATAAAACCAAGGGAATTTCTATAAAACCTTGGGTAAATGTATGAACCTAAGGAATATCTCCCCCTTAGAAGCTTTATGAATACGGGCCCAGTTGTCTATTTTCTTGTGTGACTCTCGAAGACACTCGTCATGACCGACATTCAATTCATGTATGTCAGAGATGGGATCATGTGAATCTATGTATACATGATGTTTATGTTTGGTCTATTAACTACAATCATCAGCTACCATTTAAATATCTGACTTTGTTAATTTCATTTATCACATAAGTAACGTGATATTCCATGTGGTAACAAATAATGGAACAACGTTCTCTAACATGTGTGATAACAAATGTGTGATGTCACCAGCTTTTCTGTGCAAAAACGAAACTTTGCGGGTTTAAATTCGTTATTTCTGATGTTGGTTTTGACTCGGTAACTATGGTAATGTGATAAACAGAATCTGTCATTCGTTGTCATTGAGATCAATATTTCTAAAACTCGTCACAAAAACAAATTATTAAGCATTGCCAAAGGCTCGCTAAGTAACAGTATTTTCAAGACTTATTTATTTAAGAAATGTTGATCTCAAAAGACAACTTATGACGGATCCTATATTTATCTAATAGACTATAAGTGGTGACAGAATTAACCAAGTCAGACTGTATCTAGATTGAATGCAGTTAATCTTGCTTGATTATACATGTAATTATAATAAATAACTAACTAGTTCAAGCCCTCATATATTCCCAGCCTATTCATTATGTTGTGTTTTTAAATTTTGCAATAAAAGTGAAATATGTTCCATTTTCTTTTTGTGTGTCTTATTTCTGTGTACATCAATCAAGTATTATGACTTAAATGCTCAGGATTCCTCGACTTCTGACATGTACATGTATTATACAGTGTACACACACTGGTTGATGGACAGATGCTCCAACATATGTGTAATACATTAGTATTTTAATTTATTGAACCAGCCGAATAACATAATTTTGAGCTGTATTTGTATAGCAAGCTTCAAATTTATTCACCATGTTCAGTAACATTTTTGTAAAATATTCCTTGATATTTTCTGTAAACATCTCATCGGAGATAAATCTCACCTCAAAGATTGCTATAAGTAGTTAAGGTAATTTCCATCGGAGGACAAACTCAAAATAAGCATTACGAACAGAAAACATTATTCTTACATTTTTGCAGTGAAGTTTAATGAGTTTGAACTCCTGATTTTTCGGAAATTCAGACTCCGATTTGGGCAAAAACTCAGCTTGAGATGAGATTTTACATGAGATGTTTCGGGGTATTGCGGCCTGATTGGTCGAAATTCGAACCTCCAACTCATTCCACTCTATGTGTCATGTTCAGTGAGATAAAGTAATTTGGTTGAACACACCAGGACCCAATCTCCCGAAGCTTCTCAATCTGAGCTGGATTGCATGCAATTATTTACATGTGGCTTTATGTTATTGGGCTCAAAATTCCACCACAAAAGAGAATCAAAGGTCTTTACAGTATACTTTCATGAGCTTGAACTTAAGATTAATCTTAAATCAAACATCTTATTGGGCCAAAATCTCAATTTGAGTTGAAACTTTTACTTGAGTTGCTTTGGGACGCCAGGGCCTGATGTGCGATACCTTCTCTAAAACAGAATTGTTGTTATTCAGCATAAGTAGAACCGAAAAAGAGTAGCTCCTCAGTATACCAACCACTTTAAGGGGAGCCGATTGCTTCACAAACTTGACTAAGAATATTGAACCTTGCAACACAAAACTGACCGAAAATTGCTCTTGCAGCACAAAACTGACCAAGGATTGCTCTTGTATCAAAAACCTGGCCAAGGATTGTCGCTTGTATTACAAACCTGACCAAGGATTGCCTCTTGTATTACAAACCTGACCGAGGATTGTCCCTTGCATCACAAACCTGACCAAGGATTGTCCCTTGTATCACAAACCTGACCAAGGATTGTCTCTTGTATTACAAACCTGACCAAGAATTACCCCTTGTATCACAGACCTGACCAAGCATTGTCCATTGTGTCACAAACCTGACCAAGGGTTGTCCCTTGTATCACAAACCTGACCAAGGATTGTCCCTTGTATCACAAACCTGACCAAGGATTGCCCCTTGTATCACAGACCTGACCAAGGATTGCCCCTTGTATCACAACCTGACCAATAATTGGTCCTTGTATCGCAACCTGATCAATGATTGCCCCTTTTATCACAAACCTGACCAAGGATTGTCCCTTGTATCACAAACATGACCAAGGATTGTCCCTTGTATCACAAACATGACCAATGATTCCCTCTTGTATCACAAAGATGACCAATGATTACCCCCTTTATCACAAACATGACCATGGAGTACCCCTTGTATCACAGACCTGACCAAGGATTGTCCCTTGTATCACAGACCAGACCAAGCATTGTCCCTTGCATCACAAACGTGACCAAGGATTGTCCCTTGTATCACAAACCGGACCAATGATTGTCCCTTGTATCACAAACCTGACCAATGATTGTCCCTTGTATCACAAACCTGACCAAGGATTGTCCCTTGTATCACAAACCTGACCAAAGATTGTCCCTTATATCGCGACCTGACCAATGATTGTCCCTTGTATCGCAACCTGACCTATGATTACCCCTTGTATCACTAACCTGACCAATGATTGCCCCTTGTATCGCAACCTGACCAATGATTGCCCCTTTTATCACAAACCTGACATATGATTATCTACGTACCTCTAAAACGAATGGATTGTCTTGTTTAACAAATGTCATTGTAACGAGCAACCTGACCAAGGCCACCACTATTTCGCCAATATGACTAAGGATAGCCATTTGTTCCGGTTGTCTGCAGAAATGCAGACCATTTACATTCGTTGTCATTTGAAAGCTTTGGGTTCACGTGTTGATCACATATACGTTTGACAATGCCGACTGTTGCATACGGAACTTGTATACGATAAATGTACGTCTGACTCAGTAATTTCTGTGAGGCTATTATTTATCTCACCACAAAAAATGCTACCACAAAAAGCGATACGTGTAAAATCCGTCATCTCAATTGTCCAAGTTACGTCTTTCGTAACCTTTTTATTGTTATGTATTTAAAATCCTTTCTATCGATTAATCACTCATTAGTGTTGCAATAATAATTGTGAAATTTGCATTTTAAGAGTACATTGTATTTTTGATAGACATTCTCAAACCGTGCGTGTTAATTACGCCATGCACGTGTATAACTGACTTACATGTGGAATATTAAACACTGAACATGCAACAAGATATGTATACACATACATCACCCTGTCTCATTAAGATACCTAAATTGTGACGTCTGGTGTAACTTACCGAAGTCAAAGCACACGTTACATCAGTGTTACGTTCAATTATGTTCCATTCATGGGAAAACCCTTCTTGTTAGTCACCATACATCATTCGATCCAAATAGATAATTCATTATAATTACGCATGCTTCTTATAATTAGTTATTACATTGTATACTAATTGGGTTTGTTTTAAAGTGTGTTTATAATTAACCATTTGCCTCAGACATTGCATTTGATATTAAACGACAGTTAGCACTCTATATAATGTTCGATGATGCATTAAATCGGTGCTTAATGTTGCTATTTCGGAATTCTGATCTTGGTTGATGTTGCTGCCTTAAGTTGAGGATATTCAGGACTAAAAGTACGATCTTAGCATAACCTTGCAAACACTGATTGACGGTTACTGAAAGCAGTAGAAAATTGTTTTAAACACAAGTATCCAAACAGCACGTACACTGAGTAACTAGACGAGCACATCACACCTCGAGCACAATACACAACTTTAAGTGCCACAACAGAAACAGTAGTGTACATGCCTTTTTGAAAGAATTGAACAGCATTGTGGTGAACATCAAAGTGGCAAAATGCAACATTGGCATAGATAGTTCGCTTTAAACTGAATCAATATTACCAACAAAACGCGGAAGTGAAAACAGATGTAGATTCACATTGTTTGAATAAACTTTTGGTTATTTTGTCATTCTTGCGGTCTCGTTTTGACTAATGCCGTATAATATTATCAATATTCGAATGGGAACAAGTATGTATCCAGATGATTCGTTATTGTTTAAATGCATACTACAATATGTGTTTGTTAAGAACTCGAGCTATCTAATAAACCAGACCTGCGTATTTAATTGAGCTAAGACAAAACTATAACATAAACTCCACCATTGTATAGTATGTTTCGGACGAAATCAAGCAATGACCTTCAATGCACTGTGTGTTCATGTGTCATATGGATATCGCATAATAAAATATTAATAATAATACTGAACAAAAGCAAAGGTAACAGTATCGTTGAAAAAGAAATTTAAAAAAAAATGAAATTGAAACAAAAAATCTCGAAATTTAGGTACATTCTGTACTACATGTATATAATACTTAAATTTCGAGAATTTTTTTTTTCAATTTCATTTTTTTTTATATTTCTTTTCAACGATTCTGTTACCTGTGAACAAAAGTAAGTACAATGAACAACACCAGCAAATCAAAATAAAACAGACAAAATCATACTTATTTAGGTTGTCTTTCAATCAGGACACGTTTAATGTAAACTAATGACAAAAATGTTAGTGAGTCAGAGAATTTATCTTTTTTTTAATTCATCATTTTTTTTAATTCATTATTTTTGCATCGTTTGTCTTATAAATAGGTCGCATTTAATGTAAGCCATGGGAAATACAATGTTTTTTGTCACAGATTAGAAAATACGTTGATATTTTGACATTGTTGTACATTCCGGTTACGTTCAACCATTCCGCTATACATTTCCTTTAAACTGTCAAGACAATGTATTACCGGACTTAAAAATAGCCACGGTGTGATGTATTTGAGAATATTAGTCCACTAAAATTTCATTTTGAGAAATATTCTTATTCCACAAATTGTATGCTGTAAATAATGCAAATGCCTTCCCCAAAAATTTGGTTTCGTGTATTTGCAAAATAAGTGAATTTAAAAGTCCACACGGCAGAGTATTCGAAATAACTACAGAAGCCTGCTTTTTAACTCCACTTTTCGAAGAGTATGGGAGCTATTGCAGTCACCCGAGCGTCCACGTCGGCGTCTGCGTCCACGTCGGCGTAATTGTAATGTTAAAGTTTACATACCACCTCAAATATTTTCAACGTCCATTGACATATCGGTTTGGATCTAAGTCCTTAAAATGGACGTAATTGGCTTGAAATAAGTAAACCATGGGATTTTAGATTCAGAGATATTCTCAATCATGCATCAAATGTATTTATTATCCTAGGCCATAATAAATTAATTATGAAATTATCATTATTTTTGTACTGCTAGGCTTGTCCCTATTTCAGTAACAAAAAACCCACTTTTTGTCAAAGAATTTTTTTAAAGAGAGATATGGTGTGTTGTAATGCATGTTTTTGTTATATACCATATTAATACTGTCTTCAAATAATTTTAAAATTTGCTGAGATCTGAGTACATGTGGTATGTTTTCAAGAGTCAAAATACCTTCGACTTGACCAAATTCCAATTGCATAAGCAAAGCGCTACCGAGGACCTTCATTCAATAACATTTCGTTCTATTAGATACATAAGGCAATGATTACCTCCAATGGAAAGCACTGCCTAGCACTTTGCTTAGGCAACAAACAGCACTTCTTTACAGACTATTAAAAACAAACTATAAAAATGATTTTTTTTCTCTCACTCGTAATAAACAAATAATAAATTTATTATGGCCTAATGGCTCTTATTTAAATCATGACATCTGCCTATGTAAGCTAATGTATCCCTCCCTGTAATGGAAGATGTGGAGTTATATAATATATAACTTTGCACATGTTGCAAGGTCGGTTTGACCAAAATTAATGGTTTCCTATCAATAACTTTAGAACAGTTTGTTTTATTTTACAGGTACTTTAATGTGTTTTAAATGATGATGAAACTGTTTTTCACATATTAGTTTTGTTTTAACTTTTTACTATTTTTCTTAGAATCTCACTTTTTATTAATATATTTTACTTTTTGATGTTATAAATTTAATGAAATATTTTATGCTGTAAAAGGAATGATGGAGTGATATTAAGTATTAAATCATCATGTTTTAAAAGACAGATCTCAGTGCAGACAATGATTGCGTTGTTATTGTATGCTTTAATGTTTTAAAATTGATATATCTTTCTAATTATCAGTATTCATGCTTAAAATGCACTGTTTGAAAGGCCATAATTATACCTCCACAAAATGAAGAGTTGTATAATTAGAGTACACTTGTCCTTAGGTCAGTCTTGTAGGGTCAAGGTCGCTGTTACTAAAACTAGGAAATCAGTTTCCGGATGATAACTTTTGTTAAAAATGAGATATTGTTGCAATTTGCTGTTTAGGTAGCTTGTTTAAAGATCTGAATTTTTGGCTGACATGAAAACCTGGTTTCTCTGATAAGGTAGTACCGGTATATTGGGGAGATATTATTAGTCTCTTGTGTTGCAATTTTAGTTTATAGTTTAACTTACTACTTAGCTTAATCTCTGTCTATTATTATAAACACCCATATTTTTGGATCAGCTATGTGTTCTTTTGTCATTGATATTTTTCTTTGAAAGATATAGTAATTTTGTTTTTCATTCTCTTACTTAAATACAGATATTTTGATACGGATCCAATCTTCATTTCAATTTACTCGTTTGCGTTTTGGTCAAGGTCTTGATGCCAAAGACAACCTAAGAATTCAACAATTCGTTTTTGTTATAATTGTTACTCTTGTTTTTTTGTTGGTTGTGTAAATATCATATTTACTATAGTTGATTCAAAGATCTCTGTCACAACCGCGTAAACAAACATTCACCCCGGTCGATTAATAAAACTGTTTCGGGATTAAATTATACTATCAATAATACACTGAAATGATTAAAAAGCTAATGGTCATATAGCGTTGTGGTTATACTTGCTGCAATTAGCTATTCAGAAATGGAACATTATGGCAGTTTTGACAGACATCTTTGAATCGACAATATGACTTATCATGTTTTTATAAATGATCAAAAGCAAATGTTTTGCTGGTTGCCAATGACCTGTAAACTGTTTACATAATCCTCAAAAAACTATCAAATAAAATAATGCATTACCTAAATCCATTGTGGTCCATAATTGTCTCATAATTTAGTACTGTAACTGTTGCACTAGAGTATTCTATTGTTCCAAGTTCGGAAAAAGAGACCGCTTATGACATATGATGATAATTTGAACAGGTGCATTGTGTGTTACTCCCCAAAAAACTAATCATTGTTACCTTATTAATAATCATTGAATGATCCATTGTATGTCTGCTCAACCAAATCCTTAATGTGCTAAAATTGCTAGTTTATGCAACTAATTCATACTAATTTTTGTGTGTGGATATTGTTTATATTATTAATCACATAACCTGCGGTCTGGGAGTGCATTAAAGCCGTGCCTGAAATATCGTAATGCACTCCCAGCCAATTCAAAAGGCAAAGCCTCGTGTCATATTGTTTTGTCCACTCGTTTAATAAAACTCGTATGTAATGAGCACTCATGCAAGATCCTCTATATAACATCATAATGCATGCATGTCTCCAAAAATTGGCACAGAGAATATTATAAAGTTAACTTGGATCTTTATTGTAAAAAATAAGCTAGGATGTTGGATTAGTTGTATGTTAAGTTCACAAATTAAATTAATTTAAAAGAAAATGTTAAATGACTGTCAAATCATAGTGTAAATAATGTTGGTGAAACTATTGTGATTTTAACTAAGTACTAGACTAACTATATATCAGATAAATATGTAGTGGATGAACGAGAATGAGCAAGTCCTTTCCATGACTATGTGATAGCAATGTTTATCTGTTTCCATTCAAGTGTGGAGCAGTTGCTGGTTCATGCAGAAGGATATGTTTGTCCTGCTTGCAGTCTAGGAACTCTGGTTAAGTGAATCTGACATCGTATATGACAGTAAAGGTTATTGGCAAATTGCACAATTAAGCATAAGTACATGGGCCTTATTCACAGATGTTGTAAGACTGAAACTCAGACTGCGACTAAAAATTGACAACATTTACCATCATTGCCATTTGTTTGCAAATAGATTTAACCATGTGAAATTGTATCTGACCATTTGTTGTTTCCCACTGAACAGGTATACCCATTTGCATCAATTTTGGTTAATTTATAACAATATGAGAGCATATAGAACGTTTGACAATATAAAGTCTAAGTCTGAATTTTAGACTTACAACGTTGGTGAATAAGGCCACTGTAATGTAGTCAGGCATGATTATGTTTCGAACTTAAAGTGGGTTAGACATATTTTGTTGGATTGATATTACAAAGTTTGTCAGGACTTATTCTCCTTATAAAGCATTGGCCTGATAACCACTCAACTTCACAAGATTACTGTTAACAAGCCTAATTGTGCATATTGTCAGGATATAGGTTCAATAATTTTCGTATGCGTTTAACCTGTTTAAACAAAGTTTTTGCTTCAAACCATTCTACTTTACTATTGAAGCATTACATATTAACTTGACTTTCACTTTAATGTACTTGCATACATGTATATATGTCAGTGGTGTAAATCTAGACAATTTAGAGTTTTCTCTCCTGACATTGTGCCATCATTATAAACCCATTTTCATATTAATGATGATGGAGTCCACATTTCTAACCACTAAAACATTTCTGTGAAAAGTAATTTGATAAAAAATGCAACATTAAATGCTGTTAAATCATTTTGTATAAGTATAAATCTACTGTGCAGTGGCTATTTATATAATGATTATTTGCAGATGTGCACATGAAAATATACATCGTTTGCATAGAAATAACCTTCATTATCTTCACATTGTTTTCTCTTTTATTGTAACAACCCGCCAACATGACCAGTTGAAAAGGTAGTCTAAGCTTTAATAGTGATTGTCTTCAGTTCAAAGGTCAAGGTTTCTGTTACCTAGAACACAGAGAAACCTTTTAAAAATAATTTTGAAAATATTAAGATTTAAGATTTGTACAATTTTATTTTGGCCCTTTATGTATAGATATATAATTAGATATGTTTATAGAATATAGAAAGTATAATATACTAGATTGATTCCATTGTGTGTTCAGGATTAGTCTGTCTCTCATTTCACTGAATCCTGTCTCTGCCACACTAGCGCTCTGAGTCAACCCTTTGGTTCTACAGGGCCCATATTCATAAAGCTCCTAAGAGGAAAATATTCCTAAGGTTGATCATTTTACGAAAGGTTTTATAAGAATTTCCTTAGTTTTATATGATTTCACCTTAGATATTGAAGTATCCTTAAGTATTATTCAGATATCTAAGGTGAAATCATATAAAACCAAGGGAATTTCTATAAAACCTTGGGTAAATTTATGAACCTAAGGAATATCCCCCCCTTATAAGGAGCTTTATGAATACGGGCCCAGATGTTTATTTTCTTGTGTGACTCTTGAAGACACTTGTCATGTCAGACATTCAATTCTTGTATGTCAGAGATGGGATCATGTGAATCTATGTACACAGGAAAAATTTCTGCGTACGCGGTTCGTACGATTCGCGTACGTTTTTCGTACGCCATTTGGCGTACGCGGATCGTAAAAAAGGGCCCACGTACGCCTGGCGTACGCCATTTGGCGTACGCGAAACGTACGAACGGCGTACGCGGATCGTAAACAGTGATTTTTTGGCGTACGCCAATCGTACGCACCGCGTACGCCTTTCGTACGTGGACTTAATATACGTTTTTCGTACGCCAAAAATATATAGTAATGTTGATACATAAAAATTCACTTTGGCGTACGCCGTTCGTACGCTATGCGTACGCATTTCATGCGCCATTTAGGTGATATGGTTTTTGTACGCCAAATACTCTCCTGTTTCTGTACACTAATGTAGCCATATATCTCCGCCTGATGATCCTCAGCCAAATTCGGCTTTCTAATAACACTGTTGTTTTTCTTCTGGAAAATCTGGTTTTAAACCATTTTCAGGATAATTACACCTTCTATACAATGATCTATAACTGATATACATTGTTTAAGAAAGTGACAGACAGCAACTGATAAAGTGATCCCAATACTTCATCTCATGGCACTGTATACTATACCATAGTCTGAGACATACATTGTAAATATACACAAACCAAATATTAGTTTTAATTTTATTTTCAGTTATATCACATCAAAAACACATGATTCTTCTATCTCTTCTCTTGAGGCTCCGGGCCACAATCTGAAAATACAGAAGAAAACAGCATTTAATTACCTATTATTAATGACCTTTTGTTAGGTTGATAAAATGACAGACGAAATGTATTCGTTTAAAAAGCAAAGATTATTTGATTACTTTTTTTTTAATGGTAGATTAAATACAAGCTCCGAGAGTACTGTGTTGACTTAGGCAAGGTAGATTAACAGTTCTTGCGCACTGCTCTCATATTATAGGGAAATATTTTAAAAATCACACAAGAGGTACAGTTATGGTTCTTAAATGTAAAATGTCTAAGATATGCTGCAGACTAGAAATGCACTAATAAAACCAATCATTGAGAAAATATTCAAAAATCACAGAAGTTGAGTAATGGTTCTTGAATTGTTTTTTTCAGCATGGCATACCAGTTTAACTCATTGATTCAAACGAAATGGGCTACAAAATATTGTGTTTGAAACTAGGGCAGTATAACAAGCTAGGGGAATTATCCCCAGACAAAATTGTATACAAACTATGTCTCTCAAGGGTGTGATATCCCTCCATAGTACACAGTATACAATTAATTGTACTTTGTACAACTAGTTTCAGATCGGATCGGCCCAGGCACCTCCAGCCACGGGCCGATAAAATTTTAATTTGAACGACAGAAAAACCTGTAGGCCCAAAAGGCCAATCAAACATGCCAAATCGAGTATAAAATATTGTTCCTGGGAAAGACCAGTACCAATGATAACGATCGGATATTTATTAACATATTGGATAAACGCGAATAGTCATCGTCGATCGATGCCAATGTTTGCTTAAGAGAAGCTATTATAAGTAGAAACTTGTGCGTTTCTGTGATTCAGAGATGCTCATCATGCTTACCTCTTCAAACAATTTCCTTATTTCTGGTCAGAAGTCCTTCAGATCATTGGCGGCCCTCCACTAATTGCTCATCTCTCTCGTCTGTAACAAATAAATAAATGTATTACAAACATTATTTATAACCAAAGGTCAATTTCAGAATTATTATAAATTGCCCAAAATATAATTGCTTTGATTTTTCAAATGAAAGTAGATAATATTTCTCACAATCTTTTCAAGACAAAATTTATCATAAACATAAAGCAGTCATTGACAGCCATATCACCTGCACTATATGTAAACAAGAGGGCCCGAGCCCTTTCTTGGTCGCTCACCTGACAACTTCTGAGAGACAAGTGTCTTGAATATTGGATCAAAACTGAGGAAGTGTACATAGAGTGCATGCATACGAGTATATTCAAAGATTTGACCAAGTGACCAAAATTTTTACCGAACATGACATAGTTGAACATTGACCAAGATCATGATGACTAAGTTTCATGAAGATTGAATCAAAACTTGTGTATTTATTTAGTGAACACAAGGTGTTTCTAAGATTTGACCTAGTGACCTAGTTTTTACCTAACAAGACTCAGATTTAAAATTAGCCTAGAATTTAATGAAAATGTCATTCTGAAGAAGTTTCACGAAGATTGGATCAAAACTGTGACCTCCAGGATTTTCTCAGAATGACTTAATGACCTAGTTTTTGACCCAACATACCCCAGTTTTGAACTTGGCCTAGATTTGTTTGCTTTGCATTCTAATTGTGGCCGAGACGAAAAAGTTCGTATCTTGAATCCTTGATCAGATTGCACTTTAGTAGAGGCTGGGCTGGATCCAAGTTAGCGGCAATCACTTAGGACCTTTTCTTTTATATCTTATTATAACAGACAATCTGGTAAAATAGTCTTACCATGTTACATGATGAGCAGACAGGCCCTTACACACTCCTCTGTAGGTTAGCTGATATATGTAGGTGTTCCACATCTAACATTCTTCTCTGTGAACATTGACGGTGGCAGACCCATCAGGTTGGGTATTATCAGTATCTGGAAATGTAGCAATACTAGTAATGAATAAATATACATGGAGACATAAACACAAGTTATGCCCAGCGGAAGCTGTGTCCATAACAAAAAGCGAAGTCATTCAAGTGTTACCAGGCTTTGATAATGTCTTCTGTTTTTATGATAGTAAGTTTATAATAATATGTACCCCAAGTTTAAAATCAATGGATTGATGCCAGATGGACAATATTTGCAACATTGTGTAACAGACAGACAAAGGAATGGACAGGTGCACTGATATATGCCTCTGCATCAGTAGATGACGAGTATTAAGATATAGAAACTTCTTCCTGAAACTGAATCCAGTCATGCTAGTGGAGACAGAATAGAATATAATAAATGCTTGTTCCAGAAAAAGGGCACATAATTCTAAGTCTTATTGATACTATATCACTGGGTTGTCTGCCTTGTCAGTATGAATTGGTCTTCGCAAACGAAAGCTGGTGGTGACATGATGCATTTGTTATGAAACATGTTATAGAACATTGTTCCGTGATGAATGAAGGCATATAATTGTATCACAGTTTGACTTCTAAAAATGTTCTTTTACCCAAATTCAATCAAGAAGTAATTTACCTGCATTTGACCAGTTCAAAATGTCCACTGCCATCCAAAGTACTCATTAGACATACATGTTGATCAATAAGTTCTCTGACTATGTACTGGTAGAGCCAATCTATTTATTCTGGTGGTTACACTGTCTGTTACAATGGCTGTAAAGAAAACAAATAAGTTATTTAAATATATGCAATAATAACCACCAATAAACTGATACAATGTAATGGCTTAGCTATTTTGGTACATCTGTCATCTGGGGGGATTTTCCATCTATCGGGGAATCCATTCTATCAAGGTAATAAACCATGCATTTCAGGCAAGATTTCAATCAAACGCTAGTTAAAATTCACAGCTCAGTACTAGGGCTGCAACAGCATACCGCGATACACGAAACACCACAGACTTGAATCCCACACGGTTCAGGGTAAAATACTTCTAAATTTCGGTAAGGTTCGGTTACTTCAGTATTTATAAGCGCTTTTATGACCAAAATAATATTAAATAAGACAACAAAAATATCTGACAGCCTCAGTCTCAGCCAAACACGTCAGAATTTTACAGGACAGTAGGTCCTGTAAAGTTCAGATTTTTACAGGACCGGACCAAATTTTACAGGACCGGATTTTTTTAAATAATTCATGCAGTAAATGATAAAGATTGGTTATTCTGTGCGCACGATCGAGACGTTCTGTTTGTGTCGCCGATTGTTTATTTACAAGTGTGGTACCCGCACTAAATCCGCTAAATATACACGATAATCAGTAAACCAGGAACCAATAAGTTTACTGCTCGCGATATGTGTGACGTATCGACAAAACAACTTTCAACAGACCAATGAAATGCGCCGTATAGTATACCGCTATTTGCAGACCTCTAACGGAAAATCGGATTGTCTAGGTACGGCGTAGAGGTCAAAATCTACCGGTGATGAGGTAAAAAATTTACCGGACAGTCGGTCCTGTGTAATTAGACTCGTAGGTCGGACCTGTGCGATTTTTACCGGACATGTCCGTCGGTCCGGCCTAGTTTGGCTGAGACTGCAGCCTACTGATTAGGTACAATTACTATCGCTCGTTTTAATTGTATTAAAATATGCTTCATATTGTCAAAATTCATTTGAAGTAGTTGATAGACACATCTAAATTGCTGTTATAGAAGCAACAAATTCATTGTCACTTAAGACATGAAGTATTTAAGCTGCTGTTAGAGAATATTGTATCATACCGAAATATACCGAACTGTTAGAAAAATAGACGGTATGTATCATATCCAAGAAGAAGAATCCAGGTTAATTTGGGAACAGCCCCATGTGTTTACCTAAATTAATACCTTACCAATGTCCCCGCCCTGCCCCGAGTCTGTGAGTACAATTAAGCCTTCAGATTCAGGCCATGATAGCAGGGAAATGTAGATGTGATGATTATTTTGTGGTTCATCATCTGTATAAGTGTGACTGTATGTGTCTGGGGAGGGGGATTTTACCCTTCTAAAGGCTCATGCGTTCTGGATACCATAACTAAATTTAGCCTTTGTTGATACTGACGCTCATCTTTATAATGGAATGATTATCATCAAAGAGCTTGACAGAGTACCCCATCAGCGCCTTCTGATGAAACTCCACCACTATGGTATCCAAGGCACCACCCTGGGATGGATCGAGGCTTTTCCGTCAAGCCGCAAGCAGCAAGTACTTGTAGATGGTGTGACGTCAAAGCCAGCGGACGTGAAGTCAGGTGTTCCTCAGGGGACGGTTCTCGGGCCACTGTTGTTCCTGGCATATATCAACGACCTGCCAGCAAGTGTGACATCATCAGAAACAAGACTCTTCGCCGACGATAGCCTCCTCTTCCGACATATCCAGAACAACAAGGATGCAGAACTCCTACAAAAGGACCTTACAGCACTGGAGAAGTGGGAGAGTGATTGGCAGATGAGTTTCCACCCCGAAAAATGTACAGTCATCCATATATGTAAGAACAAGAGATACCTAATCAACACTCAATACAAACTCCATGGACACATTTTAACAACTGAAGAAGACAGTAAATATCTCGGAATTACCATCAGCAACAATCTAACCTGGACGAAACATATCAACAACACAGCATCAAAGGGGAACAAGACACTAGGCTTTATAAGACGCAACTTATCAGACTGTACACCCAAGGTCAAGGCTGCAGCTTACAGCACCATGGTGAGGCCGATCCTAGAATATGCCTCGACCGTTTGGGATCCAGTTACAGCCCAAGATGCCCACACCCTGGAACAAGTTCAGCGGAAGGCAGCGCGCTTCACCACGCAGCAATATACAGACCGCACGCCCGGCTGTGTATCACAAATGCTTGCCAACCTTGGATGGCAACCACTGCAACACCGGAGATACCTGGCCAGAATCACCATGATTTTCAAAATCAACAACGGGCTAGTCGAGGTACCAGAGCACCCACTCCACCAGGCAGACTCACGCACAAGGGGAGTTAACCGCTTTAAGCAACTAACAGCGTCAGAGGCGGCATACAGGACATCATTCTTCCCAAAAAATGATATTGGAATGGAACAAGCTCCCGGCGATGGTCACAGACAGTACCAGCATAGAGACATTCAGAGCTGCAGTGATGTCTCTACCAGTCGGCCACTAGATCACCAGTCCTTGTACATAGTTTTAATCTGTAAATACATATACAACTGTTTTGTCGGGCATGACAGATTTTATCGCTGGGTACTAGACATTCCAGAAGGATTTCTACCCATTTAACGGAAGAAGAAGAAGAAGAGAGCTCAAACTACCATGGCCCCCACCCCCTGGGATGATCCAGGTTTTTTACTATTGGGTTGTCAAATCAACCACCCAGGGAACAGCTGGTGGTTTAAATCTCTGTTATTTCCTGGGCTACTAAAAGCTAAATATTGTACCTGTGGTATTGGTTACGGTAAGTGGTTTGGAGACATAATCCCAATGGCTGCACTGCCGGGGAAGTTGGAAGGTAAAAACATGGCCGTTTCTCCAGCTATCCACTGCCAAAACCCCAGGAGGGGGTCAGTCCGTTGCATAACAAAGCATTCATAGGGTTAGTTGAAAAATGCCCTTGGTATAGAGGACAAATCCTAAGCCCTGAAGGATTTAGATTCATGCATTGAGAACTCAGAGTCAGAAACAAAAAAATCCCAATCCCAGGTTTTGAGTGGCCATTGAGATTTCGATTCATTGATGCATATGTAAGATAATCGGTCATAATTACATTTCATTCACGATTTGAACAGTTCAATACAATTTGTAAAAGGAAATTATGAATAAGACTTTGTTACGAAATGGCGTGGGTGCGAATCCAATCCAAAACATCGACAACAACAGACGCCTTTGTGGTTCGTTTTTAACGTCGGAAATATTTACCTGCTGAGTTAACTGCTTCTTCACAATCATTCTCCAACATATGCATTTGACTAAACGTTGTATCATCGCATTTTACACGATCTTCTGCAACCAGGAACGCTGACTGACTGAATTGTTGTTGTTCTTGTACTGAATATTTTCACGTGCTCTACGTCATAGTACGGCAAAAACCCGTTCTTTCCGGACAAAAAAAGTATGGGCCGTCGATAAAATTGCTGTAGATATATTTTTTAATTATCATGTAAGCTACATAAAAACACTTTAAAAGCTTTAGTGTTCACTTTTTAAAAAAAGGAAAAATCATTGCAAGGTAATTTGTACCTTACATAAAGATTTAGTGGACATGGATTCTACAAATCATAATAGATCTACACTATAATATAGCCAAGCTGGCCTTCAATTCTTAAATAGTTGTTACAAATTATAGTACTGATCTGATTATATGATACTAAATAAATAAAAGATTTGAAATTTGGAAATGGTCCCGCATGACAACTTAATTACGACCTGGTTCATTCTTCAAAAAAGCGTACGAAAAGCGTACGCCATTTTCACATATAAGAGCGTACGTTAAGCGTACGCTTCATTCTGACGTACGAAATCCATACGCGGATCATACGTTTTTCGTACGACATTTTTGGCGTACGAAATTCGTACGCCAACTTTAGACGTACGTCAAAAATCGTACGCCTGGCGTACGCTTTTTTGGCGTACGCGGTTCGTACGACAAAAAAGGCATACGAAAAGCGTACGATCCGCGTACGATATGCGTACGCCAGACTTAAGCGTACGCCAGGCGTACGCAGAAATTTTTCCTGTGTATACATGATGTTTATGTTTGGTCTATTAACTACAATCATCAGATACCATTTAAATGTCTGGCTTTGTTAATTTCATTTATTGTACCATTATCACATAAATAACGTGATATTCCATGTGATAACAAATAATGGAACAACGTTCTCTAACATGTGTGATAACAAATGTGTGATGTCACCGCTTTTCTGTGCAAAAACGAAACTTTGTGGGTTTAAATTCGTTATTTCTGATGTTGGTTTTGACTCGGTAACTATGGTAATGTGATAAAAAGAATCTGTCATGCATTGTCATTGAGATCAATATTTCTAAAACTCGTCACGAAAACAAATTATTAAGCATTTTCAAGACTTATTTATTTAAGAAATGTTGATCTCAAAAGACAACTTATGACGGATCCTATATTAATCTAATAGACTATAAGTGGTGACAGAATTAACCAAGTCAGACTGTATCTAGATTGAATGCAGTTAATCCTGCTTGATTATACATGTTATTATAATAAATAACTAACTAGTTCAAGCCCTCATATATTCCCAGCCTATTCATTATGTTGTGTTTTTAACTTTTGCAATAAAAGTGAAATATGTTCCATTTTCTTTTTGTGTGTCTTATTTCTGTGTACATCAATCAAGTATTATGACTTAAATGCTCAGGATTCCTCGACTTCTGACATGTACATGTATTATACAGTGTACACACACTGGTTGATGGACAGATGCTCCAACATCTGTGTAATACATTAGTATTTAAATTTATTGAACCAGTCGAATAACACAATTTTGAGCTGCATTTGTATAGCAAGCTTCAAATTTAATCACCATGTTCAGTAACATTTTTGTCAAATATTCCTTGATACTTTCTGTAAACATTTCAATCAGAGATAAATCTCACCTCAACGATTGCTATAAGTAGTTAAGATAATTTCCATCGGAGGATGAACTCAAAATTAGCATTATGAACAGAAAACATTATTCTTAGATTTTGGCAGTGAAGTTTAATGAGTTTGAACTCCTGATTTTTTGGAAATTCAGACTCCGATTTGGGCAAAAACTCAGTTTGAGAAGAGATTTTTACATGATATGTTTTGGGGTATTGCAGCCTAATCGAAATTGGAACCTCCAACTCATTCCACTATATGTGTCATGTTCAGTGAGATAAAGTTATTTGGCTGAACACACCAGGACCCAATCTCCCGAAGCTTCTAAATCTGAGCTGGATTGCATGCAATTATTTACATGTGGCTTTATGTTATTTTCCATTTGAGACTGGGCTCAAATTTGGCATCACAAAAGAGAACCTAAGTTTATCACAGTAAATTTTCAATAGCTTGAACTTAAGATTTATCTTAAGTCAAAAATCTTATTGGGCCAAAATCTCAATTTGAGTTGAAATTTTTACTTGAGTTGCTTTGGGACGCCATGGCCTGATGTGGGATACCTTCTCTACAACAGAATTCTTGTTATTCAGCATAAGTAGAACCTAACAAGAGTAGCTCCTCTGTATACCAACCACTTTAAGGGGAGCCTATTGCTTCACCAACTTGACTAAGAATATTGAACCTTGCATCACAAAAATGACGAAGGATTGTACCTTGCATCACAAACCCGACCAGGGATTTCCCCTTGCATCACAAAACTGACCAAGGATTGTCCCTTGTATCACAAACCTGACCAAGGATTGCCCCTTGTATCACAAACCTGACCAAGGGTTGTCCCTTGTATCACAAACATGATCAAGGATTATCCCTTGTATCACAAACCTGACCAAGGGTTGTCCCTTGTATCACAAACCTGACCAAGGATTGTCCCTTGTATCACAAACCTGACCAAGGGTTGTCCCTTGTATCACAAACCAGACCAAAGGTTGTCTCTTGCATCACAAACCTGACCAGGGATTGCCCCTTGTATCACAAACCTGACCAAGGATTGTTCCTTGTATCACAAACCTGACCACGGATTGCCCATTGTATCACAAACCTGACCAATGATTGCCCCTTGTATCACAAACCTGACCAATGATTGCCTATTGCATTACAAACATGAACAATGATTGCCCCTTGCATCACAAACCTGACCAATGATTGCCCCTTGCATAACAAACATGACCAATGATTGCCCCTTGAATCACAAACATGACCAAGGATAACCCTTTGTATCACAAACCTGATCAAGGATTACCTCTTATATCACAAACCTGACCAAGGATTACCCCTTCTATCACAGACCTGACAAAGTATTACCCCTTGTATCACAAACCTGACCAAGGGTTGTCCCTTGTATCACAAACCTGACCAAGGATTGTCCCTTGTATCACACACCTGACCAAGGATTGTCCCTTGTATCACAAACATGACCAAGGATTGTCCCTTGTATCACAAACATGACCAAGGATTGTCCCTTGTATCACAAACATGACCAAGGATTGTCCCTTGTATCACAAACCTGACCAAGGATTGCCTCCTGTGTCCTGTGTCATTAACATTTGCGTTGTCCCTTTGGTGTTACGGGTTCACATTTCATCACAATGCTGACTGGCTGTCTGTTGCACACGGAACTTGCTTATCGTCAAAATTACGTCAGTAATTTCTGTGACAACATTATTTATCACATCAACAAAAAAATGCTACCACAAAACAATACGTGTAAAATCCGTCATTCCAATTGTCCAAGTTACGTCTTTCGTAACCTTTTTATTATTATGTATGTTATCGATTAATCACTCATTAGTGTTGCAATAATAATTGTGCAATTTGCATTTTAAGAGTACATTGTATTTTAAATTGACATTCTCACACCGTGCGTAGCGTTGTGTGGTTTTAATTACGCCATGCACGTGTTAACCTGACTTACATGTGGAATATTAAACACTGAACATGTAGCAGGATATCTATACACATACATCAATCATGTTTAGTACCCTTCCTCATTACGGTACCAGAATTGTGCCGACTAGTGTAACTTACCGAAGTCAAAGCACACGTTACATCAGTGTTACGTTCAATTATGTTCCATACATGGGAAAACCCTTCTTGTGAGTCACCATATATCATTCGATCCAAATAGATAATTCATTATAATTATGCATGCTTCTTGCTATTAGTAATTACATTGTATACTAATTGGGTTGTTTAAAGTGTGTTTTTAATTAAACATTTGCCACAGACATTGAATTGGTATTAAACGACAGTTAACTCTCTATCTAATGTTCGATGCAACATTAAATCGTTTCTTAATGTTGGAATTCTGGTCTTGGTTGATGTTGCTGCCTTAAGTTGACGACATTCAGGACTAAAAGTACGTTCGCAGCACATCCTTGCAAGTTGACCACATTCAGGACTAAAAGTACGTTCGCAGCACAACCTTGCAAGTTGACAACATTCAGGACTAAAAGTACGTTCGCAGCACATCCTTGCAAGTTGACAACATTCAGGACTAAAAGTACGTTCGCAGCACATCCTTGCAAGTTGACAACATTCAGGACTAAAATTACGTTCGCAGCACATCCTTGTAAGTTGACGACATTCAGGACTAAAATTACGTTCGCAGCACATCCTTGCAAGTTGACAACATTCAGGACTAAAAGTACGTTCGCAGCACATCCTTGCAAGTTGACAACATTCAGGACTAAAAGTACGTTCGCAGCACAACCTTTCAAACACTGATTGATGATTACTGAAAGCAGTAGAAAATTGTTTTAAACACACGCATCCATACAGCACGTACACTGAGTAACTAGACGAGCACACCACACCTCGAGCACAATACACAACTTTAAGTGCCACAACAGAAACAGTAGTGTACATGCCTTGTTTAGAGAATTGAGACAGCATTCACGTTGAATATCAAAGTTGCAAAATGCAACATTGGCATAGATAGTTCGCTTTAAACCGAATCAATATTACCAACAAAACGCGGAAGTGAAAACAGATGTAGATTCACATTGTTTGAATAAACTTTTGGTTATTTTGTCATTCTTGCGGTGTCGTTTTGACTAATGCCATATAATATTATCAATATTCGAACCGTAACCAGTATGTATCCAGATGATTCGTTATTGTTTAAATGCATACAATAAGTGTTTGTTAAGAACTCGAGCTATCAAATAAACTAGACCTGGGTTTTTAATTGAGCTAAGACAAAACTATAACATAAACTCCACCATTGTATAGTATGTTTCGGACGAAATTAAGCAATGACCTTCAATGCAATGAGTGTCCATGTGTCATATGGATATCGCATTATAAAATATTTTAAAATAATTATACTGAACAAAAGCAAAGGTAACGGTATCGTTGAAAAAGAAATTGAAAAAAAATGAAATTGAAAAAAAAATCTCGAAATTTAGGTACATTTTGTACTACATGTATATAATACTTAAATTTCGAGAATTATTTTTTTTCAATTTCATTTTTTTTATATATTTCTTTTCAACGATACTGTTACCTGTGAACAAAAGTAAGTACAATGAACAACACCAGCAAATAAAAATAAAACAGACAAAATAATATTTATTTAGGTTGTCTTTCAACCAGGCCACATCTAATGTAAACTAATGACAAAAATGTAAGTCAGTCAGAGAATTTATCATTTTTTTTGAATTTATCGTTTTTTAATTCATTATTTTTGCATCGTTGGTCTTGTCTTATAAATAGGTCGCATTTAATGTAAGCCATTGAGGAAATACAATGTGTTTGGCCACAGATTAGAAAATACGTTGATTTTGTTACATTGTTTTACATTCCGGTAACGTTCAACCATTCCGCTGTACATTTCCTTTAAACTGTCAAATCAATGTATTACTGGACTTTATCCAGTCACTTCCGGCCAAATCAGCCCGATAACAGGGTGCCGGATAACATTTTCAATAAACCGTCAAGTGGTCATGTGACTTGCAATAAACCGTCACCTCATCACGTGATCTGACGGACTTCTTCTTAAAGCGGGGTCGCCGGCTGAAACTCTGTATCCGAGGATGAGGTTTTCCTTTTTAAAATGAGCTGGGGTCGATCAATAATTGTTCTACGACTTACCTGCGTGTACATGACGTTATCAAGATGTCCGACGTTGTTGTTTTGTCGTGACGTCAGTGAACGAACGTGACGTTACGCGCAAATAATGAAAAGGCAAATAAATAGTCCGAATTTTATTCACGTGTCCAATTTGTGAGTGTTAACTTACAGAGAACAATTGGAAGTGTTTTAGCCAATTAACCATTGTTTTCCTTGATATGAGTACCTTTTAGGAAACGATCGCCATAGCAACGATAGAAGTTATTTTAACACAATTTTAAAGAAAACTTGAAGCTAATGGATAGTACTATAATATCCAATTACTTAAATATGAAATTAAAGGACAAAAGTTTTTCCTCATTTTAGACATTTTTTTCTAAATCTTATTGCATAATTACAATACAATGTCATTAAGCCCGGTTTTCCTGGAGAACGGCTCATATAATTTAATTGTTGATGCAAGGCTATGTAATTTCCAAACATAGGAAACATACATTTGAATTCACAATCTGCCATGTGGGTCTCAAGTTCAACAAGTACTAGTTAGTCAGAATTCATCATTTTTTGCAAATCTCAACAAGTGCATTTCAAAAATCACGAATACTAAAGAAATTTGAAAAAAATCCCCTATACTTACTTTATATATAATTGCAATTGTTTATCTTATGTAATTAAACGTGATTACGTAGTACAAAGGCCAATTGGTGTGTAAACAAATTATGAAGATTTCAAAATAAAATATATAAATTCTGGATTTGATACTGCTAAGTATAATTGACCTGGCGCTAATTAATAATCGTGTTTTTGTTATAGTACCGTGAGGGATGCTCCTTCACTTGCCTTCTTTGTTTTGCAATTGTCTAGGTTGTTTAATTAAAAGTGATTACGTTTCACAAATGCCAAGTGTTTAGTAAACAAATTATTAATATCTTACAATCGAACATATAAATTATTGATTTAATATAGATTAACATAATTGACCTTGTCCTAATTAATATTCGCGTGTTTTTCTTATAGCACCGTAAGAAATTCTCCTTCACTTATAGATTTTGCAATAGTCTATGTTGTGTGATTAAAGATGGTTACAGTTCACAAAGGCCAAGTGTTTTTAAATCAAATTATGAAGATTTTAAAATAAAATATATAATTCTGTATTTAATAGTGCTAAGCACAATTGACCTAGCGCAAATTGATAATCGCGTGTTTTCGTTATATAAAGGATCTTGAATGAGTGCTCATTTTTACCATTTTTTATAAACGAGTTGACAAAATCATATGACACGAGGCTCTACCGAGTGTCATATTGTTTTTGTTAACGAGTTTAATAAAAATGGTAAGGAATGAGCACGAATGTAAGATTTAATTTATCATATAACCTTAATAAAAATCTAAATATCTTTGAAAATGAAGACACATGCTACAAAGGTTCATGAGGTTTCAGACAAAATTTAGCGGTACTTGGAGCGTGACGCACGGACTTCGTGGGTCGATTCAACACACGGATTGGCTTACGCTATGCCACCATGAACCAACCTACCAATCATCGTCAAGCTAATTTGAATGTTTAATGAATGGGCTGGGAGTGCATTACGATATTTCCGGCACGGCTTTAATGCACTCCCACACTGCAGGTTATGTGATAAAGTACCTTTTTTCCCTTCGCGTTCTATGTTTTGCAATTGTCTAGGTAGTGTACTTAAATGTGATTACGTGTCACAAATGCCTCGAGTATTATGAATATTTTACATATAAATTCTGGATTTAATCTAGATTAACATAACTGACCTTGTGCTAATAAATAAACGTGTGTTTTTCATATATTACCTTCAGAATTTCTCCTTCGTTTGCGTCAGAATATGTTTTGCAATTGTCTATGTTGTGTAATTAAAGATGATTACTTTGTACAATTAAACATAACATTATAAATTTGGAATTTAATATAGTTATGCACAATTGACCTGGCGCTAATGGATCTTAATGTGATGTTATTGTTGTACTTTAAGAATTTATTTACTGGTTAAAATATCAAACCTGATTGGACCACGTGCATCATGTTAAATGTGCTAAGCTGTATGTGAATGGTCATTCCAGATTCCAAACATTTCAATCTATCCGCTTAGTACTTAAGGGTAATACTGTATATGCGATATTGCTATATTTATTCCATTGGTCCGAATGGTTATGTACTGATACGATTCGTTTTGTTCCGTTCCGCTCCGATCTGATCCGCTCCGATCTGATCCGTTCTGTTCTGTTCCGTGTAAGTTCTGTTCTACAACACGGCGGTTAAAGTACACACGAACCTACCAAATACTTTCCGAAGATGAATCAGTATCATGTCATTGTTGTCAAATAACTTATACAAGCATGTGAATCAAAGCTTGTTACAGTTTCTATTACCTATCACCTGTTCGCTGTTAATTAACATACGGTAATCAAGGTTGATGTTTATAGTAAGTCATTGATATATTGATGTATTTTTCAAACAAACCGTTCAATCATACCCGAGAATTTTTTTTAATTGCCACGTGCAACGATTAAAATATATACATAGGTCGACTTTCCCTCAAATTGTATACTCAATCCAATAAAACTTTCGGTAATTATCAATTAGATTAATCACGATCTTGCCATTATTGGCGCTTTTAATTATAAATCAATTTAAGTATGATTTAAAAAACGTGAGGTTTTCGGTAAAATGGTTGTCATTAAAATTATGATGAGTCAAAAGATGAAGCGGTCACGTAATAAAAATACCATTTTCGACCATTCGGCGTAAAAGCCACAAGCATACAAAACTATTAAAAATAAAGAAACAGGAACGATAACTTCGGAGGCGTTTAAGGCTCTAATATTAAAAAGTATTATGAACGTTTTTCTTACAGAAAAAATGGTCGTGAAATGACAATGCAATACGAGCACAGGAGTGTACCAAGACCATTTTTTAAAAAAAGTTTGACATCCCAAACGCTTTTGTCTATTCACTACACTCATGATTAGGACTTTAGGATTAGGAATTTCTGACATCAAAACTCTTTCTTGTGATGTAATTTCGTAAGCCTGTGTTTAAGCATTTACTATGTGGTTACGATTTGACAAGACGCCTGTATAGAGAAGGCTCCGCCCATTTGCTTGTCGAATGCTCTCTTGTGCAAACATGTGCAATATTTTCATTCGTTTTTTACTGATAGAAAAACAGCCTCTTTTCATCATGGTCCTGTTTGTGTTTTCGTCGAATTCAACTAACCTTATGTAAAAAATAATGATTGTCTTATTATGTTGCTAAGTAGTTTAAAACGTTGACTGTGTTGTCAAGCCGTACTCACCGTGGGTCTACTTGTAGGTTCAAGAGGAACAGAAGATGCAAAAATAGTATGTGTCAATAGCGTGGCATGTGAAAATGAATTCCAGCAAACTCCAGTATGGAACCCTCTAACATTATGAACGTAAAATAGAACATAGGTATCGATGACTGAATGACCGGAGTAGTTACACTTGAGCTAGCTCTCTTTTTGTACAGTATGCTCGAAGTAGATTCGATTTAAACGTATATTATGCACCATTCAATTGAGGCCTCAACCCCAAGCATTAAGAGTGGGTGGTTGTGGAGGGTTACAGTCCAGTGTTTACCTTTCCGATATACTCGCTCTGTCATATGAGTGCAGTGCTTTTGTATCGCGTCAAAATAGCGGGGGAGATTTCGCCACGACTATTTCACTCGTTTAGGGTGCGGGAAATGTGCTTGTACCATACCCCCAGTGCGGTTCAGATCGGGTTTACCCAGGGATTGAACAAGTAAAATTCTTGTCATTCCCTAGGGATGGGATATGGTTTCAATTCGGCGTTCAATTGACTGGTGCACTCGCCATGAATGTAATTCTGCATGCGTTTTCGTTGCTTAATACTAAGGTCTTCCTTAGTTGTTATTTATGGGTTACGTAAAAGCTGCATTGCAATATCATTCATTTCTAAGCTAAAACATTTACTAACGTTAGTAAATAATAGGTTAATTAGCGAATCTTTTTGATTCAGCTTATGTTTTGTGACCGTCAACCAAAAGTCCCATTTATATATTTGAAATGGAAACAAAACCACCGAAGACGCATAACATCCCTATGATCGATTGTACATTCCGTAAAATTGATAAGACATTTGGACAAAGTTCCGCTATTACGTAAGTATTTTGTAATGAAAAACCCAAGACCGCAAGGTTTTGCTAGTTAATGCATATTCATTAACGGAAATACTAGTAGTACAGCATAGCGAATTGTTGTTACGTAAGTATTTTGTAATGAACAACAGAGGACCACAATGTTTTGATAGTTTATGCATATTCATTAGCGTAATTAGTAAGCGTAGCAAATTGGTAACATTTCAATTTAATGATGAAAACGTCTTACTCGGGTTTTGTTCTTCACATTGTTGACAACAGTTCCCATTAAGGTGAGATTCTGTCTTGATTGTTATTCAGTGACTGTAAGTCTAATTATACATCTAATTACGTGGTCAACATTTTTACTTGTTTGACAGATTGATTTACACACCGATTATTATTATTTATACTTTTTTTATAATTAATTCTGAGCATGACTGTGAGATATTTTAATTAAAACACGGATATTAACATGTTCACGTTTTTATATGACGTGTATGTTTCGTACATGTCATTAATTGTTGATATTTATATTCCGGGCGTCATTTTATCCTAAACAAACAAACCACATACGTCCTAACGCGTATATATGTGCATGGATCGTCAGATGGACTTTATATTACACGGATATGTGCAAGATATTAAAATGCATTTCTTTGATAAATTTAAATTATATTAGATCTATATAAAATAAGTGAAAAAGCTGCACCACATATTCTTAACACATCTGAAGCGTTCAGTATTAAAACGTTTTTATTCTAAGAGGAACATCTACTCTAAATTCTGTGACATTACCCGGAACTTTTGTGTCACTACTGTGGGAATATATTGGTTCGTTTTTATGCTACATTATATTTTCCAACATCGATTATTTTATACATAACCGATGTTTTAAACATATTTGGAACATTTTTCAAAATAAAATTAGCCGAAAGTATCACCAATTATCGCAGATTTACCATAACACGTTGGAAGAATCATAAATAGACCATTAACGTACGGTTTGGTTATTCTGTTCTTGTAATGTTGTCCAACTAATGTTGCAGCCCTAAGATTACTTTTCTCACAGCAATATTGTCTTGGAAATACACCGATTTCGATTCAATCTATCAAAATATGCATGCGTCCATCCCTCATCTGTGTTGGCTCTGTATCGTACAGACAGGCGTTTTACTGCCAATTCCCATAATGCTACAAAAATTATTGGGATAAATTCAATGCTTATAAAAAAGTTTGCTTAAAATAATCCTAAATTGAAGAGTTCACTGCCTTTTCTTAATGTTAGTATAACTTGGAAAAGCAATCTTTGGGGCAGCATATCAAGCACGCTCTTTCTGTGAACATTCTTGTAGTTTTGTTGCGACTGCTCTGCCAACTGTATGTTTTGCTGAGAATATGGTTATCAGTGGTTATATGCAAAACATTCTTTATTAATCGCGGAATACTCAAATCACTTTCGCATTTAGTTCACATTAAGTACTAGTATTTCTCTCCGTGAGAACAGTGATGTTTGCTTGTGTTGCGCTATGTCTGTCCGGTAACACACAATGTCAAATTGACCCTTATATAAGAATTTGCAAAAACCATTCGGTTTATTGATACGATGTATCTGGTTATTTCTTGACCACTTCTTCACTCCTTTTTCATGTTGATCTGAGTGTAATACCTCCACGCAGACTTAAGTGAAAGTTGAAACAATTAGTACAGTTCCATCTAATTAGTTTTGACCACGACACTATGACCGCAATGTCACCTAATACTTTCGTATAAGTGCGCATAGGATAACGAGAAACGCGGGAAAATGTGGTATAGGCGACATAGGTTGAAAAACAAGCGTGCAGGATTTATCAGTGTTATTTTAGTGTAAAATTGATCATATGTGTTTATTTAAACAACCAAATTTGCAACAGTAGACCAATCCAGTCAAAGTTTGTAAACATCGCAATATCCTGGGCGTCCTTATATAAGCTTGACCAGATATAGTATAGATAAACCATGTTTTTTGAGCCGTGACTTATTTATGCAAGAAGGTTGATTTGCCCTCAAAGGAAAGATATATGGTATGTATTAAGGCTTAAGCAATATATGTGATCAATGACAGAAATCATCCAATACCAAAGAGATTTTAACCAGGTATATTCATATTCCATGACTAAGAAGTTTTACCTTCCGTCGCGACTCAAAAAACATGGTTTATAGGCACTCATTAAACTTCGGAAGCGTGTATTATTTTTCGTAAGCCTAGTCGGTACTTATCGGAAATATTTGTTCATTTTTGCACCGACTTTGTCCGAAATATGCACGGAATATGTCCGGAGTGCCTGCTAAAGCTGGTCAAGTTATACTTCGCATTGGCGTGACGGCGCCGTGCGGAATCGGTTGGAATATCGCGCTATGAGTAGGCCTACAAACTGTTCACATTAATTAAAGTACACCAGCCGCAATTATGACTTTGTTAATTGATATATCTCAGTGGATTTAATTGGTATAAATTATACAACATCCAGACCAACAATGTTAACAGGTTACTGACTTTAATATGTGACTTGACAGTTTTATCGTCAGGGTTTGAAAAAACGTGGGCAAATATTTTTTCTACAACTATGAATATGAAGACAGCATTGGTAATTTAAACAAATTAACTTTACTAAAGTTAGGTTACTGTATATTACAAGTGAATGCATTATAGCAAATACATGCAGTACTACGAATATTTAATTCGTATATTCGTTTCAGGTCTTATTTATCTTTGGGGGTTGAAGATACGGGGCAAACCAACCTATGTTAACCATAAATTACAATGATGAAGCGCCAGTAAGCACCGTTGCGATTAATCAGGGATAAACAATTGTACATGTATATGGATATTCGTGAAATCACTATTTATTCGATAATCTATCTATCGAAATTGAATCAATTCATAGCCATAAAATTATAATGCGCATGCACATAATTATAGTTATTTTCTTGCTGTCTGAAATATTTGTATCAAACTAAGTGATCCCAAAACTAACATCATACCCTAAACCACAGTAATGGGTCCCTAGTAAAATATACTAATGATGTAAAGTACACGAAAATTTACTAGGTTAATGATCTGTCCAGCTGTATGTGTGTGTGTGGGGGGGGGTTGCCTTTGTCTTGACAAATCAATTATTTTACGTAGACATTATAAATGATCGAATAATTGAATACGGTTGTTAATTAATGATTCAATCATTGTTTATATGACTTTAGTGGGCGATTGATAAACTGTTATAGTATGTATGACAATTCAATCAAATTTTGAGTGAGTCATAGTCGCCATGGAAACCATTTTTTTAGATCCAGAAATAAAATATTATTTATTCAACGGCATTTCATTCCTTTCAAACGTTGAGACTTTAGTGTATGAGATACCATCACCTAGAAATGTGAAATACGAATATAAACCTGCCAAGTACTCCTATTAAAGTGGAGTTACTCCTATTTTCGTTGTTAATTCCTGGTTTTCCAGGTTCACCTAACTTTGAACAAAGATACATTTCATGATCTTCTGTCCCACAATTACAATCACTTGAATTAATAAATTCCTTGTTTATGGACCTGAATCCTTTTTAAACTCACATTTAAGCGAAACCAAATTCAAAGGCTGCACAAATAACTAGTTGATGGACCATTGATAGCCACACAGCCTTTAGATGCTTATGACATTGCACGGTATGGTACATATACCGAAAGACAACACCCGTTTAGTTTCCCATTTCAAATGTTGTAAATCTCATTTCCGAACTAGACACACACGAAAGACGTTGACTGTGTTCATCCATATTGAGTGCTCAACATGAATGACCTATTCAATAATATAACAAGAACTAATCATAAAATGAAATACATTAAACAATCAAATTAAACTGTACAAAGCATTAATCATCATAAATATGTACTGCAAACACCGAAAATGTGGTGTTTCCGCAGGAAAAAATATGACTACAAGATAGGATACTGTCGATTCAATAAGTGATACTTATGAGGGAACTATCCCGATCGAAAGAATACATGGAATAGCGGGGTCTACAGTTCAACTAACTAAACCTAAATCAATATAGTTTGGGTGACAGGCGAAATTATTTTTACAAACGTTATTATTTAACTTTGAACGGACTGTAGCTGTAACGAAGAAGATACTAAAAAACTATAATAACGAATCTAACGTTCAAATATGGAACACGAAACACCGCAACATGATTGAAGCTTCTCTTTACAGTTATATAACAATTAGTGTTTTTGTACAATATACGTAATTTATCAACATTGTTATAATTTAATTGATTAGCAAAAAGTTCTAGATTGTGGAATAAAAAGTCACGAGTTCTCGATTTATTACTGAACGAGGCGTATTTGTGGTTATAACCGGTTATGGTTTATTATTCGTTTCTCTGGCTGGTGGGTTTTGGTGGGTTTACTAATGGTTTAATCAGTTAAAATATGCATACTGCATCAATAAAATACAACGTTTTCGCCTATGAAATAATCTGTTATTAGGTTTTTCGTATATAGGTTGACGTATGGTGTATAAATGAACATTACATACATGTATATGGCAAGCCAAATGTCCAATAATTACGTAAACCCATGTTCACGGTCGTAAAACTAGGTTTTACGGTCGATAAAATAGGTTTTACGAACGTAAAACTGGTTTTACGAATGTTAACCTGTATTTTTGAGCGAAAACATAGGATAACAGTCGTAAACCATAGTTCACGCTCGTGAACATGGGTTTACGTTCGATAAACTAGGTTTCTCGATTGAACTATGAATTTCGACCGTTATCCTATGTTTACGGCCGTTATCCTATGTTTACGCTCGTGAACCCCGGTTCACGAGCGTTAACCATAGTTTACGAATATTAACATGGGTTTACGCCCGTGAACATGGGTTTACGAACGTGAACATGGGTTTACGAGCGTAAACATGGGTTCTCACTCGTGAACATAGGATAACGACTGAAATTGATAGTTATGTCCGAGAAACTTAGTTTATCGAACGTAAACATAGGTTCACGTTCGTGAACTATGGTTTACGCTCGTAAACCCAAGTTCACGCCCGAAAACATAGGTTGTTGTTCGTAACATATGGTTATTGCAAGTAAATTGTCCAATAATTACGTAAACCCATGTTCACGTTCGAAAAACAACCCATGTTTTCGACCGTAAATATAGGTTTACGAACGTGAACCTATGTTTACGAGCGTGAACTATAGTTTACGGCGTTATCCTATGATTTCGATTGAAAAAAACAGCTAAATTTGCATTTACGTTCGAAAAACCTAGTTTATCGATCGTTAATCCTAGTTTTTCGACCGTAAACCATGGTTCACGTAATAACTGGACACAAGAAATACATGCCAAGCCTGTGAACTATAGTTCACGCTCGAGAACATGGGTTAGCGTTCGTAAACATAGGTTCACGTTCGTAAACATAGGTTCACGCTCGTAAACATAGGTTCACGACCGTAAACCCATGTTTACGCCCGAAATTCATAGTTTATTTGAAAATCTTAGTTTTACGTTTGATAAACTAGGTTTCTCGATTTAACTACTGATTTCGGTCGTTATCCTATGTTTACGACCATTAACCTATGTTTACGCTGGTAAACCCTGGTTCACGCTCGTAAACCATAGTTTACGAAATACAACCCATGTTTTCGACCGTAAACATAGGTTTACGAACGTGAACCTATGTTTACGAACGTGAACCTATGTTTACGAGCGTGAACTATGGTTTACGACGTTATCCTATGTTTACGCTCGAAAATATGGGTTAACATTCGTAAAACCTGGTTTTACGATCGTAAAACCTAGTTTATCGACCGTAAAACATAGTTTTACCTAGCTTGCCATACATGTATGTGTGTGATATGTACTATTACCACGTCTTGCAGCCGGTAATGTGATTGTGCAATAGCTAGCAGGAGGTATGCATGCTGACTGACCGGAGGCATACTGGCGACTGATGATTGTGGTAGGTCGCCAGTGAATAAATCACGGGTACGAATCCCAGTGGTCCCCTCATGAGAGAGCCCACCTCCTGTAGTCATCTATAGCTATAATACAATAATCTAGAAATGCCATTTGTTATCTTCCTTATCTTGCAAGGTCACCGGGGCACTTTGGAGCTTCGGGTGATAGCCGGGCTATACATCTCAATTGAAGCTTTCAGTTCTACTCGTCGGCGTCTAGAACCCCGGCACTACTGCTTCGTCTGGTTTCCGGTCGGCACCCGTGTTATTTGTGACCTAGGTATAGAACTGGTCCCCGACCGACATGCGTGTTTTAGCACGTATGGGAGGCCACGGCCGCTAAAGTAAGTTGAACCCGCGTAAACCGTACTTACTGCCTACGATATCCATGCAAGCGTCGGGTTATTATGTACTTGAACGTACTGCTCACGTACGCTGTCTTTACACGTTAAGTTGGCAGTAGAGGGCAGTAAAAGGCATGCGCGTTGCATGTACAGAAACAAATTCGTAGACAAAACAAATATTAAGATAGAACGAAGCGAATGTTCCTCACACCTGACTAGAAAAGTGTTTCTTCGTGTTTGTGCGCTCCGAAATACGTACACGGATGTTTCACTAACCACGTGTTGTTTGCGGTAGTAGTCTCTGTAGTTACGACATTTGAAATTGCTTACATAATTGAGCATGATATATATCTAAGCAATTCTATGAGTATTAAATTTACGAAAATAAAATTGATTTGTGTTCATGTGATAGTTATAAAATTATATTATGTTCTGTTGTGTATAATTATATGCAAGTATGTCACTCATAAATAGTATTTTTTCATATTTTTCTATTGAATTAGTAATCAATTAGGTTTCTAATCATTGTTTTAATTAGCAATAAAACAGTTTTTATTCTGTCAATAAAATAGATGCAACCAACGTATTTAGCAACTAATGAATATAGTCCCATTGACACAGATTGAATATTAAAACCCGTCATTCGTCATTGTTAAAATAATGTTGGGAGTATAAAAGTAGAGCAATAAACCGTCTTGTTTACTGCTATTTATAAGTCATAACACGTTTTCTATAGGGTGAGACAAATTAGACACGAACCAATTATTACATTATTACATTATTACATCATTGTGATGTATCAAAGTTGTGGTAATCTAATCACATATCGATCATTATATAAACCACAATGATAGTATTAAGTCATACAATAATTCAGCTTACATAAAGTCACGCAGTAGTAAATCACATTGATCACAAAAAGTCATACAGTAAATCACATTGATAATATTAAGACATACAGGAAATAACACAGGTTATATTAAGTCATACAGGAAATCACACATGTTATATTAAGGCATACAGTAAATACCACTCATTATATTAAGGCATACAGTAAATCACATTGATTATATTAACGCATACAGTAAATACCACTCATTATATTAAGGCATACAATAAATCACATTGATTATATTAAAGCGTACAGTAAAACACACAGATTATAGTAAGGCGTACAGTAAAACACACAGATTATATTAAGGCGTACAGTAAAACACACAGATTATATTAAGGCATACAGTAAATACCACTCATTATATTAAGGCATACAGTAAATCACTTTGATTATATTAAAGCGTACAGTAAAACACACAGATTATATTAAGGCGTACAGTAAATCACAATGATTATATTAAGGCATACAGTAAATCACATTGATTATATTAAAGCGTACAGTAAAACACACAGATTATATTAAGGCGTACAGTAAATCACAATGATTATATTAAGGCATACAGTCAATCACATTGATTATATTAACGCATACAGTAAATCACATTGATTATATTAACGCATACAGTAAATCACATTGATTATATTAACGCATACAGTAAATCACATTGATTATATTAACGCATACAGTAAATCACATTGATTATATTAACGCATACAGTAAATCACATTGATTATATTAACGCATACAGTAAATCACATTGATTATATTAACGCATACAGTAAATCACATTGATTATATTAACGCATACAGTCAATCACATTGATTATATTAAGGCATAAAGTAAATCACGTTGATTATATTAACGCATACAATAAATCACATTGATTATATTAACGCATACAGTAAATCACATTGAATATATTAACGCATACAGTAAATCACATTGATTATATGAACGCATACAGTAAATCACATTGATTATATTAACGCATACAGTCAATCACATTGATTATATTAAGGCATAAAGTAAATCACGTTGATTATATTAACGCATACAATAAATCACATTGATTATATTAACGCATACAGTAAATCACATTGAATATATTAACGCATACAGTAAATCACATTGATTATATGAACGCATACAGTAAATCACATTGATTATATAAACGCATACAGTAAATCACATTGATTATATTAACGCATACAGTAAATCACATTGATTATATTAACGCATACAGTCAATCACATTGATTATATTAACGCATACAGTAAATCACATTGATTATATTAACGCATACAGTCAATCACATTGATTCTATTAAGTCATACAGTAAATCACATTGATTATATTAAGGCATACAGTAAATCACACAGATAATATTAAGTCATACAGTAAATCACATTGATTATATTAAGGCATACAGTAAATCACACAGATAATATTAAGTCATACAGTAAATCACATCGATTATATCAAGTCATACAGTAAATCACATTGATTATATTATGGTATACAGTAAATCACATTTGTGCTTTCAAAAGCAAGAAACAAAGGATACAAGTTGAATTTTATAGTTATAGTATATATATAACATTATCCTAGGCTTATTATGTAGATTTCAAATAATATATATATAACATGATTTCAAATATGCAATCGTCATAAAAGGTCGTAAGCGGCACTTACGACATTCTCATTCTAAGCTAGCGATTTGTACAAAATATGGCGAACTTTATTAAAACAGACTGGGCTGCATCACTGTACCTATCTGCACTATATATTATGATCACACCTTTATTTATCTACTGGTTAAGACAAATAATTTGAACGAACACTATGTCTTCATTACTAGAACCATCCAACATCTACCATTGGTGAAGAATTGTTGTCATTAGCATCGTTTTTTGACGTTGAATGCACAATGATAAATTAATATATATTATTATGCACTTTCAGTGAGTTGCAATGCTGCATTTGTCAAGCATCTGGACTATTGTGTGCGAACATTTGGTCCAGAGCGTTTCTTGGTTTATTCATGTAGAGGGAGGTTTGAAGTTTAATTTTAATACCAGTTTCTACTCACCTTTTTGTGATTTAAGCACAATGTTGCTTTGCAATATTATATATATCGTATTTGAATCGGAATGCACATTCGTGCTGGCGATTTCAAAACAATCGTGCCTTGTAATGATGCACATCGTTTTTCCACTGGAACATGAAATGCAAATAAATATTTTGTCAAATAACTCAATACCAACTTGCGTTATATGTTCGTTTAGGTAACACCGATTAGTATTTTACTTCAACAATATCTGAAGTAAACATAAGCGCGAACCTGATAGAAATCACCGACGTATTGCTGGTTACATATGGGCGCACTTTGAAGTCCTAATATTTATAAGTATACTTATAATATTTGCACTGTCATTCCATACTAACAAACATGAACATGATGCAATAATTTTAATACTGTTTATAACACAAACTCACACGAGGCTGATGATCCCATTCGATTTGATTTATGAGTGGCGCTTTTTGAAGAATGAACGTCAAGGGAAGTAATTGAGTGTTGCAATGAATTCTCCAAAGTCTCTTCAGCGGTTGCTCCCCTTACGCATTTTGCAAATGTGTTTTCTCGACAAATGAACATATCAAAATCGGAACATTTTAAAGTCGGCTTTATACATGCAGTGTGTCAAATACGTAGGTTAAATAACTCATAAATTAAAGTAATTACCCATTTAATTTATCTGAATAAGATGTTGCATAATCGTGCAATTTTCTTAATTTTGCTTTTGATTTTGATAGACTGCATCATTTAATTAAAAAAATATCATGAAATATTACTGTCACGTGACGAACGGCTGTTAAAACCCGTTGATTATAGCTATTATACGTTTAAGTTGAGAGTCGTAATATTGGTACTTATGGCTTTATTTCGTTATTCAGGTTATGTAAGTTGAATGAAATACACCTGATATCTGGAAGCATTAATAGAATGAAGTGTTTACAATAAGTTCGTAAATCAACATTTAATAACGAGCCAGTTTGAATAATGATCCAGTCCCAACATCAGACATAGAGTTCTCTTTAACAGACACTCTTTAACAGACAATCGTAAAAGCTCGGCCATATCGTTAGTCTCCGGTAAATACATTCATTGGATAAAAACCGAGGTGATCAGAATGTTTAACAGATTGTTTGACTTATAAAGCAGCATCCGTATCTTTTGACTGATTTGAAATAAGTTGTAGAATTTTTGCACACAAATTAAAGAAGGACGGTCCTTGTAGCATAGTAGTAGATCGAACATATGTTTAGAGTACGAGGACAGGGCAAATCCCCCGTTATACCAAAGGCATACTGTACCAGTTTTTCCTTGACCTGCAAATCAGTAGCAAAATAAAGTTTTAAAAGTTTCAAGCAATGCTAATTTCGTCTTGTCTCCTTTTCATACTCTAGGGAGCGGCGAAGGAAGAGATTGGTAAGCCTGGAGATTTCTCTCAAACTTGATCTTTCAGTTGTTATAATTCACGTACGTAACACACAAGTTGCTTCGCTTGAATATATTACGATTATTGCTTCTACAACCATGGTTTGATATATTTCAGAGTCACAACAGACACCATGTCAACATGGAACTTGTTCCTGGGTGTTATATGTGTGACATTTGGTATCACATATTCTATCCCAGCAGAGAAACCCGGCGTACCTCATTCCGGTTAGTTTTATGTTTTATCTCGATTAATAACTCATCTTTAAGAAAAATACTCAATTAAAATACACATAGATGCACCCATGTATAATTAGATCTTGACACACTTTTTTGAATATCCCGAATTCAGTGTGATGCGTCTTATATGGACCAGAATACTTCTTGATAAAAGTTGTGTTCGACTGTTTACAGTTTATTCCAAAACATGTTAAAGGCCACCGGCTCATACACAATATATATCGTCGCTTCCACTATAATATCCCGGACCTACATTTTTACGAAAATTTTTTTATTTCATTTTCTGTATCTATATAATTTTCCGCGTCGTTCCATATAATAACCAGGCCCGTAAGCCAATCAGAAACCGTCTTTTTGGCGCTTTTATAAAATACCGGATCTTTATTGGTCAGTATTTCAAACTTATAAAATACCGGAGCTGCAAAAAATATGCATGTTTGGCATTTTATAACACTTTAAAGCGACATAACTGTATAAGACGGTAAATATATAAGTCCGGAACTACAATTTTTATGTAGCTCCGGGTTAATTATAACATGCCGTGACTAAAATTTCGCATTATAAAACACCGAACCTAACAAATTTGCTAATTTCTCATTAAATATCAAGTGTGTATTCAATTTGACAATAAAGCTTGTTTAAAGAATGTTTTAATATGTATATATGTTAATAAATGTTATTGAATATATATATATTTCGCGAAAAACAGTTTTTTGCTTCTCCTGAAAAGTTGGTGTTTTGTAGGTCCGGGATATTATAGTGGAAGCGACGATATACAACGTAATTGTTTTATCATACAAATACAATATTTCCCAATTATACATAATACATATATACATGAAGACAAACAGTATTTACAATTATAGCATGTTACTAGTATATGATAAATCTATAATGATAGTGTAAAATTTTAACCAATTCCTTCGATGAAGGAACGTCTTAATTTAAAAGCATAATATATAAACATGGCTAAATCTCTAATAGTAGTTTTGTTTGTACATGTCATTAGTAAATAAAATTGGCATTTTTCAAACAGTATTCGGATAAATATTAAGATCGTAATTCCGAGTATAGAGGGCACAATAAAAAAATGGAACTCATCTTTAACACTAATCTCACAGTATGGACATATTCTATGTTCTTTAGGGATGTTAAAATATCTGCCAAATTAATTTGCATTGTCTAATTAATTGTTCATTGTTTTGGATCTTATGGAGATCGGTTAAGTTTGTATTGTGCTAGTTTTATTATTACTGTTTTGGTATCATTATATTCAATCAGGGTTTATTTATAAGAACTGACAACATTTGAATGTTTCCCCTTGTACGTGCAAAATCATGTATAAATAAAAAATAGTTTTCACATTCAAATGGATGGAATCGGTTTCATGTTTGTTGCAGAATGTCGATCGTTGATGGACCTTGTATTAGTAGTGGATGGATCAGATAGTATTGCACGTCAGGATTACATCAAACAAAGATCTGCTTTAACCGACATGGTGAAAGAATTACATCTAGGACCTAAACAAGCCAGAGTTGGAATAGTGGTATACAGTACTACAATAGCTCAGGTAATGTATTAGTACAGTCCAGTTAGGGTATTGTCGATTCAAAGATGTCTGTCAAAACTGCCACAATGTTTCATTTCTGAATAGCTAAATGCAGCAAGTATAACCACTACGCTATAGGAATATTAGCTTTTTAATCATTTAATTGTATTATTGATGGTAGAATTTAATCCTGACACACATTTAATAATCGACCGGGTGAATGTTTGGTTACGTGGTTGTGGCAGAGATCTTTGAATCAACTATATGAATGCATGTACTGTGACGTTGTGGTAGAATCCACCTTTACGGGGTAAAACCAATTATAAAGGCTTAAAATTACCAACATGTGAAGTAGCCTACTAAACTCAACCTGTTCCTGAAGGCAATGGTTGTAATCTTCTGAGTACACATAAACTGCAATACCACCCGCAGAATCTCCTAAATGGACTGCATATAACACCATGTTGTCGTTTGTTCTCTATATTACACTCTACACACATGGTGTCCTTAGAATGGGTGTTATAATTATATGAATAGTTACCAAAATGATATGAGAAAATCGGACTGGCTAAGCCGAGAACAGAAAACACAAAAAAAACATTACATAACGCGGCACAGTGTCCAAGTCATACTGCCGGAGCGTCTACTCCGACATGCACATTATTTTAAAATTTCAGTCCCCGATAACGGCTGAACCGACAGGATGGTGAAGTACTAGCAATTAAAATGAATGCTAGTATACACACATGACCAGTTACCACAATTCTAGCTGAAGACCAATATGGGATAAGTGGGAACTAGAAATAAATTGTGCAATGTATTCTTGTCAAAATTACGCTTGTTTTACTTAAAGCTGCCCATGCTTGTTGTCACAGTCAAGCTGTTCCACACGACATCCATCATAGGAATAAATGAGTGCAGATAACATTTAATTAATACTAAAGTGATATTGGATAAAGTTAGGTACATGTACACTCTGGTGTCTAAGATATTGGGGCGGTTGGCATGACACCGGTACGGCGGCAAGTTTAATTACAACTTTGTAGAATACATTACAATAACAATATCCAGGAACTGATCCCGATCTTCCCGCAGCAACTAAAGCCGAAATCTCATCTCAAATTGAGATTTTGCAAAATCAGACTTTGAATTTCTAATAAATTTCTAATAAAACTCATTAAAAAGAACTAGAATAAACAAATAATAGTATTTTTTTCTGCTGTTTTTGATGCTACATTTTGAGTCTATCCCACCTTGGGAAGTATCCAAATGACATAATAGTTGAGACGAGATTTATCTCCAACTTGAAATGTTTCGGGAGATTGGGGCCTGACCTCATTATGTATCTACTTGCAGGTTGTGAATATTACTTTCGACCGACCACACCTGATTAAGAAGACGAAAAACATGATACACCCACGTGATGGTACTATGACGTCACTGGGTATTGCCACGGCCAGGGAATTATTTCTGAACAACGGTAGAAAAAATGTGCCCTGGGTGTGTATTGTCATAACAGACGGATTGAGTAAATACCCCGAGAAGACAGCAAATGAAGCGAAACTAACAAAAGAATTAGGTAATACATGAACATCGTAAAATGGACCTTGTGTATTCAGGAATATTAGTCATTGGTAGTGCATTTAAAACATAGTTTTCGGACAACTCTATTTTGTCATGGTCAGTTGTCCTGGACAACTCTACCTAGAAAATTTTGTAAAACTTACAATTTTAGAACACAAGAGTGGTATTCGGGCGTAGTTTTGAAAGGCAATGTTACGACTGTCTCATATACCGGAAGTTCAGGCAAAAATGAACCTTGGAATCAATGTTAGCGAAGCGGGTCAAGATACAATGTACACCAAGACTGGACACAAAAATATAAATTTTCGTAATGTTCATAGATTTTCATCTGTCTTAGACATGCCTGTCGATTTTTAATGACTTCATATTAATTTTGGTATGACTATTCGATATGGTATGTTTCTTATTACAGGTGTAAATATGTTCGCTGTCGGTATTTCTAGTTTTATTCAAAAAGATGAACTGGACGCTATAGCATCAAATCCAGCACAAGTACTCATGTTGCAGACATTTGACCAGCTTACCATTGCTTTGTCCGGACTGATGAAAGTTGTTTGTCGTAAGTATTGTATTCATTTATTTTTCTTTTAAGGGTTACATTTGTTGACTTCTTTTGATTTTTTTTCAATTTAGGCCAACATTTTTTGTTACCCTTATTGGCTTATTTTTGGGCTCCAAGAAGAAATTGTGTTTTCCCCTTTTCAAAATGTTGCCTGTTTATTGTAAATACTGTATCCGACGGTCTTGGTGGTTCTGGCACATAACCAATCGTAAAATCTCGGCTTTCCCCCGTTTGCCTCCGGTTAATATACGCCTGCAATGAATAGTCGAGGTGATCGAAATTGCACTCATCTTGTGGGAGTAGCAGGTCGTTTTTGTCGAATCCTGGTACCGGCTTTCCGTTCTAATATGCAATGTGAGCGATTGCCTCGTATTCAGTACCACCGGACGTTATCATATTTTCACTATTTTACTTCATTTGTTTGTAATGCAATATTTGTATGTGAAACATTTATGAAATTTATTAATTATGCCCCCGTATCGATAGATCGTTTCTGCTATCAAATAATAACAATCAAATCAAATCAAACTACGTACAATGCACATGCGTTATTTAAATTAAGAGGAGTTTGACTATTCCGGGCAATGTGAAGTCAAAATAAACCAAGATTGGACAGTGTTCGGTTTTCGCAGATTATATTGTACCATATTTTTCAATTTTTATTTCAATTTTTATTTCATAATCAAGAATGTATTTTATTACAGCATGTCCCCCACCACCGCCAGTACAGTTTGGGTTTTATGACGATGGTCCTCGAGCTATCGGGAACGCCAGACATTATGCATGTGAACCAGGCTACCAACCGATGGGAAATAATCAAATTGAATGTCTGAAGAATTCACAATGGTCGCCATTAGAATTTATGTGCCTAGGTGAGGAATTATGTATATTTTATGATATTTTTATATGCTGTACGTTCAAAATGCTGTACTAAATATCAAGTTTCTTACAGACAAATCTATGCTTGTCATATTTAATTAGAAATAAAGCAAAGACAGGCTATGCTCGGCTTAAAATACATCAATTTACTTTCTTGATCTTGAACCAGTCTGTTTATTGCTTATGTCATACTATTTTTGTAAACATGTTTTGCCATAGAGGCTTATAGGGAAGACTGGGCTTGCCCAACTGTGTTGCCTCTTAAAATAAAGTTATAATTAGTATTACATTTATTATTATTATTACGCCCAAAGCCAAGAATGAATACTATAAAACATAATAATTATAAGTTGTTGAAGCCGATGAAATCGCGTGCCTGTTATCTCGTTTCCATTTAAGAAGTTTTATTTATGTAATTATAATTGCGATATTTTAAAACAATGTGACTAATATGGTATTATTTATGTAATTATTGCGACATTTTAAAACAATGTGAGTAAAATGGTATTATTTATTGTAGTTATTGCGATACTTTAAAACAATGTGTGTAGTTAGTATTATTGATGTAATTATTGCAATATTTTAAAACAATTTGGGTAATATGGTATTTATTATGTTATTATTGCGATATTTTAAAACAATGTGAGTAATATGGTATAATTGTGTATGATGTTGGTTTCAGAATGCCCTCCACCACCTGAGGAATATGGTCATGGTTTTGTTTCACAGGGTGGTAACACATTGAACACTATCAGAGCATATGCTTGCAAGAAGGGTTTCTCCTCGCCCCATGCCATAGAATCCATGTGTGTAGAAGGACCTGACGGGCCGTACTGGACAGAACCAGATCATACATGTCTTAGTAAGTGAACTCATGGTATCGCCCCATTTCATTGCACCAACTATAACTCTAACGCGATATACTGCAATGTCAATATAAACAGAAATCACTGACCATTACATCGATTTAGGGAGAGCAGAAGTTTATTTTACCTGCTCACTTCTATTCACCAAGTAAATTAAAATTACGGTACACATTGAAAAGTCCCAATACCGCGTTGGAGTTATACTGTCGATTCAAAGTGAATTCAAAGAAATACTAATGAGTAATCCCATTCGAAAGAATAGCGGGGACTACCATTAACCAAATTACAGCCAGTTAAACCTAGATAAACATAGTTTACCTGACGGACGAGATCATGTTCAAAACCGTTATTAATTAACTTACGATTTATGTGCCCTTGTTTCTTGCAGCATATTGAGTGTACGTTGTTGTAATACTTTATACTTTTTAAGTTTAGTTAATCACTGTCGACACTTCATTTCTGATGATGTACATCGCAACGAGGATATAAGAGAAGAGAAACCGATTTTTCTTTTTTTCGTCGGCCTCAAGCTTTACGTATGATAACACCAGTACTATTGCTTGATGCATGTCATAAAATATGCTTTAACAACCGTTTCTGTTTATATTGACTGATTGAAATAACGGATCAACGTTTGAAATAACAGAATGTAATGTATGATATGACTTTCAGGTTGTCCACCGCTTGAGGGGATACTCAATGGTTATAACGATCATTTATCACGGGAACCAGATATTGGTACCGTAGTTAACTACCAGTGTAATCCGGGTTTTATACCTACCGGACCTATAGACTCTATGTGTGTGGAGGAGGGAGGTGTACCTATGTGGACAAAGAGTATTCATCAATGTATAGGTCGGTATCTTTGATTTTATGACAAGTCTACATGTTTTGTGTTACTCCCTTGCTTACAAGTAAACCATTAACTTGTTAATAATCGGTTTATCATCTAATTATTAGAATGAGTGTAAATGGTTGACATGATATATATTGTTGCTATGGCAGTACATGCTTGTTATGATCGTTAGTGTTTGCGGCGGTAGTAAATCGATGCTATGTCAGTAAAATTGTTGCTATGACAGCAAGATGTTGCTAAAACAAAAACGGCTGCAATGACCGTAACTGGTTTCTGTGGTATTGAATGGTTGCTATATGGTAGTAAATGGTTGCTGTGACAGCCAACAATTACGATGACATACTGTTATACTAAAGGTGAAATGCATGCATAAGTAGGATTAAAATGCAGTTATGATTAAGGCAAATGTAGTAGTCTAGTAGCCTACATTTTGCCATAAATTAAAGACAAATGCCAAAAGTTTTAAAAATGTTGAATCGAATTTTCGCTGTAATATATGACAAACATTTGATATGAGTATGCTTGGTACATTATGCGAGGTGAAATGACCGAGTTTATTGTGTTTTGTAGCATGTCACGAACCTCCCTTTCTCGACAATGCTGAGGTTGATCCTTCTGGAAACACACTTGTGAATTCTATACGCGTTTATCAATGTAAGCCTGGATTTCATCCTACTGGACCTATAGAGGCAGTGTGTATGGGGGATAAAGGAGCGACATTCTGGCATCATACTGACCATAAGTGTATAGGTAAGGGTATAAATATCACTCGTTGTAAAGAACATGGGTATGCACTAACAATTCTTAAAGCGAGCATTGGTACAGTTGTGCTCTCCTAGCTGATCAAACATAACTCGTAATACTATACAGTGTTGTGCCATTTAACGAATATTCCCGTTACAAGATATGTCGTTGAACATAACACGTTGTTGTCGACTCCCTATGCAGAGGGCTATGGTTATAGTCCGACTGTGAATCACAAATCACGCGTGACAAGTAAAGGAGGGAGATTGAGACCATTGTGACGTGTCTGACACATTTTGGAAAAGGCCAATGTAGTTACCAATGTAATAGGTGTTAACATTACATGATTAAACTGTTGCTGCTATTGTATATTTTCTTTTTGTTTATTGTAATCATACAAGTGTATCATCTGGAAATATATAAATGAAAGGTAATCTTTGGACACAGGTTAAAACTCTGTATAGTACATTGTCAATGGTTTCGGTTATTTTGTGCAATTATTACTATTTACGGATATGAATTGCTTTCGCTGAAACGTATGCACACATCAAAGTGAATGTAAATGAATTGTTTTGATTTTCAGCATGTAATAAACCACCTAAGATACCAAACGCTGTCCTCATCAAACCTGGAGATAGTCTGGTGAATAGTGTAAGAGTATATCAGTGTCTTAAAGGATTCCAACCTACAGGTCCTATAGAAGCAATATGTGTAGGGGCTAATGGTGTCACCTTCTGGGACGGACCAGAACATAGATGTGTTGGTAAGCATGTAATAAAGAGCATTTCAGGCGGATGTTAACAATTTATAAAGGGAAATGTTTGCTAAAGATAAGATTAAAGTCTACTCGTTCTCGTTCGAAATGGGTCACTTTTATTCACTTATAAAAGTATATACGTACACCAATAATTAGCGAATAAAATTATGCGAGCATAGTGACGCTTGTTTAAATGTGCCATAATATAATATCTGGTTACGATATGCGTTATGATTGTGCTGACTCTTACTCCGGTAGTGTTAGAGTATCCGATATGAGAAGCAGTCGTGAAAGGGTGTTGTCTTTTTTGGTGCTGTCCGTGTCATTAGCTCATGACTATATTTATGACAAATTGTCACTAGTACATGTTATGTGTCTTTTTTCTTTTTTCGTGTATGTTTGTGCCTTCTGTGCTCTGCTGACTGCTGCCTCCCATGTCCGATTTGTGAAATTCTTTTACCTAACATGGCTGTCTATAATTATGGATGCTGTAAGTTGCAATGAGTGAATGTGGTCAGCACATAATGGATTTGTTTATCCTCGCCATCAGAACAACCCATATGTGCGAGCTTTTACTATACTTAGTTATTTCAATATAATAATATGGTTAGAATCAGTTAATCATTAAATAATTTGAATATGTGCGAGCTGTCACTATATTTAGTTAATTCAATATAACAATATGGTAAGAATCCGTTAATCATTTTAGTAATTTGAATCTGTTTTTGTATACAGCTTGTATACCACCGCCGGTGATATCCAATGCTATCATAAATCCTGATGGTGATACGTTGGTGGGAAGTATCCGGTCGTACGGTTGCATGGAGGGATTTATACCCACCGGTCCTATAGAAGTTGGCTGCATCAAAGGCACAGGTGGTCCGCTATGGACAAGTAATGAATTCCAGTGTGTGGGTAAGTAGTGTACATCATCTACATAATATGGTTTAGTGGAGTATATCTGCATATTACTGTGCCTCCGTAGCTCAGTGGTTAGTGCGTTTGCCGTCTTAGCTGGCGACCCGGGTTCAAATCCGGGTGGAGGTACATATATATGCCTGCCATGTTTCAGTAGAAATAAAGCAAATAAAGGCTATGCTCGGCATAATTCATCATCATTCCTGTGTGTGCTTCCTCCGTTCACAATAAAACATAAGATTTATGAGTTCACAGTTCATTGATCATTGATCATTGTTCCTGGGACTTTTTCATATGTAAACTGTAAATAATAGTACAATGTATTATTACAGAATTCATATGGTATTGCCGTTCATTAATATACTAGTAGTACGTATTATATTGCTGTTCTATGAATGATTCCGTATGCATCTTAACGGAATATCAACTAGTTTTACATTTGTAAATAATACGATAACATGGGTCTCATAGGCCAAACTAACCGAGCTATCGAAATAAAAATTGGTGACATTACAAAATAAATACAAAACTGTTATGTTTCAGCCTGTGAACCGCCTACAGAATTACCGCACGCTGTGCTTGATGTATCGGGAACCAATCTTGTTGGACATCGAAGATTATACCATTGTGTGGATGGGTATGTGCCAACCAAACCAGGTCCTATAGCCGTAGAGTGTATCGGTGAATACATTGATAACAGAGGCAAGGCTTACTGGAGTCCTCCATCACACCACTGTACCAGTATGTGACATAATTTAATATTTTTCATCATGTAATAGTATGTTTGCCTTTACAGCTTAGTGGTTGGCTTTGCTTGCGACTGGTCCGTGGCCGAGTCTAGTTCAAACCTGTGCCATGACCTACCAAAGTCAAAAATGCCCCCTTGTTTGCCACTGACGCTAGTTCATCCGTTGTCATGACAATACTTTTAGAAAGTATCTATATAACTCTACACCAATGTGACTTAAAATAAATATGAAAAGACAGGAAGATATCGCTTTCACTCAGTTGATCTGAAATAACACTACTAAATTAAATTATTTAATTATTCTCTAGCTATTGAAAGTTAAATTACACCACTATGCTCCATAGAAATGGAATTTTACCATTGCAGCTTTAGGGCGTATCGTGCCCCCAAAATACTCGCGACCACCAATGTCCATATTGATATTTGGAATACTTTCGCGTCTACTTAATTTCACGAATTTCTTCCACTTGCAAACTAATTTCATCGTCTACAGTAGACCTAATGTACGTATATTTTGTTCTACACAGGCTGTCCAGATCCACCACCAATGACGAATGCTATGATAGAAGAGGGTGGTCTGAATCTGGTGGGTTCAGTAAGACGGTATGTTTGTGTAGGTGGTTATCATCCTACAGGACCAATGGCTACACAATGTTTAGATAATGCTAAATGGTCACCTCCAGAATATTCATGTACAGGTAAGCATAGTGCAAACCTTGAAATGTGTCAACTTAACATAATTATAATTCATAAAGTCTCCATTTGTACATCGATCCTCTGGTCCACAGGTGACGACAAAAAACGAAACATTTTTTTTGCAAAATATATTTTTTCTGTCTTTATAGAAGCATATCAATTTTACATGTGGTTTTTTCGTTTTCGTTTTAGTCTTTATCAATGATACGGTTACCTGTGCTCTGGTCAATATAAAGCTTTAATGTTTAATTACCTCACATGAACTTCATCTTAGAGAACTGCTATGACAAGATTTCTCATTAAACCAGCTTCTTCGCAGTTTCCTGGATATATTGCAATACAATCAATGCGATGACTAGGACGCTTCTTAATCTTGTATTATTTTTCCATCATAGTATTCCATTTTTCTACACAGTCAATGTATACATTAATTATAAGTAGTTTTCTTATGACAATGTGCAAAGTTTTCAGGATTTTTATTTTTATTTTACAGCATGTGGGCCGACACCCGATGTACCGAATGCCATGGCTTTAGAGGGTCATTTTACATTGGGAACAATAAGGGAGTACAAATGTAGAGACGGATTGGTACCTAACAATGACCCTTTGATAGAATGTATGCCAGATGCTCAATGGAGTCCCGTCGAGTTCCGATGTGTTGGTGAGTTGATTTTAATAGCTGAATAAGTAATGTTGGGATTCAATACATCATATAAATTAATAGTGTTGTTTGAAAGCACAATAAAAATGCCTAATACGTGCCAATGATAACTTTATGCAACGTAATGGTTAAGGCATGTCTTCCCTTATAAAATCGTCTTTTATCTCAGTGAAGGAAAATGCATCAAAATGTGCCTTTACACGTTCATATAACTAAAAGTACCTTTATTTATTACAAAATGATGTACACGAATATGTTACCTATTCCTACATGTGTATGTATTATATAGGCCAAATGTGGAATCAGCATATGAAATGAAAAGGCTGGTAGCTTTTTCTGGCTGAAAAGGACAACATATCGCTGGCTTAGAACAAGAAGGTCGTAACTATCAAATCGATATATTGAAAAAACCAGAGAAAACTGTCTGTAATTTACTCTTTACCTATGGGAAAACACGTTTTTAAAACTTCATTTTGGTCAACATGACAATTTCAGATTTTCATGAAAATAGGCTCATAAGAAGCGCCTTGTGAAGCAGATTTCAAATATGTAGGAGTCTTATAAGGTCGTATGAGGTAGTTACGACCTTCTATTTCTGAGCCATCGAGATGGCATAATATATGTATAATTCATATTTTATTATATTACAGGATGTGAACCACCACCGGCTTTACCATTCGCGGTGCTAGAACCGGGAGATGATACTGTAGGGTTTGTACGACGATACACGTGTTTACCTGGCTTCTTACAGACTGGACCAATCACATCTACATGTATCAGACCAAAGAAATTAATGCTTCCAGACTGGTCGCAACCCGTACACTTTTGTAAAGGTAAACAACTCCATTGATCATGCCTACACGTGCAATATTTCCGAAGTTTTAAATTCAATCATGCATTTTGGTCTTAAAGCAAGATGCCTTACATATACCATTTCAACATGGTGCCTGTTGTTCTCGCTATTTTTATAGAGTATAGATCTGTTTTGAACCAAAACACAACTATGGATGGGTGTGTGGTATAAAGGCACACCAAGTGCAGTTTCGCAGTCATTGCACATTTTCTATCGCATTATTGTATTTATAACTGTCTTCAACATCGCTATCGGGATATAAATTAAACTGTAGTATATAGATTGTGTCATAAACTGTAGTATATAGATTGTGTCACATAAACAGTTCTTGTTCATGTTATTGACAGACTGCGGAGATCCTCACCTAGTAGAATTTGCTGATTTCATTGATGGTCCACGAACTCTTGGTGCTATACAGAAATATGTCTGTCATAAAGGTAAGCTATACCTACTCTCCACTCGTGACTAGACCAGCCCTCTGATTGGTCATTTTGTGTAGTCTCGTAACCTTATGAAATAAATTTGTTACTGGTTTACATATACATGTATTTGACTTAAATTAATTTTGCCTTATACTTGCAACTACATTGATAACAAATGTTTGCTGGAAGTGTAAATAATTAGCAATTATTGCAGCCACTTCTCTACCAAAAAGTTAATTTTTAAAACACCATTCATTACGCTTTACTGTCCGCCATTTTCTGGACGATGGTCTCCCCTTTGCATGATTGCAACGTTTACATAATGTATGCTGTTTGGGCTTATGGCACTCACGAATTTTATTGCTGCACATTTTTTATTTAGATTCTGTATGTGTATATTTTGTATTTAAGGATTCGTGCCATCTGGACCCCCAAATTCTCACTGTATGCCGAACGCGGAATGGTCCCCACCTGCATTTAAATGCATTAGTAAGTATATATGGGTACATGCTCCAGGCAATATAATGGTTCCACTGTGTGTCAGGCAGGTTGCTTCTGGTCAATATGCTGGTTCCGATAATAGCAATCGTCGGAATACCAGTACGACACCTATTGCTATTTTACATGCACGACTATATAACGTAACTATGCTCATTTATTTGTATGTTATGATCTATAAAGTGCACTTCACATAGAGTGCAATAAAACGAAGCCATGAGGGAAGGGTTGACACGCACGCATATAATTATACGACGCAACGCCTATAACTTCAGCGCAATAAATGGCAACAAGAAAGCCAACACGAAGCCCATTGAATTTTTATACACATGCCACTTTAAAATAACTAGGAACATACAACCTTTAAAATATGGTCGTGATTTCTACTCGAACGCTGTCAGCGGTCAGTATCTCAGTCCCTTGATTACAATGATTGACAAAATTGTAATGTATGCATTATTACATTGGCAATGCAGTTAGTTATTTTTGCGCTGGAGTTATACGTACTCGTAAAGCAGCACGTCCTTAGTCAAAAAATTCCATCATATAATTAATAGTACATGTTTGGTCGTGATGAAAGACTAAATTTTTTTATGTACGACATGTTTAATGTATAAAGCATGTGTATTACAAAGTACAGCTTTTAGCAATACTTGCTCTCATTGTATAAGGGAAATGCCATTTACATTTACACTAGTATGCACAATGTAGTACCGAATTTCGCTTATATATTCAAAAAGTCATATATCAATTGCTTCAAACACATGCTTTGCTGGCCACCCAATTTAGTCCAAAATTGGTATGCACTTAACTTGAAAAAAATGAAAACGCAAAAGTAAAAAAAATTCTGAAACCCAGCAGCAAGCGGAAATGTTCCTGTCGTAACGCAAATTCATAGCAGACGATTGCTGAAACTAGAATCTTATAATCCAAGAATGTGGGAAGCCTCCAAACAGGGAACATGCTGTTGTGGACAACGTTGGAGGCGACCTTGTGGATTCAGTAAGAACGTACACATGTATGAAGGGTTTTGTCGCCACTGGTTTGATAGAGATACGCTGTGCTGTCAACACAACTGCTGAACTCAATACTACATACTGGGAAGCATTGACGCAACATTATTGCAAAGGTAACCATACTTCTTTGCATATAATTCTTGACAGTACATTGCATAATAGTATATCCCTTCTCAAATATCGTTCATTCAGCTTAATTAAAATCTCACTGCCCGATTGAGTTTTCTAGGTCGGTGATAGCTTCACCTAGTCGAAAATTAATAGCATTGAAATATGTCTTACTAATATGTATTTACGATACGTCAAATAAGATCAACCCAAACATACTGCTGCATATAGTTTATATAATTATTTTTTGTGCGCTCAGTGTGCATCATTTGTTTGGTAGCAAACACTAATATTTCACCCATTAATGTAAATGTAGCTAGAAACTATATACCAGTTTATTTCTTCTCTTTTTACGATTAGATTGTGGAAATCCCCCTAAATTAGAGAATGCATATGCCAATCTAGGACCAACTACTATTGGCGCGTCACAGAAATATACATGTAATGCTGGATATGATATAATAGGGACAAATACCATGGACTGTTTACCTACAGGGGAATGGTCGGCTCCTAACTTTATTTGTAGGGGTAAGTCAGGCTTCCCGTAGCATTTGCTTTTATTTTGACATTTATTGGTCAATAATTATGCCAGTCAAATGAATATTACACAATACATCAATGACATTTCTAAATAACACTATAAATAGACTGAAACATACCAAGCAATTGGGATATGCTATTTGTAATATAGCTAGTAATTTGTCACAATGGCATATCAGCTGCGAGCTGAGACCAGACTTAACAGCGAGCTGCCCCTTTTTACTCCAAAAGCACTTTCAATGCTGACAAAAAGGGACTGAACATGGCAAAGCAGACCATTTGATGTCGGTATCTTACCTTTTGTCAGTCCATTCAATATTGAAGTTGAATGCATAAAATGTGGTCTCCCCATTGCAAAATACCTAATTCTAATGTGCATATCTCTATTCACTTGCAGTTCAAACCACTACGACAACAACAACACCAGTTCCAGTAAAAGAGAACCCATGTAAGTATACATAAAGTAATACAAGGGGTGTAATGGTAGTGTCGGAACCAGTTTCGTCAAAGAAAATATCAAGACATAACAAATATTTCCTCATTTGTTCCTAAACGTTCTGCACATCCCTGTAAATTAGTAACACCCACTTTGTCGGCAAACTTCGTCATCATGTTGGACGTCATCATGTTTAAATTGGCCAACTCAAACGTTGACTTATTTTGTAAGATAAGATATTATTATACTCACTCTTGTAGTATAATTTCTGTAAAAATGACTGACAGTAGCATTTGTCATTACAATTATCATATGTTGTAATTAAATCGAAGAAATGTCATTACAATTATCATTTATTGTAATTAAATCACAGCAATTTCATAATAATTATCATTTGTTGTAATAAAATCAAAGCAATGTCGTTACAATTATCATTTGTTTTAATAAAACCAAAGCAATGCCATTACATTTATTATTTGTTGTATTAAAACCAAAGCAATGTCGTTACAATTATCATATGTTGTAATAAAATCAAAGAAATGTCATTACAATTATCATTTGTTGTAATAAAATCAACGAAATGTCATAACAATTATCATTTGTTGTAATAGAATCAATGCAATGTCATTACAATTATCATTTGTTGTAATAAAATCAAAGACATGTCATTACAATTATAATGTGCATGTCATGACAATTTTCATTTGTTGTAATTAAATCAAAGCAATGTCATAACAATTATCATATGTTGTAATAAGATCACATAACTGACAATAATTTATATTGTCGAACTGTTGCATGTTTACAGCGGTGTGTGATGGTTGCAGAATGATCAATGGTGTAGGTTATATCAGACATCCGCTTGAATGTAACAAGTACGTGCAATGTTACTATAGTGATAGAGGAGGAATAGAAGCTATATATAGATCGTGTCCATTTGGTCAATATTGGGACCAGGAAGATTTGACTTGTAAACCAGCTGATGACGTAGACTGTCCTACAGGTGAGATACATGTGTATATTGATATAAATACATACCATACCTGTCAAGATAGTAAAATCCAAAATAGGAGTCATTAAACGAGACATGTAACAAGATGCTTTTGTATGTAATTTAAAAGGGACTTACGTACATAAATAAGGGAGCTATTAATTCTAGTGGATATGAATATAGGGCAGAAGATCATAAAATTTACCTTTGTGCAGTGGAAGGTGAACTTGGAAATCAGAAATTTATAAACGAAAATTGGAGTAACTCCACTTTAATAGGAGTACTTGGCAGGCATGTAGACACATGGTTAATTTCCTTTGGAATATTATCGAGGTACAAACTACCATAGATGATGTTTGTTTCAGGGGATTAAATCTATCAGCTTCAGTTATATGTAGACCACTCGTTATTTTGACGTTGGGACAACCAGTTCCAGACCAACAAAGAGTAACTGGTATCGTTATATCCGCACGTCTTGTCTTACTAGTGAGTTTCAATGATGTAGGTTATTTTTTTCTAATATGAGCTCTGATAGAACATTTCAAGAGATATGCGCGCGTAATATTATTTCCAATCCTTTTCCGCTGCAGAGAGATGTATGAATAACAAAGTGACGTCATATAGTGATGACGACAGTGACAAGTGTTGCTCATACTGGGAATGTCAGAACGGGAAGTCTGTAGCCAAGTGTTGTGGTGCAGGAAACCGTTTTGTTGCTGGAAAGGGGTGTGAACCGGACCCTGAATGTGAGGATGATTGCCCCTGGAATGACATGCTAACAGGTATGTTGTCGCTGGTGCGCATGTATGTGATATGATGGAGTTTATTCATTTTGTACCATGTGGCTTTTATATGCCGCTATCTAAGATCTGACTTCACATACGAGCATTCTTGTTTTCGAGACAAAATCGCTCAATCACAAAGTTTTCTGACATCATTTGTATTCGGAATATACTACACTTTGCAGTCTGGGAACAGAGAAAGCATTTTAATGCACATTTATTGGAAGTTCTACTACTAGTATCTACCTGCTGTCCGCATGCTTTTAACGATTTTCATTTGGTCCGTTCTTCTTCGTAAAGGTACCATTGATTCTGTGGATATTTACTTGTTTTATACACTTATAGAGCCAATCACGTTTTTGTATTTTTGTAGTCTGTGATAGGCGCCCACTCGTGGATCTTTCATTTTACGAACAACATATTGGCAATGGTTATTGGGTGACGATGATGTGCGCTCCTGGAACAGCGTATGATATGGTCGATTGTGAATGTAGTTTACGGACATATATTGTACCTGGATATGGTGAGTACTTATATGTACAACGTGCCATGTGATTGGCTGGATATTTATGTTTTATGTACAACACACTTTTAACAATGTCTGGGTATAGGTCCATTATATGCGCATGTCTGAATTTTCCAGGCAAAAGACCTCAATTTTGAGTTTGTGTAAATATGGCGCAAAGCAACCTAGACTAAATGCACCAAGGCGTAAGTTCAGTCATAATTCAACCACTTAATTTGTTGTACATATGCATAATCTCTAACTAACTATCTAGACCACATACAGCGGCACAATATAGCATATTTATGGTACAAATATAATTTTTAAATGTATTACAGTTTGTCGTCCCGAGCTTGCTATGGATTTTGAGGATGGTTATGTACGCGATGCGTCTGGAAAGAACGTTTACGTGTTAAACCAGGGTGTGAAAATACAGAATGGTTCCGCAGTGTTCAATGGACGATCTAGACTTCTCATAAACAGATTCTCCAACACACCATTCCATGGAACTCTTGTGATTAAGTTTAGATACAATGAGCAGTCAACGGTAAGGCTTTGTTGGATATGATCGTTCACCTTCGCATATTTTCCTTGTTTGTTTAAGTTGTGTCTCAATCAATAATTAGAGTTGTAGAGTGGTTCTCTTTACAGTCACATTAAGTCTTAAACTGCTATTTTAATAAGCTATAAGTTTGTAACCTCTCTGCAGAATGGTGCAATTTAAGCACTTTAGTTGATTCCCAAATGTGGAAAAAACCATAAGATGGAAAAAAATGTAATAAAGCATCCAGATGGTTTGTTAACAATACTTAAGAAAATGCATGATTTAAAGTCTAAAGGGAGCAACTCTTGCAAAATTAGTATTTTTGTCACCATACAATTTGCTAAATACGATATTTGGTCTACTATTTCGACAGATATAGTTAACATTCTGCCTTCGCGTATTGGTCAGATATTAAGAAACAGCCTAATGGTTCCGTAATTCATTGTATGTAATGGATGATCGGAAAAAATTGTGGGAGCAATAATGTGACTTTAATCTTTATATACTTTTTACAAAAGATTTTACCTCATTTTACCTTTTCTTATAATGTCTACGTTATACTCCAGTGCATTCATTAATGAATATAATTGGGACTTGTGTCTGACAAGGGCAGGCATAAAACCATTGAAGAGACTGAGATGAGATACAAGGAATCCGGATACGATACCCTAGCTTATTTCGAACATATTCCTTGGTTCTTTAACGTGTCTGGTGTAGAGCACCATTACACAAGACTACCCCTGGTTGTCCAACCAGTTTATCTCTATTTGGGTGGGAAACACTAAATTGCGCTTCTGAAATTACCAAGTCCCTCGGTCGAGGATCGATCCAGAGACCTCTCGACCACGAGTCAAATGCGTTATCCACTATCCACTGACTACCGTGTCACCTCTAAATACCATCCGCTCGAGTTTGTATCTTACTGGAGTCACACCACGTACCATTTACAAGTCTGATTCATCTCATTACAGGGTATTGCAGGAGGATCATTACAAGCTTTGGTGACCAATGGTGATTGTGGAGACGACCCATCCATCATTATTGCCAAACTACCACAATACGTGTTATGTGGTGCAAAAACGGACACGTCCAAATCGTTTGCCTTACCCACAATGGTACATTTATGTTATGTTAATGCTTTTATTTGTTTGTGGTAGTTTGTGCAAAAAACCAATATTTGGCTGCACATGTATCTGCTGCAAACATATCATATATATAATACTAGTATTTTGACACAGGATGTATGTCCTTCTGAATATGTTTATTTCTCTGACGCGTCGTCTAGCACACACTATTGTAAAATACTTGTAGTGTAGAGCAACTCATCATTAAGCTTAAGTTCACTTATCGTCATCTTGAGAACACTACAATGTCCCGGCAGATAATAGTCGTATACCGTATCCTGAAGAGTGTAACAGAAAAATACTAAGAGTTTGAAGACATGTGTCGACATAATTGGGAATTGGACACAATAATAACAGTGTTGACCGTGTTCTTGTTGGTAAGTTCTAAATTGCTTTATAACGGATGGAATACATTTTCTTTGGTTATATTCTAGGATAAAGAATGGAAAGAAGTGATCTACATGCATGATGAAAAGAAACTGGAAGGTCGAGTGTGTGGTGCTTCATATAATGAATGGTCGCCAGGTTCGTCATAACTATTATAAATTAATACTATATAGTGTGCGCATTCTGTGGGCAGTTTTTGTCCGGTAGTGCATGTGTGTATTATTCATAGATCTAGTGTTTTTATTTTCACCACCCAGGGCACAATATGCGTTGTTCAGTCACATGAATTGAAATTCTGTCCATGAAATATCAAAGAAGTCGATCCATTCAAAATCGCTCTACACATTTTGTAATGACCAGGAGTGTAACACATCTCCGCTATCTAACATTTTGTATTTTCTTTTCAGGACCAATACAATCTACACATTGTGCCTTACAGATAGGACATGGTTCTGGTCTGGATAACTACGTGGGACTCATGGATGACGTAATCAATTTATTCTATCTTACATTAAATCATACTGTTGTCGCTCCGGGTTTTAGCAAGTTTTGTTCAAGGTTTTCCTGTTCCGTTCCGGGGTTTAGCAAGTTTTTAGTCTTTGTTCTGTTCCGGGTTTTAGTAATGTATAATTTGTGTTCCGTTTTGTGTTTTTTTCCGGGTTTTAGTAACATGTCTGAAACACCGATGATGGGCCTGACTAATATGGTTTGAATTGTATATTGCACTGCTAATACATAAAGACATATCTGTATTATGCTAGTACAGTTTGTACAGTACTCTTTTCACCCTAGTAGGGTTGACGTGCCTTGCTTGGTATATGTCGATGTCGCACGTTTGAATCCAAATAAACTGTTGTGTAGTATCAATCAAATGGACCACATAGAACCAGTTTGGCTTAGCCCAGCATAGTGATTGAATCATTGGGTTTCCTGCCTACCCATGTTTTCTTTCTTTATTGGGTGAACAACTAGATTGGTTAAGGTCTTGCAAAGATACCCTTGTCTTTTAAGAGTCTGACATACCTGTTTTACCAACTTCATTTTCATTATTCATTATGCTGCCCTGTTAGAAGTTAAGTCTTAAACTGCTATTTTAATAATCTATAACTTGGTAAACCTTTTGCAGAAGATACAAATGGAGCACTTTAGTTGATTCCCAAATGGGGAAGACACCATAAAATGCATTAAACTGTAATAAAACATCCTGATGGTTTGTTGACAAAATGACAATTTGTAAACAATAAATGCATGATTTAAAGTCTTAAAGGAGCAACACTTGCAAAATGAGTATTTTGTTCACCATACAATTCTCTCAACACGATATTGGATCTACTATTTCGACAGATATACTGTAGTTAACATTCTACTATCGAATATTGGTCATTTGTTAAGAAACAGCCTTATGGTTCAATACTTCATTATATCACATGAATTTTCTTGTATTCATGTTAGTATAACAAGTACGTATAACTCTATACGTAACTTTTTGTACTGGAAATGACGTTGCGTATAGCGTCGTTTATATAGCAGAGTAGTTTTTTTTCAGCTTTTTCCATGTTATTTGAGTCCTGTGATATAAAGAATCTAATACTCGTTGTCAATTGACATAAACTTATATTAAACTCGTCAAGGGACCATTATTAAGCTCGCCAAAGGCTCGCTTAATAAAATTTCCCAAACTCGTTAAATATAAGTCTGTATCAATTGACAGCTCTATGTATGTAATGTATGATCGGAAAAATGTTTTGGCAGCAATAATGTGACTTTAAGTCTTCTTTGCATTAATGTTAGGTCTAACTTTTGATGCAATGTTATGAAGCAATATGGTATTTTTCTTGAAATTGATTTCCTCAAACCTCAACCAAAGCACAAGTAAAACCAAGACCGTTCAACAAACTTAGCCTGGCCTATTGTATTTGTCTTTAGCGAGTGAATCATGTCCAATCATTACACTCATTGCGTGTTTAAAATGTGTTTTTCTCTTTTGATATTAAAATCATCTTCAGCTGTCTCATGATGTGTTTGTATGTCTGTTTCTAGACAGAAACTGTAACCGACACCCTTAAAGTCTTTCATCTCGTTTTCGTTCTGTGTTTTGGGTTGTCATGCTTCTCGGTGACAAAGGTTGGCTTGGGTCGGAATTTCTAAATATTTATTTGTCATATTTTGAAAAATGTATTTATTTCTACCATACTTGTACTGTTAATGTTCCATTTTATCTCGTTTCATTCTTGAATTTTCTGTTACGTCTCTTTCTGAAATTCATTATTTGTTCTTATCATAACCTTTTGTGTTTTTCTGCTGTTTCTGTGACTATGTATTCCAATTTTCTTGTATGCTTCTCCATTCTTCTCCATGTTGCAGTACAATTCTTTAGTTCAAAAAATACTTTCTTCGTTTTTGGACGTTCAGGTTTGGCCATGTCTATTCCCTTCCTTTTGATTTTCTTTGGATATTGCCTTCAGAAGTTTAAATTGATAGTATTAATACCTCTTAGAATGTTCACTGTTTGCTTTTACACATCACTGGACATCGTGATGTTGGGTATGTTATTTTCGGCTGATTACGAAGTAATCTGTCAAGTGTCTACCACTATGTCATTCTAAAGCTAGTTTGCACAATGTTTTTAAATGGTTTAACTTATGACATATGTGTTGTTGTTGGGGAGTCAATAAGCCGTTTACTATTTATTTTATTTTTTTCAATGACAGAAATTTTCTGATCACACTTCGGCATTTATCATTATGTGTAAATAACCATATCTTGCAATGATTTCAGATATCTGTTTATCAATGCCGACCAACTGATGAGATTTTAAGCGTATACGGAGGACATATATTTGAAGAGCCATTCCCAGTTAACGTGAACATTCCTGTGGAAGAGTCCCCAGTTACCATGAACGTTCATAAATAAAACTATGTGTATTAAAACACATTGCCCAATGGCATTGAAAATACTCTGATTATAAATATCCGTTATATTGACGGACAACATATGTAAGAGAATTATTCGCATGGCATAATAATGAAGCAAGCTTTATGCACAATTGACCGGAATTGCATCAATGCTTATACATGTACCAATGCCTACAGCTAAGGGGGGATTTGCATGAGAATGTATAATTTTGCAAGAGAACAATGTTTATGATTGTCATAACTATACAAATTATGGATAATAAAAGGTGTGATTCCTTTATCAAAAATGGTGTTTTTTTAAAGAATGAATTAAGAATTAATATTTATTATAATAAGCAAGTATTATTGCTTGTATGTGCAAGAATTGAATGGTCGATGCTAATCGGCTACAGTTGTGTAATTGCAAAGGGTATGTCCATGGCTGAGTCCCAGAATTATCGTTCACTACACTAGGATTTTAACCATACTTCATGTCGCACTTCAATTGAAATTATGTCAGACTTCAATAGAATTTAAACAATTTCCAATGATAGAACATAAATATTCATTCTTTAATGTACAAATGGTGAGTACTACGTTTAATTAATGTATGTGCCCGTCCATCGGTCGGTACTTTTATTCGTTTGTCTCTTGAATATCGGAATAAACAAGCACTACTGTTTGCACACTTACGAAATTAACCATTCTTAGAATGTCTAGCACATAAACAGGCTAATTGCATGCTCATATAGCTAAGGTATTCTGTATGTTGAACATAGAATTGGAAATTTTTAAACCTGTCACTACTTTTATAACCATGCTTCTTTTCTAAGGTTGTTTGTTTCTCTACTACAAAATCATTGGCGACTTTATAACGGTTCCTTATCTCGCATAAGAACAAAAAAACGTGGATTTCGTTCGTGTGTAATAAGAAACAGAAGATTACCATAGAGTTCTTCTCTTTTCTATAGCTCGAGATAATCTCCCAAACAGTCGAATTGTGTCATGCGTCTGGGTGTTAGTTTTAAACGATTTATCTCATGCACTGCATGTGTATGTGTTCATGTTCATGTTCTTTTGGGAAAGATGATGTTGTTCTCTGTGTAAACTCTCTCAATTTTGCTATGAACTGCTTGGGTAGGTACTAACACCGCACTGTACTTAGTTTATATAGCATGCTTTATTGTATTTGTTGGCTTTCTTACTGGAATTGCATGCATGTTATTCGCCTTCTTGTTATGTACTAAACGCTTACACCTCAGGCGAATGTTTCCATTGTTTACCATTATGTGACTATTTAATTATCTATCTTTAGTACTTATATGATTGTTCATATTCTGTTGTCACATATTGGTACAAAATGGAAACATCATCCTGTGACTAACACCGCTGATAGTCTGGTAATAGTATACGATATAATTATGCTAGTACAATACTGTGCTTTCAACGCTGTTGTATCCAAAAAAGCAAATGCTTACTTATGTTTTACTTACTTTTATCCACAGTAACTGTATCATTGATAAAGACAATTTGAAAATAAAACAAACATTTGATAGAAAAAAAACATAAATTTTTGCATGTTTTTCTATTCTTTTTTGTTCGTTTTCAACGATGCAATTACCAGTGCTTGTAACTTCGAATAAATCAATTGGTTATTGCTGTTTAAACATGTTGTAAATCTCTTAATTAACTTGACTGTTACTTAATAAGAAATTCGCCTCTTGCGTGTCTCTAGAATATACTTAAGTAAAATTAAACAAGCCTGCTCTGTAGATTTAAAGCTTCTCACAGACGAAATTACCTCCCTTGAATGTTGACAAATCTCATCCCTGAGAGGAAGTAGATCGATTGATAAATTGATACAAGTATAAACAGCTCTAGAATTTCAAACGCATAGCCACCCAGTAGTGTTGACAAATAAGAAAGTTAAAAAAAACATTTGAATGGAGGTAGCCGCGTTAATTAAGATTCCAATTACAAATATATGTAATATGATATACATAAAGTTCATCGATCATACAATACAATACAATCTTTATTTTAAGCCGGATTTCATTTACAACAAATAACATTAGCTATGTATAGCTATTGTCCGACATTTATAACAAACATAAAGTATTTACAAACATAAACATTCCTGTAAAATAATTATTTCAGCATACATACGAGAGGTGTTCAACTTATTTATGAACAAAACATGAACACCGATTGTGCAATATTGAATGAAAATAATTGAAATAATTTTTTTAAACCATGCGAGAAAATGTTTTAAGTTGAACATATGATCATCATACATTGTACATTTCATTTGGATAAAGCTTAAAACAACAATTTAGTATATGGTGTTGTTTTTCCTGTTTTTAAGGCAAATGGCCATTTTATAAGCATCAAGAAAGTGTTGGTAAATTTTTATTTTGCATTTTTAATGAGATCAGTGATATTTGTCGCCAGACGCGTTATTAAAGTTCTGTTTCCAGTAATTGTGAAATGGCACCAAAAATTGAAAATTGCCCAACATTGCCAAAACCTACACTATAAAGCTAAATTGGTTTTATGATATATATGATGAATGATTTAGCAAAACGTGGAATAGTACCACAGATGGGAGTGTCCATAGAAACTATCAGTGGCATTATTTCGAAACAGTTTAATGCATAGTTCTGGGGAAATGCGAAGTTCCTACGCTGAAAATCAAGAAAAACATGCCTCGCAGTCAAAAGTCTTTGAATCCAGAAATGCGAAATAAACAACATTATGTGGAAAAATTGTTTCATTATGGGGAAGCAATGCTGAATCTTACAGAATATTATGATAGAGTATGGTATGCTATTTTAGAAAAGGTCACAGGGATAGGGAGAAGTTCATGTTTGTCCAGCATTGTGTGTTCGGGGCCGTTTTCATGGAAAGGCATTGGGTTTGTTGTTATGGAAATATGCACATCAAAATCAAAATCAAATTGACGAAATTGAAGGCTGTGGATTATGTACGAACCGTTTCAAATCAGATTTTCTTCAAAAAAGTGTTACGTATCGTTCCTAGTGACTGTTCCAAGAACATAGTGTTTCGTCCAGATACTGCTTAAAGTCACCATATACAACGCCAAATAAAAAAAAAAGAATATAACTTTGATATATTATAACCAAATAGTGGATGTCGAAGTTTTCTCATGCTTTAACAATATAATTTCCATCTGGTTGATACTAAAACAACGATTAAAGAAGGAAAATGTAAACGTAATTATTACGAGTTTCGAACCTTCAAAGCGCAAATACCAACACCCTCTACCCTAATGTTGATTATGATTTAACCGTAACGTATTGGCAGTTTACAATTATTATATATACTTCTTGATACACCTCTATATAATATAAAAGTTTTTATTCAATTTCATTGTTAGAGTAACAAAATATTGATGTTCATTTTCTGTTCATAAAAAAGTTGAACACCTCTCGTATATTAAATCTTGCAATATATTACTTTAACATGTGTAAAATGTATAAATTATATTTAATTAAATCTGTATTTAAAATATTTATTTATGTATTTATCATGCAACTTATTATGACGCTGTGTATTATTTTTATGTTGTAGTTCCAAAGAAACCGAAGAAAGAGATTGTTTATATTAAAGTTAAAGTTCCTGTACCAGTGCCCGTGTTTGTGGAAAAGAAACCTAAGAAGCCCAAGAAAATGTTTAAGAAGAAACAGCCTAAATACAACCCCATGTATCCGAAATTTGGACCAAGCAAATTCGATAAGCCAAAATTTGCACATAAATTTGGACCTAAAAAGCCAAAATTTGGGCGTAAGAAGTTTGATAAGCCGAAATTTGGACCAAGGAAGTTCGAGAAGCCAAAATTTGGGCCTAAGAAGTTTGATAAACCGAAATTTGGGCCCAAGAAGTTTGATAAGCCAAATTTTGGACCGAGGAAATTCGATAAGCCAAAATTTGGACCTAAGCAAATTGACAAGCCGATATTTGGACCAAGAAAATTTGATAAGCCGAAATTTGGGCCTAAGAAGTTTGATAAACCGATATTTGGACCAAGGAAATTCGATAAGCCAAAATTTGGGCCTAAAAAATTTGATAAGCCGAAATTTGGACCAAGGAAATTCGATAAGCCAAAATTTAAACCTAAAAAAATTAAGAACCCGATGTATTATTCAAAGAATTTTGATAAGCCCAAATTTTCCGAGAAATCCAAGTTAAATAAATATTTCGGAGACTTTAGACAGTTTGTGAGGGATCCAATACCATTTGTAAGAGGGCCGTATGTGAATTTAGCTGCAAATATCGAGGACGGTATAATACTTGGCATGAATCACAAATTCTTTCTACCAAAACCAAAAAAGCCGAAATTTTAAATAGCCCAAGAAGACAGGACACACGATAGTAAGTACAAACATGTATATTATAGTTATTCGTTACAAATTTACACCAGGAAAGTCATTAACAAGTTAGGCAATAAGAAGCATAAATATGCATCTAAAAATAGAAGTGCTTAATTTTCGTGTTCGTTTTGCACTGTGACATGGCAGCATTATCATTAGTTTGCTGTATTTATCAATTTAATAAATTAAGATCAGAAACTGAGCAATAGTAGTTGTTTAAGACACGATAGGTCGATCGCTTAATATATCTATTATTTCGAGTTTTATGTTTATGCTTAGACGATGTAGCTTTTGTCAATCTTTATCATTGTATGATATGATCAAGCATACGTATGCTAATTTCAATTAACGTTAACCTAGTGCCTGATGAATAAGAAAACTTCTTTTGTAGGAATTTCTTCTTACAGAAATAGAAAAAAGTATGGATTCAAATTTGCCTCTACACTCTCCGGACTTCAACCCTTTGGATTTGTGATCATGGGAATTGCCTGAAAGAAGGAGTGTATAATAAAAAACCAGTATACCTACTTAACTTGAAAACTACAATTTACAATGTAACATTGGAAGCATCAATGTGTAAAATGCAAGGAATTAATTGTTAATCGATGACGTAATGTGCTGCTGATTTTGTTTCAGAATTAAGGAAAACGCTTCACACATCTGCTGAGAAAATAATGTGTAACACGCATCCTCTAGAACACATGTTTGGTTGTTACACTTGAAATTTAAAACCTGTATCTGTAATGTATCGTTCATTCTCTTGTTTTGTTCCATTTCAGACACTGGTATGGTGACGTTTTCATGTAGGAATAATACCATGTAGTCGTAGAGCTTTCAACTTTGTGCTTGTATAGTCTAAAGCACAATATATCCGCCCATCATCTCTTAACTTTAGTGATATAAAGTCAATAACTAGAATATAACATGTACTCACATGATAACGTTCGACAACAATATGCCAAAGTTATCCCCAAGTTTACACATTCAAAGTATTGTTCGAAAAGTTGTTCCATAATTTCCTTTTCTATTAAAGAATATGTGCTGAAAAAGAAATCAATGAAATAGCAATGCCTTAAATGCATCGATGGTGGTGGTATTTTGTAGAAACGCACTATGTACAATAAGTAATTATATACATGGTGACCCTGAACAGCGAAGCACCGCATGCACATACACATACATATTCATTTTATACATGATATTCTATACATAAATTTTGTATGTATTGGCTTTCATATGTAGTCGTACATTTCCTTGGTGGCAGGGTTGCTCAAGTGTTGTTGCTTAAACATACAGTGATAACAACATGATATTGGTGTTCTGTGTACTTATGTTATCTACATTGTATCATTATGTAACACTATTTGTTTTAAAGAACAATCTTATTCAATTGACTGTTTTTAATTCTATATAATTCTGCATTTTTATTATTGTAATTGTGACATTAAGCTGATCAGTTTATTTGCCAATTTGGATTCGTTTATATACAAGTATTGGTCATGCTGTGCACAGTGTACTCAGTACAATGTCGTAGTCAATATGATCATAGAAAACACCCTTTGCAACAACGTCTTAATGATGGCTATGTTTTGGCGCTTACTATAGAATTGTATGACATGTCTGGTTACTCCGGTCAAAACCCTCATTTACGGTAAACTTTGAAACGTTAAAAAAGATGACGCAGAACAAAAGTGACATGTCGCTGGTTCGACCACAGTTCACTAACTCTAAGTTGTGTTTATTTCAACAATGGTAACCATAACCTATACCATAAACGCGTTTAACTACGGCAAAGTACTATACCTATCAATTACTAGTATACATATTTAGTCAATAATTTAACATTTCTTGTTGTTTCCTTTCAGATAAGGAACTGTTAGATCAGTGTATGGAAGTGGTTGGGGAAATGTACAAACTACAATTTGATGTCAAAAATTATTGTGTCAAACCTGCATATACAGAAAACGCATTAAAAGGAGATCTAAAAATACGATGATCGCGATAGTGAATCGTGTGGAACTGTTTAAACACAATGCAAAATGAAATGTTTTTAGACATCTTGAAATTTATATGAATATTAATGCTAAAAGAAGATGTGCAATTCGATGGCTTAGAATGAGAAGGTCGTAAGTACAAAATCGATTATTTGAGAAAACAAGACAAGAAAGAAAATATTGTCTTAAGAAGCGCCATGTGGTGCTAAGTTTAAATATGTATCAGTCTTATAAGGTCGTAAATAGTACTTACGACCTTTGCATTCTAAGATTGCGATTAAGCATGTCACAATGTAGAATGATAGAATTTCGTTGAATATTTTTAACTACACATAGTGTTTATTGTCTCATTATTGTCGTATTGTCTTGTACCCGGTAATGTGTTGTATTTTTAGATTAGAAATGTGGGAAATGTAGCGTTATGTATTTGGCTTTGTGATCTTACTCAAATTGAACATTTATGCATGTAAACATTACTTGTTTTATACACAATCTACAAAATTAATATCAGTACCGCTATTGTTATCTGTCATGGTGTCCATAATGTTACTTTGTATTATTTATTTAGTCTTGTCATTGGAAAGGAAATACAGTTACAATATATTAATAATGTGTTTTTTCTAATGTTCCTAGATACCTCATTTTTATCATACGATGGTACCGCCCGCAGTTGGACATTGGTTCAAATATCCGCTTCTAGAAAGTAAACTGTTGGATTTGCTTTGTACTGTACATAGAAATATGTGGTTTGATCAAACCGAAATGAGAGGAACGCCTTAAAACGCCAATGAAATTTGATACAAATAAGAAAGGTTGCATGCTTATTACACGTCTATATATATTATCCACTCTCCGTCCACCGTCTGCAGAAATCCATAAATGTGCATTCGTTATAATTTATGTTGAAAACTTTGGGTACAGGCAACAAAAAATACTTAGGGAAAGAAATGACACCGCAGCTCGCAATATAAGAATTATGTATTTCCAGTACTCAACATTCGCTTAGGATGACAAACTCCTTGCCACTATCTGCTGCTATCACAAATTTACACACCTACCACAGACATTAGGTTTTAACTTCGGTATTTTACACTCCTGATGATGTGAAAATGCATTGAAGATTGTAACCTTGACAAAAGTCTGGAGTTCGTTTTCTTTTTTCTTTTTATCAATCCATAACTCGATCTCGTATATTTAAAGTCACATTTTCCCCCACAACTTTTTCGATCATCCTTTATATACAATGAATCAGGGAACCATTAGACTGTTTCTTAACAAATGACCAGTACTCAACGATAGAATGTTAACTATATATGTCGAAATAGTAGACCAAATATCGGATTTACCAAAAAGGTATGAGAAAATCAGATATGGAAGGTAACACTCAACCTAACCAGCCTAGCACAGACATCAGAAACAACACAACTACCCTGAGTAATGTTCACACATAAGCCAAGTCCCCGCCGAAAAAAATGCAGCATGACCCAATTTCACGAAGAATTTATTGAATAGCGGTTATTGCATGAGACCGAATGAAACGCAGCCAAGACTCAATTAAGTTCCCAAAGGCCCTGCTGCACGGCGACACAAAAGCACAAACCCATGTCAAAGTGGCGACCAAATGAGGCACAACAACCCCGGGGCGAGACCTAGTTTAAAACACAAAGGACAGTGGCCTAACCTTATGCGACATAAAGAAGCACAACTACCAAAAACGTTTATCATAGTGACCAAACAACACAGTATTCTAATTAAAAAGTATCTCATCCAGCATCTCCGCAAGATACAACTGATGATAAAAAGGGTGGACGGTGGACATTAAAAAAGAGGGCAGAGGAAATTAACTTCCAAGGACAAGTGGAAACAAAAATACACCGACACTGCATAGTGCTTTTAAAGGGGGGGGGCATGGACACTGCTAAACATATACAGCTATAACAGAGTACAACTTGAAGACAACAGGTATACAATTCACACAAACCCGAAATTTCCCCCTAGCGTTTGCCGCACCAGTCAGTCGAACTACACGGGGCAAGGACCAAGTGACAAGACTAGAACAAGGGACAACACACATCCAAATGACACAATGTACATGTACTATTTAAAGATACCAATGTAAATTGTATGGTGAATACAATACTCATTTTTCAAGAGTTGTTCCCTTTATTGTTCACATTTGGGATGAACTAAAGTGCTGAAATTGCATCATTCTGTAGAGAGGTTACCAATTCAAAGCTTATCAAAGTAGCAGTTTAAGTCTAATGTGACTTTAATATCCACCGTCGTTATCCAGGCAACTGACAATGGCGCAATTAAGTTTGATCATCATAATTTGGCTATGGACGTGTTCTCAACTCGTCGAAGGAGTGCCTGGTGGCCATAGTGATTTTAATGAGTATGTCAATTTCAGTTTTGCAACCCGGTCAGTGAACATACACTGTACATTCATTAATGAACAATCCCTGTTTTTTCGATATCTTTTCCACGGATTGGCACAAACTTAATATAGCTGTGTTGTGGTAACTGAATATCATTTGTCATTTGCAGATATGGCAGCTGAATAACGAGCAGTCGTCGTAGTATAATAGTATTGTTGAATCACTGTTTGCTCAAAACGAGTGCATCGTTGTTTTTGTCGTTGACTATTGTATCATATATAGCAACACTTTGTACGTGTGCTGAATTATGAAAAGTCACCTTAATTTCATTAAACTTGAATCTTTGTTTGTTCGTTGTATGCACTTCATATGGGATCTATCTCTACACACAAAGTATGGATTTCATCAGATTTCTTTACAATAAATATTGCCAACCCATTCACTTCACGTAGTCTACACCAGGGTGATCATGTTTTGTTCTCTACACACAAAGAGAGTGACATCTGAAACAATAGGTACATGTGGTCAATAAACGAGGAAAAAACTAGAAAATAATACGGGTTTTATTCGTTATGAAGGAGATTCTCTTAATTTCTCGGAACGGTAACTAAATAATAAAGTCACAAATGTGTCAATAAATCGTTTCTTTAGGCGCAACCCGATTATGTCTTATTATATAGCCCATGTTCATAGTGTCATACAACCTTGTTGTGCAAAGGAGACGAAATGACTTTGCCCCATCTTTTGAATTTTGAAATACGCAAAATACGGAAAGGTTTTCAAGGAAGTATAAAACCAAAGCACCCGACAGAAACAACAGGACACAAATGACACTGGCGTAAAACAATAGCCAACGAACAAAGTTTCACCTCTGCATAATGATTTAAGTGGCATTGACCGAAAAGGTGAATACTTCTGACGACAATTAGCTGACTATTAGCTCTTGTCCATTAATATTGATCAAAATGTCTTATAAATTATATACATCTATATAAAGGTATTCATATGAGTCGTATAAAACCGACAGAGCACCCGGCACCACAGGTGGCAGTATCAGTGTTTGTACAACACGATTTAAAAAAATGAAAAAAATCCGTCACTGAGCTAATACACTATCAAGGTATAGAGCGTACTATAATAAAATATACTATGTACTATATGTTCATGTCCAAAGATTGTGGAACACCGCATCTACAAATAGACTTGGTTCCTAACAATAATTTCGGCACTGTGAGTGGAGTGGGTATCCAGCTCATAAATAAAATTACCTCGAGCGAAGTTAAATAACGAAAAGAACACTGTTTTGTCGTTTCGCAGTTATAAGATACAATTGAACGAGATTTTCGGTAAGAATGAATATCTTATAGTTTATTTGAATGACTTGTGTAGCGAGTTTCCTTCTGTGCCCGTATTTTATGCTGAGACAACGAGATGCGATGTTCCACAAACTTTGGCACAAAGACATATAGTACGCTTTATACCTTGATAGTATATTAGCTCAATGACGGAATTTTATATATATATATATTATTTTTTAATCGTTTGCAGACCAAACACTGTTACTGCCACCTTTGCCCGGAGGGGGATTGTGCGGTTTTGTTACAAGGTCTTACCTGACTGATACATCCAACAAAACTCTCATAATCCTTGCCCCAACCCAACTTCAAACCACAACGACTGCGTGCTATACTTCCTGAAAAATGTAGACATAATTATAAAAAAAAGTTCTGATACTTATTGGTTTTGATACTAGACAAAATATGAAAACAGCAAAAGTCTTGCCCATAACAAAACTTGGGATTTCATTGTACAGACTTTGCGTTAGAAATCACACTTCATACCAATAATAACAATGCCACGCGACGAAAAGTTAAAATTAACCAATAAATTTTTTTCCAAGAGTCCGCTTATTTTGTCTATCACTTTTTCAGTTCTTATTATTTATGTAATCACATATGTTTTTATTATTTATATTGTTTTATCCGATATTTCTTCCATTACCTACCGAAGAACATTCTCGACTCCGTCCTGTTTTCTACCGTCATTGACATTTTGTTATTATTCAACGTGTATCGCCCAGTAACCCACTGATCTTTCTGCAATAAATAAAAAAAACGTATGGACATCTTTTAATTTTAAGCGCTAAAAACGAGGATTATCTCAGATGAATTTTGATTTAATAAAAAGCAGACGAATGTTATCATGTCTATCTAAGATGGTAAATCAATCCATTGTACTAGTAGTAGTCATACATACCTTTGAGAAGACCCCTATTACATTAACTGTTTAAAGATATAGAACCTCACATCTGTCCAGGGTACGGTTTTATCAACGGACTTACGGAAATCGTAAACTTACGGTCATATTTAAATTCTGTACATTTCTTTTGCTTTAGTGAATTGGAGGACATATATTGTTTGAAAACATTCATTAACTGAACCTTGAGTAGTATTGCAGTTCCATTTATCACGCTTATAGTTGTAAAAGAATTTCAAAACGTTAAAATTTGACCGTAAGTTTAAGATTTGCGTAATTGCTTTGATAAAACAGTGCCCAGGTGTGCACATCTCTAATACTACATGTAGTACATAAATAATAAGTTATAAATGTAAACATCCAGCAGTGCCAAGTGGTACGATACACCCTCATACGTTCGATTCGTGTTACAATATATATGATGTATTGTTCTATTTCAATGCAAAGCTTGAAGTAATTTGAACATACACGTACAATAAACATTATAGAGCATTTTGAAACACCCCCCGTACAACTTGTCTACAAATAGGGGATTTTAAATTTGGACGCATGTTTAAACAATTCCTACGCAGTGATCTCCACTGTCACTTTTTGCGTAACGTGCGCATCATCATCTTCAGTGATAGTGTCACTGTGTAAGAGTATGCACGTAATTGGAATTTGATGAATTGGCGTACGTTCTAGATTACTTTTTACAAGTACTTTCAAAGTGGTAAGGTAGTTTGAACCGACGCTAACAACAGCAGTTTCGTACAAAGCAGTTTCTTTGAGTAATTACAATTTTGAACTGGAAAATCCGTCGGTTAGGACGGCTTTTTTCATTTTTGATGAAATAAATATTTGGGTTTCTATCTACCCCATTGAGATCCATAAACTTCATGTAGCACAGAGTACACAATAAGGGTTGCCACGTTGAGATGGATATTATTTTTTCTGAACATATTTCCTCAATTATACAAATCGCCAGTATCATTTTTTCATTTGTTACTTGGAACGTGTTTGAAAAGTTGCTACCGGCTATTTTGTTAGATATATAAATACCGTCATAAAATAATGTTGACCACCTGAAAGTGACACCCGTAATGCATACACTGAGTTATTTGATTTTTGAAGAACCACAAAGTTATAGAATGAAAATCAAATATTCACATGAAACAGCAGTCCCAAGTAACATTTTTTTCTAGTTCTAAAAATGGACGGTGTGCCCAGTGAAATATATGTAGAATGGATGAGGTACCTTGATCGGAATGTTGACTTTCAGGGATCTGGTTATGTCGTCCTTGTTTGTCAGCTTAAACACCACTCGATACTTATTGGCTGCGATCACTATAGACGACTGCATGCCACAATCCCCATTGAAGAGTATAGCTGTTAATTTTTTGCCGATAGTTTCAACAAACTTAAATGTTAGTCGGATATCTACAGTCTGACCCATTTCCGTATTGGCAAAGCGAGGAATAACAATGGCGCTTGTTCCGTCGAAACAAGCTGAGTTGCCCACAAATGTTAAATTAACTCCCCTTGCATGCACACGTTTACCGGAAGTGTCAGCTAACCCGGAAGTAAAAGAAAGGTCAAGGGCTCTCTCGCAATCTGAAAAAAAAGTGGATAACCTTAAGTTTGTTAATTCTTTATCATAGCAAGACATACGATAGAGATTTTTGGGTCGAGTACGCGATACCTTTATGACGTTTACTAGTGTAGCCTCGCACACTTAAGTATTAAACCACAGATGACGTATGGTCCTCTACGGCAGCACTTGTAGCACAATACTTCAAAAACGCCGTTTTTAAAGCCGAAATAAAGTTTCAGAAAAAAATATACAGATAAGAACAAACGTACCTGGTTTAACTTTACGTATGGTTGGACTTGAAGTATCTCTCTCACATCTACATGAGGTATAATCATACACAGTACCGGCAGCACAATGCATGTCTACCAGACCATGTCCGGGTACTGATTGTCTGAACTTTCCTGGATTTCCAACAACAGGAAACTTATCACATACTGAAATCAACAAAAACAACTGAGTGCAGTAGTCGTATAAATTACAGATATTTCGGTGAGTTCAATTTATTAAAGCTGTATAAGAGAATAATTATTTCATCGGGTCGTATATTCTGACGGAATTTAACTTCTCATATTTGCGAAATCATCGCCAGTATTTCCTCTTTGCTAACAACTTATAAGTTACAAGTACTGTTACTGTAACATTCTTCTGCATACCAAAGTGGGGGAGGGAGAGACAACTCAGCATAGCCTTATGTTCCACTGGCACGAAGGGGAATGAGTAACCGTTAGGAAGTTATTATTATACTGGGTGCAAATATCACGTGTGTTTGTACTTGCGAGCTGACATTGAGAATTTAGAATAAGTACAACGTGAAATGAAACAGGTGTATAGTCCGCTATAATCATAATTTAAATATTTTACATTTTTATTTAGATATGAATATATCATGGTTTGACAGTTGACGTTGTGTACAACGTTGATAGACGAAGGCCTCAAGTTGTCACAGCTTATATTGTACCAGGGGCCAAGCCTGTTGCTCTACTGACACACCGTGTTTCCCAGTAGTTTTAAACAAAGACTATTTATCGTTAGTTTTTAAAACATCAAAACGATTGAGTAAATAAATAATATGATAATTTTATGGTTTGAATGTGAACTGCTTAACCTCGAGGAAGATGAAATATGTCATAGAAGAATGCTCAAAGATTATCTGACATATTTACAGCAAATGTGTCATTGTTATGGTGTGACATGAGAGATGTGTTCATGGCTGATACGAGGGGCATTCAATATATTCGGAGACCATGGTTCTCATTTGAATACAAATGTGTTTAATAATTATTTCTTATATCAATATAAAAAATAACTAATTTTCTACAGTCAAAAACCCGTAGCACGTTAGCAGCCATTTCATTACAATAAAATTGGGCTACTGTACGAGGGGCGGTCATAAAATATCCGGATACTTTGGGTTGTTCTTGATACCTACTCATTATTTTAAAAGGACAATTTCGGCGGATTTCCAAAATATTCCAATATCCACGCACCTTTTCAAGCTTCGTGGAAAATTTTAAAATCCCGATTCGAATTTAGCGTAGATCTATATTAAGAATTTATGGGGAAAAAATTTGAAATGTTTTTTACGATCTGGAATACTTCCTGACCGTCCCCTATGTATAGAAACTATAATAAAATAGTGGAATAATGATTGTAGGTAGAGGTCCAAGATCATGGCTGTTTGTAATCATGTATTCATGTATCCATTTTGTCATTGAATAATGTATATGACATTATATGATAGAAACAATAAAAGTTTATGTTTGTCACGGCCTTGGAACAATTATTAACCACGATTCTCGTTGATCTGCACGTGTACATTTATGCATGATACCATTGGTGGGAGATAAAGTTGGTGGTCTTTGTGCCTTAGTTTTCGTAATGCTAAGCCGCCAAGTAGGAATTAGAATTCGCGTATTTTAGTTGAATAGTGTGGTATAGTGGTATTTGTTCTCAGGTGACCTTTAAACACGGGTTGATGTAAATATCTATATAGTCATTGAGAGGTAGTATTAGTATTTTACGTCAATCTAATTCTAGAGGAATATTCAGTGCAGCCTATCTTTTTTTTAAATTATAGTTCATGTCTCGAGGCTTTCGCGTAATAGAAAATGATTCGACGTGTACCAGTGTTAGTCTTTAAGTTGAGGATGTGTGTCAATGTCGCATACACTCTTTATAATCATCGCCATAACTTGTTTCTGAACCATTACTTTATTCCAATGTGTGTTTAGCCAGACTCCGGGCCTCTGTTATAATATATTCACTTATTTATGAGTCTAAAGATATTTTCATGGGATCCTTATAATAGTTCCGTAGCCAAGAGTTCACTTCTCCTCAACAACGCATTGTTGTGTTAGGCGAATGTGATATTAAAATCAAAGTCGATAAGCACCTACTTTATCATATAAAGGTGAAAAAGTTTCCAATTAAAAACGTCTGAAAATTAAAAATCTGACATATTAATAGTAAACAATTAATCATAGAATGACGTGCGAGACAGCAAACTGTATAATGAAGGTAATATATCGCTGGGTGACAATTCCTGTATCGCCTGTGTAAGACAGTAACACCTAACATGATGTCTATACAACTCAGTGTTCACAGTTTCTGCTTTGAGGGCGGTAGGTCATTAATTCGATCCTCAGTCGTGCCGTATAAAAGACATGACATTTGTGGTTCGGTGAGCAGTAATATGAGATGTACAGGAATATTGATATTTATGTAACATGCAAATCGACTGGACCAGGCCCTGTGATTATAAACATTTCTCATTATCATACTCATACTCTAAACTCCATGCTACAACAGCACATTTGTTTTAGAATTTTGCTCTAAAACCAACACGAACTTGTAGCAAATTTATGTTCTAATAAAGAAATTGAACCCACATTTTCATATGTTTCCATTTGAAGTAATAAAGACGTTACAGCAGATTCTGTAACTAAGAAATGCTCCAATTGGAGTCGGAGTATGAGTTGGAGCATGGAGTACGTTCTCCAACGTTGGCTTCCCGCCTTGCAAATACTGTACTATTTTCCTGTCCAATAACTACATTATTTCACAAAATAAGACGATGAAATCACTTGACCAAGGTAGCAAACGACTCGTTACGTTCGATGAGCAAGCTTAATCCTTTAACTTAAAACGTGATTGGTTGAAGTTTAGCTGAAAAGTACCTAACTGAAAGAAGGTCTTACATTTATATATTGTGTTCGATGTATTTATGCGCATGTTGTTCCGTGTCATAAGCCCGATGTGACGGTTGGTGCCCAATAACAAAACACGTGGCCGACACTTACTAGTATTTACTGGCGGCGCCTCTTCTCCACATAAACTGTTACACGATGATGACCGAACACATCCTAATCCTTCCCTGTAACCTTGACCTTTAGGACAACAATGGCCGATAGATATATGATTCCGACATTTCCAGTATGCCCTACAATCGTCTGTATGGCTGTATGTTATACCATTCCTCTTTCCCCTACACACGTCTGAATAAATAAATATAGTCAAACCTCGTTATCTCGAGGACGGATCGGGACAGGTAATATGCTCGAGATAAACCGGGTGCTTGTAATATCCAAAGGTCGTGTATTGATGATACAAACGACATTCGTTTCAAAGTTGCTCGAGATAGGCCGTGTGCTCGTGACATCGATGCTCAATATAACGAAATTTTGCTGTAAATAAAACATATTGCACTTTGATCTGGAACAATGTTCACAAGCGATTAACAGTCGTGCATCATTCGTGTAAATTCGTTAATTTCCGTGACAACCGAAATTTCTTACCGAAAGTACCCGAACACATTGCCGAAGTTTAAGGAGTGCCTGATAAATGCTAGTTATCTATGTGCTTTAGCGTGCTATTCAACTCGCTTTAGTCAATCTTAAGTTGTTGTTCAAATGCATACGCATGCCGTTTATTCTCAGTGGTAAGGACCTTGAAGGTATTTAAGGTAGTTGGTCAAGAGAAAAAAATCTCGGAACGTAATGAAACTTTGACATATTATACCTTGGGTAATTGTACTTCTAAACACGCAGCTTTTGTAACATTTTGACGCCCGTAGCCTAGCAACAAAATGACATTGTAAGACTTACCGGTATCACAACGAACATCTTTAGAAGGTCTACACGTGAGCCATGACTGGTCCCAGTATTCCCCCACACCACAACTTCTAACATCCGCTCTAAAGTCGCCATGTTGGGTACCAGGTGAACACATGATGTACATGTTACAGTCTGTATCATGTGTCTTATATCCCACACCACCTTCAAACTTACATCCTGAACATTTCTTCTTCGCCGCTAGAAATGAAAATGTATACATAATACATTTATTAACCGGTAACGGATATGATGACTTTTAGCCGTCAACAAGAACTACAACAACGTAGCATAGACTTATACGACACTTGCATTTATTTTCAGAAGGCGCCTCTTCAAGATCTCCAGATTTTGTGGATTTTGGAAAAGGTCGGGTTGTTGGGTCGTTAATTGGCATATTGAAATAAAAACACCGTGCAAGATTAGCCCTTCATGCACAAAAGCATTCTCAATGACCGTCGTCGAAAATCATGAAAGAAACATTTTATAAAGAAAATGTGAAGGGGGTAAAATAGAATCTTCTTCCGTCTTCCTTCATAAAATTGGACCAACTAACGTGTGCTATAGCTTGGCTAATTTGACACGAGCCTAACCTATTGATTAGCATAATTTAACAGTCGATATATTGTCTACGTTTACAACACCGAGTGTATGTTTTCAAGATCGGCAAGTATCACCAAAACGCTCGAGATGTAATACAAACACGAATCTGAAATACCGATATTGCACGATTTGCTTGCGGAAATTGATATATTCAAAGCAAGAACCTTGTCATATATTCTTGCATAAAGGTCAGGCTCAAGTCAAACTAACTAAGCTATACCAATCGGACTCTTAATAAGCAATTTGTAGAGCATAAATTATAATTATATTTTAGTTGACTAATTATATTTGTGAATTTTAGTTAATTATCCCACATTCGTCAGCTTTTTAAAAAGTTTTTTATGTCGTTCTTATCATGAAATATTCGAGTTAACGAACGTCGACTCTACTTCAATTTCCATTATTTTCTTAGGAGCAGAAAAGAGTAACGTTAAATATTAGAGACATTAATTGCGTTGTCAAAAACTGCACCCAGATAGCCCCGGGGGTACTAATGGTAAGTTGTTACATACAGTTGACATATTGGGATAATATGACATGTGTAAACTACGTTATGTTAGTGCTAAACATCTTACATCATTTATATTTGTTTAACAACACTTCAGCTTCGTGAAGTTAATTATTTACGCATTAATTAAACTAACATGTAACTGTCAGGGAAACGTTAGTTTATGATTTATTCGAACAATTATACAAATGAGCGGAATGTCGCGGATTTTGATACCATGTGATCACAAAGTACAGAGGCGCGTGTCAGCCACAGGGAAGTAAGAAACAGAAAGTTTGTTGAAATGAAACAGTAAGGTGTCCAAATAACGACCAGATCGAGTCTTTGTTGAAATGAAAAAGAAAGCTGTCCAAATAACTCCCAGACCAAGTCAGAGACAGCTTTTGTGATAGTTTAAGACAAGGGCGAATAAATATAAACTAAAGCACATATAGGATACAACATACGAGCGCATTAATTTTGTACATACAAATCAGTTACATATTAATGCATGTCCCTGCAAAGTTTCAGCCCAAAATTATTAACATGTCAAAATATACTATCAGTCCGGTTAATTATGGATACCCTCTCTGATATACAAACTGAAACAAAAATGTCTGGGGTATTTTTACATGTTGCGAGCGACAACCACGCGGCTTTTATCCATATAATAATATCTGTTCAACTTCATAGTATCCGGAAACTAGTTTTGTAAATTTACCCGCATTTGCTAAGTGGAAGGAAAGAGTGTTACCGGTTGGAAACTAGTTTTGGAAATTTGCCCGCATGTGCTAAGTGGAAGAAAAGAGGGTTACCGGTGTTTGCCAATGCGACGAAAATGCGAGACGAGTTGCTATTGTGTAGTTAATTTATGCTGAATATAAGTCAAGGGACTGTTTACTGGTTGTGGTACTTTTTTTTTCGTTTGGCATGACACTCTGACATCCAGTATACCTAAAGGACCAAAAATAATCCGTTTGCCCATTTAAGTCTTTTACGGCGGGCTGTGTCGTCCTGTGAGTGGCAAAATGATGAGGAGTGATCGGGATTTTATTTGTTTCTTGATAAAAACTATTTTTGAGAAAAAGGATATAAAAAGACATGTATTCAGACTACGCCTTATATAATGTTTTAAAAGAGTTTAGACCTTGCTGGCATGTATAATTAGACTCATGTTCGGATCACATTGTTAATACACGTCATGTATATTTAAATATACATACATCATAATATCATTGTAGACATGTATTTTAATATGTGCATTAATTCCATATGTGTCTTTAATCTGTTTGTCTGTTTGGTCTCTTGCTATATACGTTTTATCAAATGTATTACGCTTTATGCAAACTAAACTTTGCTATTCGCCTATTCAGCAAGTTCATGTATTCAATAACAAATATAATATCATGGCTACGTGATGTTAACTGAAGGGGTGGCGCTAAATCCAATGATAATCGAGGGGGTGGGAATTAAATTTCAAAGGAATGAGTGCAATAACTGCAGTGCATGATAATATTATCCTGCACTGAATGTTGTCGCACGCAATCATTAATTTTCGTGGGCGATTAAATTTCTCGGACTTTTTGGTTCACCATCAACCTCTAAAATCAAATCCATTCGAACAATAAACTTTACTCTTGTATTTATTACCTGAAATGCAAAATCCACGAATTAAAGTCCCATCGAAATGGTCATATTTACCAAAACCACGAAATTTCATCCCAACGAAATTCTATGATTTTGCAGTGTACCACTGTTTATACGTTAACTGTAAAACAATCCGTGATGTCCGTGCTTGAAAAGTACGTACTGGGGTCTACAACTTTAAGGTAATAGAGTGTAATCTATATAAAAAAAAAATTCTTTCAAATTTATTTTGTCGGATAAAATAGGCATTGTATTATGATCCTATTACATTTGCACTTGAGTTTAGGCACAAATACATTTCAAATTTATTGACGCATATGACAGCAATGGATTGCAAATTTTGCCGTAAACATGACGCTAAAAGTCCAAGTTTGTTGTTGCGGACTTAGTCAGTAGTATAAGGACCGAAATCTTACAAAGAAATGATTATAAAATACATTCACGAGTTTGTATCATGCAAAACTGCAATGACCTTGCAAACCGAAAGAAGAAAAGGTGTAATTTTCTTGAAAAACATGCACAATCTCCAAGTTGTACTCCGTGCCCTTAATATCATAACGTGGCATTGAAAATTTTAATCGGTCAGCGAGGACAATGTACCGTTATGTGATATTTAGCCACACCCAATACAATTTGACAGCCAATGATATAAGCCAGAAAGAGAAACTTAACACTCGGTTTCCTTATTTAGTCTCGGGCTCCGCCCTCGACGAAATAAGGCAACCTCGCGTTTGCGTTCTCTTTCTATTACTTATCATTGTTTAAGAAATAGTCATGGAGCCTTATGTATCAACATTGTAAAACTAGAACTCAGACATAGACCTAAAATGGGCAAGATTTATATTGGCTGCCAATTCTTTGCCATTAGATTGAACAATGTGAATTTAATCTCATTATTTGTTGTTACCCAAATTTACGGGATGTATCGGGAAGATTGTTACGTTAGTAATGTCTGAGAGGTCTCGATTGTGTTCTTATGTCAAGGAAAGTAACAAGTTAACCATATTAAAATATGGCGCCATATTTCATGTTCTTTGTCGGCGTGCATTAAATATCCAACTAAACCAAAATCATTTCAAAGTGAAAAAATGGACGTTTATTCGTGAGACGTTGAAATGTCGGCATGTTTGTTTGTAATGTTAAGCGTGTATACATGACACCGAATAGACATATATACTTCAGAACAAAGACTACTTGACTAAGTGAGCAGTTAAGGTAAGTCTACACTATCCATCTTGTTATAAGTATGCTATGTCCACACCCTTATTAGAATAAATAAATACATAAATATATAACGGAGCTAAAATAACGTAAAAAAATAACTATTCTTCAATGTCAGGGCTATTCATTCAAAATCTACCATTTCTGCTGAACATTGTAAAATGCCTTTTTTTGGACCGACGACACATCCCTTTGCACGTATTATTAGAAAGAGACAATGGATAGGGAGGGTTGTGCTTGATGGTGTATTAATAAAAAAGTCAGACTGAACTTTCTTTCTCTTTTTTTTCTTAGATTATTTTATTCGTTTTTCTAAGAAATCTATATTTACCTTTAAGTGAAAGGACGCCAGATTTGCGTACAGGTGGTATCCAAGGAATTCGAGTGGTTGTCTTTCTCGTAGTAGTTGGTGCTGGTGTTGTTGTTGTCGTCGTCGTCGTCGTTGTTGTTGTTGTTTTGGGTTGTGTTGGTGGTGCTGTCGGACGCTCCGTCGGCGAGGCGGTCGGGACTGTCGGTGGTGCTGTTATTGCAATGGGCGGCGGAACTATGAACAAATATGAACAAACTTTATAAAAAATACGAGGGAAAGTACAATGACGGTGGCTAAAATATTAGAAAACGGTCCAACGATAAATCGCATGCTTTACATAACGACATAAAGCGCTTGTTGTTGTGTATGCAGTTCTAAGTTAGAATAAAGTATATGAAGTTGGCTGTTGTCTGCTCATGGTATTCATTCAGAAATTAAGTCATTTTTTTGGCAATTTTTGTTATAATAGAACTGCCAGGAGTTTACTCAGAAGTTAAGTCGAAAATCGAAAATTTCAGTTAACTTCTTTATTTTCCGAGTTAACTAAAATTTTCAAATTTTGACTTAAATTCTGAATTAACACCCAACAGTTAACAGCCAATTTCACAAACTTTTACAATACAATTAATACAGAATGCGGGAGGTGAAGTAAATAGTATACTCAGTTTCTTGGTTTTTGAACAGGGTCTTTTGTTCATGGCAGGCGTAAAAAATTCGCCGTCAAGACTGATTCTAAAAATAGATTCGAGTGGTCAATCACTGTGATTACTTCGCGCTTTATCGCCTTGTAGTACCAGAAGCGGATTTATTATCCGGTTACTCATTTTGTTAACTCAATGTTATTATAATGAACTGTCTGATTAATTCTTTTCATCATAGTTTGAGTCTTTTCAATGCTGTTAAGTAACTACTTGTTTGTGATTATGACTTTCCCTTACTGTATGTGTGTCAGTCGTTAAATAAATATTAGGTCATAACAAATGTCATTAATGGGGTCACATACTGATTTTAATGACATAGAAACTTAGTTATCCAGTTAATGCGTACTCTTGTATCAAAGCTGACTGTGAAACAAATAAAACATAAACCTACTAAACAGTCAGGACGCGATGAACTTTTAAATAATTTTGAGAAGATTCTGAAAATTTGAATTTTGTGGCGTACGGCGTCTAATTAATTCGGGGATTTTGACAAAAGTCTTGAAATAAGCTATATTTGATGTAAAAATCATACTGGCGTGGACAAGATACGTCCCCAATGACAGTATCACTGTTACATCTGTGTCATTAGACAAGTCGAGACACATCACAGAAGTAATAAATTATTACCATGTCCCGGAACAGACTCGGGCTCCGAAAACGTTGACGATGCATGATAATTTTAGTGTTAATTTTAACATTTTTACCATTAAAATATACTAAGTTTAGTTCATGGTATTTAAGGTTTTTTGTATATATAGTGACAAGACACGTTATTTGTGTTAGTTATGTCAGCTGAGTAAGTCTAGATTGTTACCACGTAGTCGGTAGTTTTCTTACGTTATCGGCAGAATTCGGGTGATTTCGGAACAAATCGTAGGTGCTCGGTAATAAACGTATGATAATGTTTTATCACATTTTGATACATTTTGTACCATGGCACAAATAAAGCTATTTCCAGAATGAACTGTATTTAAAATGTTCGTATTTTTATAATGGCGTTGTTATGACGCCATAAAATTGGTGGGGAGCGCACGTTTTGACGTAAGCTTATATATTAACATAACATGTGACTAAAAGGTTGTGCAAATATAAATTATCGCACAGTCTGTGACAGAATTTTGAAAAAAGTCATGCAATGCATTTGGTATGCATACTATATAAAAAGTCGTCCTTTTTCAGATGCTTATGTACCCGACATGTAAATTTAAGCAGTGGTTCAAGAGCTTAGAATAAAATAACTAATGATGTTTGTGCCGTTTTCAGAATCAAAGGAACCGAATAGCTAAAATACGGTCACATTTGATATGCGTAAATATAGCTCAAACAATCGAGTTCAGCATAAGGTTTTAGACAGACATATCTACATTTTAGCAATATTTATTCGTTTACAAAATTGCATACTTTCACCAGTCCATCTTTTCAAAAGTTTGCAAAATGTAAGTAGGCCAGTGGATTAGTGATCTGGAGCAAAATTAAGATATAATCAAACTCTTCGATATTTTACTTAACATGGTTGGTGCCAAATTAAAGTTCACAAAGTAAAAAATGCATGAAAAATTTGACAGATGTTTTCATTTTGAAATTTCATGACACAATAAATATAAATCTAGTATACTATAAGTTGGTATCATATGATAGAATAGTACAAGCATGATTTGATTCTGTTCAGAAAATAATTTACATTTATCATATTTTTGGTTACTAGGCAATTTAAGAACATCAGTGAAAATTCTTCATTGATGGAATAAGCCTGGTTGCCATGGTTACATAATTTTAGTATTTTGTATGCCAACCATACAGAAATATAGAGGAGTATTTGACATTCTAAAATATCAACTTCATTTGTTCTTATAATGTAAGTTTGTAAAATGTAAAGTCGTTAAATCTCGAAGTTGAATAACAAAAAATGTAGTTCCCATTGACTCCCATGCAAATTTTGTCATTTTTTTCGTTAAACTATATCAAAACAAAATTCAAATGTTTGTTATTTTAATATTATAACTCAGATTTCTTAAAATAAAAACTGTTTTAAGGTAAAATCTATTGTGGTAAAAGTCCACATTAATTTAAATATTTCAGTTTGCCTGTGTTACCATGACAACATTGTCAAATGGACTAACCATCAATTTTTAGAGGTGTTCTAGAATTGCTTAGCAACCGAAAATGAACTGTGGAAATGAGTAAAGTGCATGGCGGTTTTATCAGAAATTGATTATCCTACTAAATGATAGTAAACATAGTCTAATTATTCTTATTTTACAATTGTTATGCTCTTCTAACTGAAGAAATTCATCAACTTATTTTGTGATTTTTGCGCTTTGTGAACTTTAATTTGGCACGGGATTGTAGTATCACAGAAATAGGTTCCTATCCATCCCGTTTGGGGATTTTTTATGATGCTACGAAGTTTGGCATGTATAGAGTCTATCCCATTGCCGAGAAATTAAGGAACTTTTCTTGAAAATTATTCTGGAGCCTGGTGTGCTATATATACAGGATCTATCACGAGTTGTCAATTGATATAAATTTATATTAAACGAATTTTGGCAATTTTATTAAGCCAGCCTCTGGTGAGCTTAATAATATTTCCTGAACGAGTTTAATATAAATATATCAATTCACAACGAGTGCTAGATTTTTTTATATCTTATGACAGTAAAACGCCAAATGTGCATTGATGTATTGGAAAAACTCACCCATGTATTTAAACTTTATAATACACGTGTGACGCATAATATCATACGTACTCGCTATAACTAACATGGATACAAGGAAATTCATGTGATATAGTACTATACTGACCTGTGGGAATATAAATACATCCACAGTAATCTGGCTGATACACCGCACCGTATGGACATTGTAAGGTCTGCCAGTAGAAATCTATCATTTCCATATAGTAGTTAGGATACCCTGGTATATCGAGTCTGTCACATAATGGCCCTGTAAGGTAATCATAAACACAACATAATCGAAAGACGTTTTCCGACTGCTAAAATATCCGTTCGATCGAGACGAAATCAACCAACCACGAGACACGGACATTAGTTTTAATTTGTAGCTCAGTGGTTAGTGTGCTTGCTGCCTAATCCGGCGACCCGGTTTAAATCCGGGTAGAGGCAAACATATGCCTTCCATTTTCAGGGAAAAGCTGACTTGCAAATAAAGGCTATGCTCAGCATTTAAAAGATATATGTATCAAAAGATATACCGGGTATCACTCAATGGTAGATTGTTTGTTTGTGCTGTTTTACAAAATTGTGTATTGTCACACGAGCATCAATATCAATAAGATTTAAGGGTGATATACCTGTAATTTGGCATTTATTTTAAGATCATTTTGTGCTATTGGTGACAGTTACCAATTTTTGTAACATCAGGTAGGATCCAAAGCGTAAAGAAACATGTCAAACACGAACCTGGATCATAGTGGATGGTGACCTCACTGGAATCTGTCCACACTGTCTGTATACAGAAGGCGATAACGAGAACACACACCAGGTGGCGCTGCGACTTCTCTGTAAGGATAGACATATAATGTTAAATGGACATTTATTATATGCATTCTGAAGTTAGTATATGACGTACCTGGGATACAAGGTAAATATATGATATTTTGTTATATTGACGATTAAGAGGGAAACATGTGTGCATGTTCTTAACGCTGCCCACATGCAGTGTTCCAAATATTCCACTCCGAACCATCCTCATACACTACTGGTTAGTCAAGTTACCAGAATAAGAATACGATAGTTAAGCGAGAGTGCTCCCTACAACTTACAAACAGAACTGAACAGGAACGGACAAGAAAGTAAAAAATAAGACGGTTACATGCTTAATATTGGTGGACGAAATATGCCACAAGCACGTTGTGAAGTTTCCGGTGGCCATTATTGTTGTTTGTATCACATGAATGTGAACTACACAAGACAGATAGAATAGTATATATGTATATTCTGAAAAAAGTCCGGTGTTCCATTGTCTGGAATGGACCTAAAACAATGTAACAAACACATCCGATATGTAAATCACATATCACATGATGTGCTCGATGCCAATCAAACGTCTATATCTCTCATACGTGATACTGAGGTACAATTTGGTATAACTATATTTAAGGACAATCAGCCATTTTAATTGCTATCACATCCCCTGTACCAAACAGCAATGCATTGTATCACCAAACTAAATTTGTAAAAAAAATGAGACACAGAAACTTGAAAACCCTAATAATCATGTTGACTAAAGAGCAAGACAATCGGCACATGGATTTACAAGTTTTGGACCTAATTAGGAGTAGAGATCCTGATTAGGAGTAGTTGAACTAATTAGGAGTAGTGGATCTACTTAGGAGTAGTGGATCTAATTAGGAGTAGTTGACCTAATTAGGAGTAGTGGATCTACTTAGGAGTAGTGGACCTACTTAGGAGTAGTTGACCTAATTAGGAGTAGTGGATCTACTTAGGAGTAGTGGACCTACTTAGGAGTAGTTGACCTAATTAGGAGTAGTTGACCTAATTAGGAGTAGTGGATCTACTTAGGAGTAGTGGATCTACTTAGGAGTAGTGGACCTACTCAGGAGTAGTGGATCTACTTAGGAGTAGTGGACCTACTTAGGAGTAGTTGACCTAATTAGGAGTAGTTGACCTAATTAGGAGTAGTGGACCTAATAAGGAGTAGTTGACCTAATTAGGAGTAGTGGTCCTGAATAAAAGTAGTGGTCTTAACAAGGAGTAGTGGTCCTGAATAAAAGTAGTGGTTCTAACAAGGAGTAGTTGTCCTGATTATAAGGAGTTGTCCTAATAAGGAGTAGGTTTGTTATTGATGATGTCTTTGAGAGAGGATTTACTGTGTCTGATAAATTGTCTTAATACATAGATGATACACAGGACGTCATTAAACTTTCCCATTCAGATTGTATAACATTATTATTGCTACGTACATATAGATTATGTACCTTTATTGTCACAGCCAAAGGTTTATTAATTGCTTCAATTTGATGCACCTTATAATGCAGAAGTAAATAATGTCACACGCGGACAGCGCTTAGACAAGTTGCAAGTAAAGCTCTAATTAATGCGCAGTGACTGCATAATTGAAATGCAGTTGTTGCAATATTTGTATGTATACAATAAATGTTGATAAATGATGCAAAAACGCGCGTGCCAGACATTCCGAAACAGGCCACTGGCATATTTCTGAATATAATGTTTATATTATACGTTGCCTAGCAATTTTACACAATATTAAACATTTCTACTACAATGTATTTAAACGTATTATAACCAATACAGTCGAATTGACAAACTGGCTGAAATCGACCAGAAATCATTCTGGAGGGTAGTTAACTTAAAAAAAGGGAAAAAACGTAACCAGAATGGTACTGAACTTGCCTTTAATGGCATCACTGTGACAGAACCAGATAAAATTCTACATGGCTGGCAAGAATACTTCACAGATTTATACTCATTCTCACTTCATGAAAACTTCGATGATAAGTTCCGCCAGCACGTTGATAATGAGGTAAAATCACACTGCAACGAAAACCAGACTAATCCTCTATCTACAACACTCACCAAGGAAATAACATTCATGGAACTTAATAACATAATAAAAAGTACCCCGAATGGAAAAAGCCCATCGTATGACAACGTTACCTACGAACATATCAAAAACGGTGGGGAAGGAGTTATAAAATCCTTAGTTAAATTATTCAATGCAATTCTAAGTCAAGAACACGTGCCTACTCAATTCAAACAAAGTCTAACAATTACATTGCACAAAGGAAGTGGCAAATCAACAACAGACCCGAACAATTATAGAGCCATATCCTTATTGCCTGTTGTGTCAAAGTTATTTGAGAAAATGCTACTCAACCGATTTGAACAGTGTGAATTTAATACCAGACTTAACCCAATGCAGTATGGATTTCAGAAGGGAAAATCTAGCAAAATGGTTTCACTGATCTACCAGGAAGCAGTCAACTATTGTCAGGAGCGTGGTGACCTTACATACACGTGCTTCATGGACGCAATGAAAGCGTTTGATATGACCTGGATTAATGGTGTTTTGTACAAACTGTTTCATTTCGGTGTTCAAGGGAAAGCCCTGAGAATATTTAAATCCCTACTCAATGGAGCATCAAGCCGTGTTATGGCATTCCATCACTTGTCAGAGCCATTCAACATCCTCCAAGGAACGAGGCAAGGCAGCATATGTGCCCCATTCTTATACACCATGTTCTTAGATGGATTACTAAATGAATTAAGTGAATCGCAAGGCGGTCTGAAAATAAACAATATACCATTCTGTGCACCAACTCAGGCCGATGACATTGTCCTGATATCGCTAAGCAAAAGGGGTCTCTCTGATCTTCTGAACATCTGTTACAATTATGCAAGCAAGTGGCGATATATTTACAATCCAACGAAATGTGCCGTACTTGTATATAACCAGCAACGGCGTACCCGACCACAAGATACCAGCATTATGTACGGGACCTCAAAATTACAAGTGTTAACGAAATACAAGCATTTAGGTATCACACAATGCACATCACGTAAAACTCCAGCCAGCATAGACAACGTCCGCCAAGTAGCCAGAGGAACTCTGTTTAGTGTCAATTGCATACATGATTACGGTATAAACCCGATATCGTCTGCTCGAATATACAATTCAACTGTCCTACCAAGAGCATTTTTCGGCTGCGACTTGTGGAACAATATATCCCGAAGTGACATGCGCCACCTGGAGGCAACTCACCATTACTGTCTCAAACGAATCCAATCACTACCATTTAGAACTCGTTCAGACATGGTGAAGGGACTTCTTGGATTTACATCTATCGAAGCGTACATCGATCAACAGAAATTGAACTTCTTAGGGTCTATTTGTAGAATGAAATCGACAGATGTTGTCTTACAAATGTTCCTGTATAGACTATCTCAGTTCAGGCTTAATAGTTCTACTAAGCACTATGGCTTTATACCTGATATTATTCGTATACTGAGTAAGTACAACCTAGAACACCATATTCTAGAGTTTGAGAAAACTATGACATTTTCATCAAAGTTGTCATGGAAAAAGACATATAAACATGCGTTATTCTCGTATGAGCAACATAAATGGCTAGAACGCATGGACATGTGTCCAGAATTCAGCAGATTCCGTGAAATTCATTTTGACATTACACCTTCGAACCTTTGGCGAGTGGCACTAATGAAGCCACACAGTATCGAACTCATGACTTTTCTGGTGAAAACTGGCTGTACTCCGGTTACAAATACCGAAACTTTATGCACTGTATGTAACATGACACATAGTGACTACCTTATTCATGTAGTGTTTCAATGCAACAACGATGATATGAACGTATTACGTGACTCTTTTGTACGCAAAATGTGTGTTTTATCTACAGATTTCTATCATACACTAACTGAATGTACAACCATGTCGTTACAATTAAAATATCTATTAGGTTTTGTTGACCAAAGACTGTCTGACCTAGTTACCCCAGAGAAATATGCTGAAATAATTTGCTTTGTTGCCTCATATATGAGGCAGTTACTTAGTGTACATGCAACTTTACAATAACGATCCATAATATTGACTTTTATATCAAATGAATCTAAAGTTTGAATTTACATTTTGAATGCATCATGATTAAGTACTAGTAATATTCCTATACTTCAGCTTCCATTTCGTTCTTCTTTCGCAATCTTTTTGAAGCTATTGTAAATGGCATATTGCTCAGTTAATATCATCTGAAAGACGATAATAGTATTCTACCTTAACGATGCTACCATTAAGGGGGTACTGTTTAGCGCTTGTAACAGAACTTATGTATCTTGTAACTTGCATTTATATGTGTAATTCGGTTTACCTTGTATGTGCGTGTAATTTGTACATGTGTGTGTGTAATTTGGCATAATTTACAATTCTCATGTGTGTTATTTGAAATTGATGTGTGCAATTGTATATGTAATTTGTAGTGTGTTTGTTCTTGTGCATACTTTGTAATTGTATATATATGTATAATTGCATGAAAATCTGTATTTATACTGTGCGTGTGTGCGTGCGTGTGTGTGCGCGTGTGTGTGTGCGTGCGTGTGTGTGTAGGGTGAGAGTACATGTTTTGTGAATAATATCATGATTCTTGTTGTTTTCATGTTTCTTCTTATATGCATATCTACATGTTTGTTAGTATGTCACTCTTCAGAAATTGGAGGAATAAAAGTTATATATATCATTCTGAGACTCTCTCATTTCCTTTTCTGACACTTTGTTAACCAGTCATGTTGAACAGCAAGTCCATAATAATACGATAACTATATCAACGGTTTTCGGAAATAGGGGGTGTTCATTTGTCCGTAGGTTTTACCATTGGAGACTTACTTTCCCTTTCCTGACACTGGGCCAAAATGTCCTTCTGGACATCAAGTACATAGTTATACAAGAAACCATTGTAACCACCGTTGAGACTTGCGATCCCTCCCAGTTCTAAACATTTGAGGTCAATGAACTATCAATAACATACGTACTCAGTTGTCAAGTTCTGGCTTTCTATTTTCTAAATGAGTACATGACGTACTCATTTACAAAATATATACGCACGTGTAATTATCGGTCACAAAATATGTATTTATTTTAATTAATAAAAGTTGACTCAATTACTTGTATAAACGTTACAGCAATTTGAGTATATGCAAAGAAACCTGAGGCAATTATACTAATGTAGAATAAATTATTCCTTAAGTAACATATACCATTTGGTTGGTTTGGTTTATGTAGTGTCACTCACTGAGCTTTGACTGGTCACATATTCAAAATGCAAAGCTTACAAGATAAATGATACTACAGTAATTATGTCACACAAACAATGCCCTGTGTCATATCGTGATTTTACGGTAAATTAACTAAGCAACAGTACCATACGTAATTACCTACTAACACTAATGCATAAAAAAATTATTTGAAATATACACCATACGGCGCTTCTGATGAGCCTATTATGCATGAAAATCTGAACTTGTCATGAAAATGTAGTGTTAATGAAGAAATATTTAAGTACGAGTAGAAACATAGTAGCTATTGATCTGTCGACACTGTTTTAGATCTTTATGGAAGACCACACTGCAATACTTGAAACATTAAGGTCTTTAGTAAATATGGAAGATGGGTAGCATATTGAACAGTGAACACCGGCTGGTGCAGTAATGCGCGTGTAGATTGGTCATATAGCTTATAATATACGAAGCCAACCGGATTTGAAACATTTTATATTGTTTTACTTTATGTGTTGATTTATAAAAAATGTCCATAGTTGTAAATATTTTACCCACATTATTTTGACTTTAGCACGTTTGTATCCATTACAGAAACGCTGAACTTACAAAAATACATTGGTGCATTCTCTCAAATGTATATACACACATTCGTAAAATATATTAATAAAAATAATAATGTTAATAATATTTACAGTAAAACTTCGTTATGACGAGCATCGATAATACGAGCACTTGGTCTATGTCGAGCAAGGTTTTTTTTATGTTCCGGCGAATTTGAATTTTTATGAGGAGCATCAGTATTACGAGCACATGGTTTATATCGACCTTTGTACCTGTCCTGATGTCTCCTCGAGGTAACAAAGTTATACTGTATATTGAAACTGCTCATTGCACGTCGTGCTAATTGCTGATTAAACCTCACTTGTCATGGTTAGATATTGTTCACATATGGTGCAGACAAGTCCTCGTGCGCGTTCTGGCTATGGTTATTTATGGTGCATGCTCGTTAATTTACTCGGAGTAAAAGCTCGGATCATTTCGATGAAACTTTTTATGGCAACCATATATTGTTTGAAGAGTTATTGTCTTCCGTTAACAATCCCCAGAAAACTTTACTTAGGTATAGTACTCTCAATGCACTCTATTGTCTTGCAGTATTAACATTACTGCACTCATTCAGCCGTTACTATGATAATATGAGTTGTTGTAGCCGACTGGTCGAAAAGCATTTGCGATTGTCTTATTCACAGCGTTTGTTGCGAATTTATGTAAGAAATTTGTTAAGTAAAAACCATTCCATACGTCTGAAATATAGAATGCATGCAAATATGTGTGGAAAAACAACAAACGTTACATCAACATTTTGCTTTGACTTAATTACAATAACAACCGGCTATTGTTGTATGTGTACGACTTAATGACACTAGTTGCTTTATTATGGTCAGTTTGAAGTAATATTAACGCATTAGCCTGTTTAAATTACACGTAATTAGCTACAATTTAGACCTTTGGTTGTGCAAGGAAACGTAATAGTTTTTTGCAAAATTTAAATCATCTAAAATTCATGACAACTATCGCGCTTATAGCAAATCCAAGCGTCGACAGTAAATACGATTACGGAGTACTGTAGGTACCACACAATTATCATTAATTGCGTTTATTAATCCTCGCCACTAGATATTCAATATGTCCCAGGCCATAAGAAGAGATTTAGTAATTTTAGTTTTTTGAAGGATAGTGAATGATACAGAAGATGCCCCAATGCCAGAAGCATCCCTGGTTCTTTTACATACCGAGTGTATAGCACCCACACATGATACCTCGGTTTAAAGTATCATCCGAAAGACTATTAGTAATTTTAGTTGGTCAGCCATGGGACTTGAACCCACGATCCCGAAATCTAAGCGGACTGACTATAGTTAAGATAGTGTGCGAGCTACGTTTTATTTCAATAATAATTGAAATAAAAGACGGTTGGGTAAGCCTTTATAATTGGTTTTACACCATAATACTTGCCGTTTTCTGACTATACATGTATGTTTATCCTACGAGAATCAAAGGTTGGCTGTATCGCTAAGACGACTAAAACGAAAAACACTCGTAAAATTTATATTTTGCTATACTTCTTGAAATAATTATTTTTCGTTATAAATGATACAGTTACTTGTGACTAGAATTAGATGGTTTCTTGGTCATGCCGCAAAGTTATACAAGGTCGAACAAAATGTGTTACCGGTGCATACAACTATGCGCGGCTTTCAGCACTGAACTGGACATACTTCGAAGTATTTATGTTTGTGACGTTTTGCAACTAAACCAAGCGATTAAAAGAAAAAATGAAACCCAGTCACCCCTTGATCCCGCCTTGTCAGTGCATCCGAAAACTATGCCATTGTTTTGAAATGCATGTGGGCTCCGCAATGATTGTCTAAATATTTGAGAGAAAAAATAGAAAATGAGGTCATAAGAAAGGTGACGCGAACAGTGACCTTTGCAATGGTACATTAATGCATTTGTTGTCCGGTTATGGCATTTAGTAACAAATGAGTTTCAACATTACTTTGTCACATTTGTTTCGGTTTTGTTTTATGGCATTTCTCACAATAAATACCCGTTATCCATTCAAAACCTATCTATGTTGTTACTTATTACATACGAGTTCGCCCTTGGTCGCGACCCCCCCCCCCCCCCTGACAATGAATAAATAAATATATTCTGGGCTCGTGTTTGTATTTCTACATCAGAAACAAAATGTGGTGTTGTGACTATTCGACATGAAAAGTACAAAGTAGTCAAGTACAAATATATAACTTATATAACAATAATGTCAGAATTTATCTTCATAATAATGCTTATGCTTCTATTTCTATTTAGGGCATTGTTGGTAAAATTATGTTAATTATTTAAGATAGACATACTAGTCACGTCAAGTTGATAATTGGACTAATAGGTGAAATGAAATTAGGCAATACCAAATCTTTTCATTCTTGTTCACCATCATGACGCCAACCCCAAATTTAACAGTAGGTTTCATACAAACAAGTTTTCAGTTATTTAGGTAAGGTATCATGATTGACAATGCTTGAAAGCTATATTAGATAGCCATATAATGATGAGGATAGAAGTCGTTAGGACTTGGTTTTTTTGTTGTGTTTTTTATCTCAGAATAGCTAGATAGGTTGTTGGACTTGTCGGCTAAACGAAAATATGATTTGGTATGACCTTTTACATGTATGTTCATTTTATTTTATGAAATGATTCAAATCTCCAGAATGATGAACAATGCGTTTAAGACCGCTTGGCTAAATAATGATTACATGCTCTGATCAGCGGAACATTGCAGTACTGTCAACATATATAATATCCGTTACTTGTTTGCTGCATTGCGGAATTGTTTTGCTACAAATGCATACTTCCACACGGGATTTGAAATTTTCGCACTGCTTTATTGGAGAAAGTTAGTTAATTGTAGATGTATCATTGGCCTAGATATGCGGACAAATACTTTGGCTAGTAAAACATATTGTGCACGTGCACTATAAATCGGACACCAAAGCACGTGCACCATGAACTTAGATTTCTTTTTAGACACCCTGTATAATTGATGACCTTCCGTCTTGAAAGCTCTAAAACATGTTAAAATGTTACAACAAGTTCAAACTCGGTCCCTCCGATGATTCAGTGAACTTGGTCAAATGTTCATTTGAAGTCAAATAAGTTTGAAATTGAAATTAGATCATTCGGTAATCTGCAAATATTCCAATTAGTATTCCTCGTACATTTTTAGTCATTTTTTTACAAAAATTCAAAAAGAACCAATATAATTTTTTATAATAATTTTATTGTACCATTTTTAATTGGTAACTATAAAGCTATATCCTGGGATGCACGTACGGTAGTTAGAAAGGGAGAAGCAGAAAATATATGTATAAAAAGTTAAAACTTTACCATATAACATCCTTCTTGTAATGCACGTGATTATCTAAGTTCCTCAAATAATCAAAAACCTCTCCGAAACGGCACGTTACTTTATCCAGACCAGGTCCAACAGTGACGTTATTTATTCTCAACTCTCCGTAAAATATAACGTTACGTCACGTGACATAATCAAGTTATAATGAATTTAAAATATTTATATCTCAACGCGAACAGGCGGTAAATAGGTTTGTTTAATTAATTATGTTTATTGAATATTCATGTTTACTGCCCACGATACTATGACAGAATATATAACTTGTACATAATCAGACGTCTTGTGTTATTTTCAAACATATTTAAATTAATGATCCTGCCAAAGTTTATGTAATACGCACCATGTCAACCCAGTGGTGAACAAGTATACAACATCATGTTCACAAATGGTCAGCTGAGGGTATATACATGTACACTAAACAACAACTTCACGCGTACATATCGACCGTACCTGTATGTACAACGTCATGCACGTCATATTACGACCAACTCAATTAATCTTAGTTAATATTATAGTTAGGTCACACTTATGAACCCTGTCATTTCTTTCTATTCGCTTTAATTTCCAAAAACAGGCATGAAGTCAACCGTCTTTGTCTTTGTCGTAAATCATCCATAAAAAGAATGATTGAAAGTTCAAAGACCTAACCAGCCGTTGCTGCTACACATACATTATGTTCAGAAATATTTCTAATAAAAACTTAAAAAAGTAATTATGAATCTGCATTAGTCCTATTTTTCCAAACCAACCAGAATTATTTTTTTAATATTCCGCGGCATAATTTGTATACGTTAATGGTGACAAATATAACATTCACATGTCGTAAAATCGTTTTTTTCCTTAGACAAAATAAGTGAGTCTCCAAAGACAAATGATCATCATCTCCATTTTGCGGATCTCAACATATTTGTATTGATATAATCTTTAAGCAGTTGATCTTTTAAACAGAAACGCAAAAATGGTGTTGTCATTAAAAGCATAGTTTATATTTTTATTGATAGAAACGTCTTTATTATCAGAAGCCAAAACTTGTAACTGTGCACCATATAATAATTGTTGAAATAAAATACAGTGTCATAGAAATATAAACAAGAGTTATTATAACCATGTGTCCTCTTTATCCTACTTGCTTGCTTGCTTATTTTCTTGCTAAAATCTGCAGAGTTTGTTGTCATGAAAATCGGAAAACGCTATGTTTAACAAACAGAAGCTCAAAACTATTTTTTTCAAAAGGTTAAGAGAACTTTTAGGACAATTTTCTTCTTCTTTTCTTAAAATAGATTTTATTTTTACTTTTGGCTTCTCATTCAAAGTTAGCGATATACGCTTGAGTACGATTGTGTTACTCATTATAGTTGGTTAATTATTCAAAGAAAACGGGAAATGGATGCATGAGATATGTATATATATAAAATTTGATGTATATATACATTTGTATGTTGCTGTCTCAACGGACTTCCCTTTCGGCCGTTCCTGGAATTGCGTGCAGCATACTTGCAAAAAAGGCGGACAATTATTGTCGGGGATCGTTCGTGGTGTACATGCTTGTGGGATTTGTGAGCTGACAAACACGTCGTTGTACTTTTGTGCATAAAAACATTCCACTGGCCCCGATGTCCCTAAACATCTCAGTCAGAGCTAAATCTGAAATGTTGCCATGTGTCATTTAGAAAACTTCCTTGAGAGGCTGGACTCAAAAGTTGCATCATAAAAACAGAGAGCAATAGTTTTAGTCTATTATAGTAAAATTTAAAGAGCTTGATTTATCTAAAATTCAAACTAAGATTTGAGCAAAATTTCAATTTGAGATGAGAACTCTACTTGAGATTCTTAGGGAGATCGGGGTCAGTGCTTACTTTGCACTCAAACGGCCTACTGCTTTTTGTGCTCATCGTAGTTATGTGGACCATGTCGCGTAAGCATTTGTTCCGCAGATACCCACGTCATGCACATGGTCTCGAATCTACATTAAATTTTGCTGTACAAAAAGTACTAGAATCCGGAGTCTTAATGTAGGAATGAACGAGATCTTAAGGGAGAAGCAACTGGGATTTCTGGAAAATCTCTACAAGGTCGTCATATATCGGGCAGAAAACAAGTCAAACAGCTACAGGAGTAGCACGCCATATACATTTGTGTATTAACAAGTTTGGTCGTCCTTTCTAAGTATATTTTGTAACACATCGCTTATCGAAACAAGAATAGACAATTATTGGATATTTCAAACGTATAAAACATAATACAATATAAATTTGAAATTTTATTCTTCAATAGACTAAGTGTGTTTCTGTCGACAGAACTATATTTTTTATTGATAGCAATCATTCTCGTTCATTTTGTGAGCCTGCTTTGTTTATAGGCTTTTGACGTCCCGGCTGTAGTATGCTCCGTTCTCTTTTTTGTATTTGACGTTCAATTTCTCGTCTCCGTGCTGTATTTAGTCCAGTAAATGGTCTGGTCTTCTTACCTTTCTCAGTGTTATTATTCGTGTGTATATTGTTTGTTTTGCTCCTGTCTGTATTCATATCACTATCGTCACTATCCGAACTGTCACTTTTATACGGTGAACGACGGTCCACGATACAATTTGACGTACTAGTATTTGCCTGGTCTTGTTTCGCGGTAGTTCCGTCACGTAATGTGATAGGCGTAGCTTTTACCTGTTGTCTTGGCTGGAGAGCACGAAGTTTTGATACAACCTTACCAGTGTCTAACTCAGTTTGTTTCTTATTAGGAATATTCGGACGTTTTCCATAAGGTTTAAAGTGTCCGTTCGTATTCTTGGATTTCTGACTTTGTTTGTTGTGCTCAGTAGGAGCACTGTGTTTAGCCAGACTATTACCAGGTCGTTTCCCAGAACATCTCTTTTCATCGGTTGATGATTTCGTAGATACAACATTTTCTGAGTAATTATTTAACTGTTCTTGACCTTTGTCATTATCTTTACTTTTCTTGTAAGCGACTTGTTTTATGTTGTTTGTTTTTGATTGACTGAACATTTCTGTCTCCGAGTTTTGAAGTCTGAACACTTGTGGCAAACTTGATGGTCTGCTTGCTTCTGTGTGTTCTGGCTTCATTGATTCAATATCAGGTAATTTAGGTAGTCGGGATAAGGGTGTTGTGTCACTTGTGGTATCGTCCGACATCCTTGGATCTTCACTTTCATAGTCGGTAGCAAGCTGGAACTCGGACACCTGCTTACATAATCTAGTAATAAGTTTCGCTGTTTTGGCATTTTCTCTGGAAACCTTTGTCAACTGGTCCTTTATCAAGGTCGTCATATCATGCACGGCGCTAAATCTTTTAACAAAACGAGATTCTACCATTTTCATTATTTTTCTTCTTCTGATTTTACTGACGTTTTCTCGCATCAATGCAAGGTTTACATCACTCAATCCACCCTTTATATCACACATTCCTCCCTTCACGTCTAAAGCTTGATTAGAGTTGACATCGTGGTTAGTTGCTGCCCGGTGGTTAAGGTGACCGCTGCCGTATGTTCTGTTGACCACACCCTTGTGTTGGACATCCCTGAAAAATCAACAATAAAATGTGAAGATATTTTAAAAACTGAAGTTATTAGTGTTTTTCAGAAGTGCTATACTCTAATGCAGATACAAAAGTGACAGAAAATTTGCGAACTACTAGTTTATTCCTTCCTTTACCACGAAAAGGGAAATAACTCATGTTTTGTGGTTTCAAATATAAACCCAGTAGTTGAATTGAATTAAAATTTACACGGTGTATTTATTTCAAGTGTTTTACATCGGTAACAATGACAAATAAAATACACTGAGCCATATACGGTGCTTTTTATCTTTTTGATGTTTACTTGATAAGACAATTGTAAAGGTGTATGCTCTTTATGATATCAAAACCACAGGTATCAGTATCAGCGATTGGACATTTTTTTAAACCCGTCGCTGATATAGTATATTAGCTCAGTGACGGATGTTTATAACGTACGTTTTATTTTATTTTCCAAACACTGATACTGCCACCTGTGACTAAACGTGTTTTAAAAAAAAGCTTTGAATTGAATGTTTCGAGTATGTGACCTAGAAAAGGGTAATATTTTCAGCCATTAAATTTCCTAACAGAAGATATATACTTCACAATTAACACCACGTTTGATGTAAGAGATTCAGTAGAGTGGGTTCTACTACAGTAACATCTATATATCACAATGGCAATCAGAATGCATTTAATAACGTTCAACGTTTAATATAAGATAATAGTACATGTCCTAAACCCCTCGCAATACACGATGTCCAGAAACAAAACGAAGCATAATTTACTTATTATTATTATTGGCCGCCACTGTATAGTTGGCTTAGAATAAGAAGTAGTACCTACGAACTTATAAGACTGCATGGTACATAGTTACATGTGTTTAAATTCAGCATCACAAGGTGCTTCTTATGTCAAAATTGTCATGTTGACTAAACTGAAGTTGTAACAGCTTGTTTTGACATTAGTAAAGACTAAATTTCAGATAGTTTTGTCATGTTTTCTTAAAATGTTGAGTTTATACTTTCGACTTTCCAATTCTAAGCCAGCGATATGTAAAGTGGAATTTCTATGCTCTCGGTTACTGACGACATTGCTAAGTAACTGATGCAACACACTCTCGTATTACTATTAACTTGTAAAATTACTCTTTACTTATGGGTTTTCGAGGATGAAATTGACATTCTTTTGTTATTCTTCGGAAGGTTGATAACACCGTATAATTACTATTGTACATTTGTGTTTGTGTCCCGATTTACATAGATTTTTGTAAATGGTAAATATTGACAACAAAGTAGAGGTCAAACTACCAACTTGTATAATTTCACGGAGTCTTTAGTACAAAGATAAATAAACTCTTCACGGGTATGTTTACTAATATATTTAGGTATTTGATATACATGTGAATTAAGATGTGTACGGTTTCCTTGGTATGGGTATACAAAGCTGGTTCGCCAGGGTATATCCCTTTAAAACAAATGCTTTGTTCAATGTAGTGTACATATCGATATACTTGAAGATACTTTTTAGTATCACGACAATAAGCACATTGTATCCAATTTTAGCTCATTCTTAAATCATTTAGATTGAATCTCGTAGTGTTTTGGAATATAAAACTGCGATCATTTTGTATTAGGAGTAGATATATCGTTTGAAAATAAAATGGTGAGTATAATGGTGCAGCCAATTGGCTCTTCTTCAGTTTTAAGTAATAATCGACATATTTTAATTTTAGTTCTAAAACGAGCTGGATGGGTATTGTTTCTCTTGGTGATTAAACTGGCCAGTCTTATACATGTATCAAATCGTGTGCTATTACTTGTATGTCTTTTATTACAGCTGATCTAGAAATTTATTCAAAATGTTTGCTTATCTCTGGACAGCATCAGTGATTTAACCTAAATTGCGTTGGGATTCTCATGATTGTTAAAGTCTGTGGGTATTTTTTATTTTGGCCATACTTATATTTTTTTTGCTGGCTACGTCCCGTTATGGACCTATCGAGCCAACGCCCGAGACTGTTTGTGAGAAGCCTACATACTCAGTTGACAAACTAGCCTTGTTGCTAATGTATGATACAATTAGCACCGTGTCACCTTATTGACATTTTCACTTTTGCGTTTAGGGCGAACAGCTAACAGATGAAGAAATGCACGGTAAGGATTTTATTGAAACATCAATGTAATCAATATTGAAGCCGTGTTATTAGCACAAAAATGTTTAAATGATGCTTTCTAACTTTTTATTTTTGTAATAATTTATTAGTCAATATAAGAAATTATACAAGGTCAATTTTATCAGTTTATTACGGAAGCCCTGGAGGGACATTTATTATTTAACATTTATAAACAATTATTATTTATCATTTAAAACTTATTATCTATAGTTTATTATTTATTACTGAACTCTATTGTATCTGGCGGGAATAAAATATATAGGACTCGTGTCGATTAGTCAAAAGGATATAACGTTACACAACGTAACACAAGTACAATTATTTGAAAGGCGTTCTACTCATATCCATTGCAAGTCGAAATAAGTCACTGTGGGTAAGTTATGTTTGTTGTCATTCGTCTTTAATTAAGCTTTAATTTAATGGTCCATCTCCAAGGTGTTTGAGTAAGACGGAGCTGTAAGTTCGCAACCGACAACTAGCTAACTAGGAACTTGGCATGGACCCGACATGTGACTATCGTTGGATATGATATCTCGCGACGTCGGCAACCAAACCCCAATGACGATACGACATAGAAATCCCGATGTTGAAGTGCACCGACGTCGGCACGGTGAATACTTGATATTATGACCTTCAATATATTATAACGATATATATGATGGTATGTTTAAATAGTTGACAGGGTCATCTCAATAAGTGGACGATTGAAATGAGTATCCTATTAAAAACTGATAGTAAAGCCAATTACCAAATGATAAACTCATATATTATTGTTAGATGTATGTTGTTCAAAAGTATTAACACCAGGGTGATGATGACAGGCTTCATCAATGTGATATTGTAAAATTATTATTATTAATTATAGGAAAGTTGAAAAGGTAAAGGAGTGGAAGAACTGTACTTTTCTCAAAAGTGTTGATGTGGTGCATAAGTCACACAGGATATGTGGTGCCTCGATATCTGCCATCAGTGAATTTAATACACACTCCTGGACTTAACTTGGTGATGGAATACGTTTACGCTGGTTTTAAGTTTTGTGAAATTGTTCTTCTACTGTTTTGTGAACATAATGTTGTTGAGAATGCGGCAATTGATGTAAATACTTTACATCTTTGTGGATATTTACTCTTACATCGCAAGAAAACACCAGAGACTTGATGGAGAGAAAAAATACAACTCAGTTGAAAATGTATCTGTTTTAGGAGACTTTAGTATGTGCTGTCGCTGAATGAATTAAAGGATCAAATGCCACATATACAAAGAAACTGTACAAAAGGTTAAAATGATATTTGGCACATTGGTGGATATGACGAAATAAAAAATTTGTTTTATGCATTCATGCAGAAATAGAGATTGGAAATAACCGGAAATAGTCATATAATGATGTATGTTGTTAAAGGTTTAATGACCAATCCTAAATGTATTGTTATTTTGTTAATTATTATATTGAATCAATAAAAACTTTGAAGCGTGTTCCTTGTATTTTCTGAGCTGACTGTGGCACTAAAAACATACATGTTAAGTTTTTAAACCTTTATTTTGACAAAGCCACTGCGAACTGCGAGTCAACAAATTCAAACGTGGTGGAGCTACCCCCAGCCATAACTTCTATATTAGGCTTTTATATTATCCATATATCAAAATTGTAATGGACTTCTTAATGAATTGCCCAAATTACGACTCCGTAATCATATTCACCCGCCTCAATGCTTACTAGTCCGAATATAAGTATATGGGAACTTGCAGTTCCCTGTGGTGGTGTCAAAATGATCTGGTGCCATTATTTGAGCAATTTAGATTAGAATGCCCACTGATGTTATATAAAAACCAAGCTATGTAGGAGAATATCCTTGGCAGCACTTCTTATAGCCTGGTGACAAGTGAGTCAGGCATTCCTCTGTCATTCCATTAGGGTCAAATGTGAGACAGCCTTTCGAAGATTCTTGACCTGTATAAACAAAATACAATAAAGCAATAGACTGCTAACTATTTTATTTTATTTTTTTAACAAAAAGACCATACTTGGACACATAAACACTTTAACACAATATGTCGTAAACACAAGTCATATGGTCAATACTCTAAAAAAACCTCCTTAAAGTATAATGTTTGTCATTCTACAATACGTTCATTCACAACAATTTGCATTAGTTTTCCTCCTCCATTCCTAACTACTTCTCCTGAAAGGCCGCTAGCGTACTTGCACATTGTATTCTGATTTCCTCTCCACCAACGACCACGTCTTTCATATGAACCAACGCTCTGAAAAAAAAACCAGAATAATTTATTTAAACTATATGAAACTGTTCTTATTTGTTATTATCATTTATCTAATATCTAAAATTTATAACTGAAAACTTATTATCTAAAAGTTATTACTTAAAACTTATAATTTAAAATGTATTACTTAATACTTATAATTTAAAATGTATAACTTAAAACGTATTATTTAAAATTTATTACTTAAAACTGACTTTTTGTGGTTAATTGGTGTAAATGGTAATTTCAAATGCTATGTCACTTAAAAAAGTATGAGAAATCCGACAGGGAAGGTAGCACTCAACCCAACTAGCCGAGCTCAGAAATCAGAAACACCACGACACAACCACCCTGAGAAGTGCCTACAGAAACGCATACCAAAACGGCGACCAAATGAGGCACAATAACCTGGGGCGTGACCCACGTTAAAATACTAGGGACAGTGACCTAACATTATGCAACCTAAAGCGGCACAAACACATCCTGACCTAGTTAAAAACACCAAGGACAGTGACACAACGCCAACACGCGTTAAGACAGGTGTGCAGATTCCCTAACTATCTTTCCTGGGAAGGCCCAGCACCACACTCCTTTCTCACCCATGAACTGCCAAATTATTCACATTAACAGTCATGGTTTGAAGGGTTTACTAGTTGAGATGCAACACCTGATCGAGTAACACAAAGAATGAAGCAAAACTAAACTGATAAACCCTGCCAAATATTAAACCATTGTTCTTTGTCTGAAGCTTGATTAGGACCATCCCGGTTGTGCAAACTAGGTTTAGAAACCTGTATCTAGGCCCGTGCACTTTACAGACCAATCGCACGTGTGATTAGAAGACACTTTTATTAATTAACTGTTGCATCCTACATAGTCTGAGAGTGCTCCAGAACCCATCAATGACGTTCTAAAATAGAGCATGCCTTGGACCTCATGCACTACATTGGATGCATTTGCATAAAGCTGTGACTGGCAGTGCAGTGTTAAATGGTAGTACAAAATAGTTGCAAAACGCACTAACGATTCGTAGAAGTAAAAAACGGCATGCCAACGGATACCCTAAACAAAATTTTATGTTCTTCCCAATTTTGAGCCAGAATTTATAAATTCGATTCTATATCGATTACTAAGAACAATAGTATTGTGATATGTAGACTGGCTTGTCTGTATTTTTAAGTCATTTAACAGACTGTTGATACAGCTTATAACTAATTCATGATTAACTACATCGTTGGTCAACCAAATAACACTCTAAATTGTGCTAGCTATTCACAAAATGTGACTACAGTCGAGAGCAATCAGAACGATGGGTCTATTCGGGTCGCGAAAACATATGACAATCTGTATTACTCGCGATATTTTGACATGGTGATCAAGAACTATTATTGCAATTAAATTACCTTTGTACAAGGTATTCCAGCCACTCGCAAATACTTCGCTACGCGTAAACATAATGGTGATAGACTTCATTCTTCACCAGCAGTGAAATCTTTAGCGGATGTTTTGAGCGGAAACAAGTCCAAGTGATTGACAGACGAGGGTAATCAAACCTAAGTCAATATTATAACCCAAAGTATTTTAATGCGTGGCATGATATACTGATTATTGAACTGTGATTCATTTTTCTGTAACTTAAACGAGTATTGAATAATCCTGATTTAGCGGATTGCTCTGCGGATCTAAGTTTTTGACTAGCGTACGAACACGACAGTTCTAAGATTAGCGGAACGATTTCATTGGTTGTTGAAATCCGCTCTTTGCCGCGATTGGACGTTGCGTCATTTGAAAGTTTAGAAGCGGGCGAATTTCAAGCAAATATCATAGCGCGATTTGTCTATAAATACCAGGACAGAAATCAGTCTTCAGCTTTCATTCCGTCAAAACGGCCGGAAAATAAATTAAGTCCGCTAATATGTAAAATCCGCTAAAAAGTCCGATTCCGCTTAATGTTCCACGTATATATATATATATAACCAGTTAATCTTTATATTAATAAGACATTATTGTAGTCTTACAGTTTAAATAATAAGCTATAGATATTATTATAGATTCGTGTTTTTGAATCTCTTAAGAGTGTATTTAAAAGGGCCTACTAGTGATGTTCTTTTATTATTAACATTAACATAAATAGATTTCTACTATATATTCAGTGAGTATTTGAGTCAATTAAGTTTGACTGTTGTTAAATAGATCTTATTCTATGATGCTGATATAGACCGGGTCAACGTTAAGGTTTGACTGCAGGTTGAGAGCTGAGATATATGTGTTAGATATATTAGGGCTAATTAAGGTGTAGTCGACGTTAGTTTGGCTACGGTATACCGGTGAGGTCGACGTCAGTTTGACAAAGGTATACGGGTTGGGTCAACATCAGTTTGACAGGGGTTTATGGGTTGGATCAACGTCAGTTTGTCAGTCGATATTGGATATATGATTGTTCATTGTTGTTTTGTGTATGTTAAGAAGTTGAACGATTATAGAAATCTGCCTTTTTAATGATAAATCAAGTTCAAAGTTGAGCTGTGTTTTTGTGTTACTACTACTAGATCTACTGGTATTTATTACCTATATCACTTATACACTCACTAATAAAGCTACTAACATACAGTATACACATGCATCACAGTAGAAACGGATACAAACAGTAGAACAAATAAGCTAACAATTTGGTGTCAGAAGTGCAGATATTAGTTTTACCTGGTATCACGAACTCAACAAAGTTCTACAGTGCATTTTGTGTTAATTGAATATTTAAACGTTCAATTAGTGTCAATTATAGAAGCTTTATATAACAGTGAAACAAAGTGTGATAAAGTTTATTCAATACAATAAACATAGTGCATATACATGGAACATTAGGGAATCAAGTGCTTCAACATCAAAGCGAGAATCATTATATAATATACATAGAAATACACACACATTCAGGTTACATTTAAAGAAAGCTCCCTGTTATACAGGTCAATTTAAGGTCAACAAGTGTGATATATATAACTATACATAAATTTATATATATAATCCTATTTTCCATTAACATGATGGATAACTCTGATTCAGAAATAGAATTCAATCAGGGTCAAGGTGATAGAGAAATAAATGAATCTCCAATACGTCGTGATGACGAAGGCCAGGACAGACGAGACAGACGTAATGACAACCATAATAATCATTGCTGTTCTAGACAAAAGCGACCATCAATAACAATTAAACCAGACCCGTTCAGCGGTGATGAAGACTGGGAACAGTATATATCCCGGTTTGAAGATTGTGCAGCACTGGGCCGATGGAATGATGAGGAGATGCTCTTGACTCTGGCAGCTAGTTTAAAGGGTCAAGCTAGGGTGTTTTACACAAGTATTCCTGCTTCTGAAAAGCGTAGTTATCGCCGTTTAGCGTCATCATTAGAACAGCGTTTTGGTAGTGCTCGTCAGCAAGCTAGGTGGCTATCTAAGTTTCAAACCCGTTCAAAGTTGCATGGAGAATCCATTGCAGCGTTTGGTGATGATTTGCGTGTATTGGCTCGAAAAGCCTACGGTAATTTAGAGCTAGAAGCGCAAGAGATGCTTGCTCTTCAGCAATTCATTAAGGCGCTTTCTGTGGAAATGAGATGCCGAGTTATGGATCGGGATTGTAGAACTGTAACTGCAGCGGTAGATGTTGTTGAAAGGTATGATGAATTACTGGGAGAATCTGCAAGTTACAACAAACGTAAAGAAACAGTAAGATTAGTTAATAGCCAATGGTCTATAAATGGTGATACCGGTAGTGAAAATAGTGCTGAAAGTGAGAATGAGCTACAGAAAACCCTTAAATCAATTCAAACCAGACTAGATCAGATTGAAATGGGAAACAAGAGAAAACCTCAAACAGGTCCAAGGGCTTGTTTTATATGCCAGTCACCTGACCACTTCTATAGACAATGCCCAAATAGGAGAAATCAAAGTTCTGAAAATGGTTTCTCTCGTTTCCAAGGGGGAAACGACAAGCCGTCTTCCCTGTAGGTCAAGAGAAGGCGTCGAGAGAAAGTGTATCAAACAGGCCTATAATTAAAACTGAAGATGTTGAAAATAACATATATGCTCCGCGTATCGGTCAAGTTGGTGACCAAACCGTGTTTGACAATGGCCTCTATGTAAAGGGTCGAATAAAGGAAAAACCAATACAATTTTTGTTAGATAGTGGTAGCACAGCTACATTGATTTCAAAAGCAACATATGACCAACTGAATATGGGTAATTTAATAGAACAGAATATGCAAATTCAAGGGGTGAATGGTTCTAATATTAAAGTGTATGGTAAATCAAATTTTTGTATAACATTAGGTCATATTCAAATAGTGCATCCTATAATAGTGTGTGACATCACAGCTGAAGGCATAATAGGTCAAGATTTTATATTAAAACATGTTCGTAACTGGGACATGGACACTCTTAAGTTGAAGATGCGTTCAGGCGAGTGTATTCAGTGTTACACTATTAGTGAAGCTTTACGCGTCTGTAGAGTCATAGTTAGTGAGAAAGTCGAAGTTCAGTCGCGATCTATGACATACATTAAAGTTAGTATTCCAGGGAGTGATCAATTGCCTGAATCAGGTTATATTGAAAGTGACATCACAAATCAATTTGGGTCTAATGTGGATATAGTGGAGGGTATAGTTGATCCACATGCGGATGAACTTGGAATTGGCATTATTAACCAAAGTGATGAAACTATTGTGTTGCATAAAGGAACTGGTATAGCAAATTGTAATTCCTCCTATGAAGAAACTAGGTCCGATGTGACAGAGGTACATAAATGTGCTAATATTGTAAAAAGGGGTATGAACTTCTGTGATCACAAAAGTGTTGAAACTATAGACATTTCTAATTTTCCCGATCATTTAAAGGATCTTCTAGATAGAAGTTCGGTAAATTTGAATGAATCAGAAAAGCAACGCCTTGTCACATTATTGCATAAGTATAGAGATACATTCGTCTCATCTAGTGACGAGCTAGGGTGTACGGATAGAGTGATGCACAAAATTAATACTGGTAATGCAATACCAATACGACAACCTCCTAGAAGGCAACCATTCTATAAGCGTCAAAGTGAAAAGGATGAGATAGATCGTATGTTGGAAAAAGGTGTTATTGAGCCTTCCAATAGTCCATGGTCCTCGCCGATAGTGCTGGTTTCCAAGAAAGATAATTCCACTCGTTTTTGTGTAGATTATCGCAAGTTAAATGATGTGACGGTCAAAGATGCATATCCAATTTCTCGCGTGGATGAATGTTTAGATGCTCTCGCGGGTGCCAAGTGGTTCAATTGTATGGACCTTTGTTCTGGTTTCTGGCAAATTAAAATGGACCCAGAAGATAAGGCTAAGACTGCATTCTCCACAACTCATGGACTCTATCAATTCTGTGTGATGCCTTTTGGCTTAGTGAACTCTCCTTCAACATTTCAGCGTGCAATGTCAGATATTTTGAGAGGTATTCAATGGGTAGAATCACTCCTATATATGGATGATATCATCACACCTGGTCAAACTGTTGATGAGTGTCTAGAAAGGTTAGAGAATGTCTTCAAACGACTTCAAGATGCTAATCTGAAATTAAAAAGTTCAAAGTGTATATTCTTTCAAAAATCTGTCACATTCCTGGGTCACACTGTCTCGGAAAGTGGTGTTCATACAGATGAAAAGAAAATTGAGTCAGTTAAGAACTGGCCTGTTCCTTTAAATGCTAAACATGTGCGTAGCTTTCTGGGGTTAGCCTCATATTATCGCCGCTTCGTAAAAGGTTTTGCCGATATAGCGCGACCATTGCACAAATTATGTGAGAAAAAGGCTAAGTTCACATGGACTCCAGAGTGTCAAGTATCATTTCAAGCTCTCAAAAATGCTTTGATAAGTGCTCCAGTGTTAGCGTATCCTCGTCTAGACAGCAAGTTTATTCTAGATACCGATGCCAGTGATAAGGCTGTAGGAGCTGTGTTATCACAAGAGCAGGATGGAAGTGAGCATGTTATTGCTTACATGAGCAAAACCATGAATATACATGAACAGCAGTACTGTATCACAAGAAAAGAGCTGTTAGCAGTTGTTGTAGCACTTAAGAATTTTCATCCATATTTGTACGGTCAGGAAGTGCTTCTAAGAACAGACAATTCAGCGGTTAGTTGGATGCGCAGTCTGAAAACTCCAACTGGTCAGACCGCTAGGTGGTTACAAGAGATGAGTACGTACAATCTCAATGTGATACATAGACCGGGCAAATCCCATAATAATGCGGATGCCATGTCTAGAATACCATGTAAAACATGTACTAGGCAGCAAATATTAAATGAAGAGAATATACATGATACCAGTGATGAATCAAATCAAAGTGATATGGTGATCGAGCCTCATGAGAGAGTTTCCCGAGTTACTACCAGACAAGATTCTGAAAAAGAGGCAGAAAAACAAGTTATTCCACATCAAATTATGCTTGATGGTTGGAGTAGTAAAGATATTGAAAACAAGCAACTCTCCGATAACGATATAGGTCCATTGATCACAGTAAAATTATCAGGTGAATCTAGGCCTGCCTGGAATAAAGTGTCAGGTGGCTCTTCACAACTGAAGACGCTTTGGCGTCAGTGGGACCGATTAGAAATCTATAATAGTGTACTGTATAGAAAATTTGTCGATGAGTTTGGGTCTACTTATTTCCAACTAATTGTGCCCAAGTGTATGCAAAACGATGTTTTGCATTATAGTCATGATGTTGCAACAGCAGCTCATTTAGGATTCGACAAGACCCTTGACAAAGTTCGACGAAATTTCTATTGGCCAGGTGTATCTGATACCGTTAAACAATATTGTAAAACGTGTGATGCATGTGCAGCAAGAAACTTGTCGCGTTCACGAAATAAGGCACCGTTAGGCCAGTATATAGTAGGTGAACCAATGGAGCGCATTGGTATGGACATACTAGGTCCTCTTCCACAAACCAAATTAGGCAACAAATACATACTAGTTATTTGTGACTGGTTTACAAAATGGACAGAATGTGTTGCTTTACCAGATCAAGAAGCAAAGACAATTGCAGAAGCTTTTATCAATAACTTTATAGTCCGGTTCGGAGCACCGCTACAAGTACACACAGACCAAGGAAAGAACTTTGAGTCGAAATTATTTGTTGAACTTTGTACGCATCTGGGAATTGAGAAAACCCATACAACCAGTCTTAGACCCCAAGCTAACGGCTTGGTAGAACGCTTTAACAGGACACTCTTGTCAATGTTACTTCCCTACTGCGCGAAAGACCATACCAGCTGGGATCGTTTCCTTCCAATTGTCATGATGGCATACCGTAGTTCCACACACAGTTCCACAAAAGTGTCTCCAAACAAAATGGTGCTAGGTCGTGAAAACATTATGCCTTTACAAGCAGTGATTGGGCTTCCCTTCAATGATGAAAATAGGCAAATAAATGATGAAACATATGTAGACACACTGAAAAATAAATTAATACAAGTTCATAACTTTGCAAGACAAAACATACATAAAGTAGCAAATTACCAGAAAAAGCACTATGATACAAATGCACGAGCAAGGAAATTTCAAAAGGGTCAACTTGTGTGGTTACATGATCCAACCAGAAAGAAAGGTGTCTGTACAAAACTTATCAATAAGTGGAAAGGTCCTTATGTTGTTACCAGTACATTAGATGATTTGATATGTTGTGTAAAGCGTTCAAATAATCAGAAACCTAAAGCATATCATATTGATAGGTTATGTCCCTATGAGGGTAGGAATGTGCCAGTATGGGTAAAGAGAGAACTTTTAAAAATCAAAAGTCCAGCGAATTAGCAAATTATAGGTACCAGATGTGATTTATAGGTACCATGTCTGATTTATAGGTGCCATATGTGATTTATAGGTACCAGATGTGATTTATAGGTATCAGATGTGATTTATAGGTGCCAGATGTGATTTATAGGTGCATGTATGATTTATAGGTACCAGATGTGATTTATAGGTATCAGATGTGATTTTATAGGTGCCAGATGTGATTTATAGGTACCAGATGTGATTTATAGGTGCCAGATGTGATTTATAGGTGCCAAACGTGATTTATAGGTACCAGATGTGATTTATAGGTGCCAGATGTGATTTATAGGTACATGTGTGATTTATAGGTACCAGATGTGATTTATAGGTGCCAGATGTGATTTATAGGTGCATGTATGATTTATAAGTACCAGATGTGATTTATAGGTGCCAGATGTGATTTATAGGTACCACATGTGATTTATAGGTACATGTGTGATTTATAGGTACCAGATGTGATTTGGGTACAAGTTGACAAAGGGTGAATTGTACATTATACATTATATATGTGTGTATTGCACAGTTATATTGCACATTTGGAAAATATTAACTTGTATAAAATTATTCAATAGATCAACTTGTATCTATTGACAGATAACGGAACAGTGCTGTGAACTAGACGTCAAACATGGTTGACTATGTGTCAATACTAAGTTCATCATGTATGTGTTCTTAACAATGTTTTTGTTTAATTGCAGACAATGGAAAAGTGTTGGTTGTGTGACAAGGCTTTTCCGGGGAGAACGGAGTTACATGGTCATATGATTTCAAAAGAGCACAGAAGACAGTCAGTTATGTGTCCTTATTGTATAAAGAGGAGGAAATTTACTAGGGTAACAGATTTGGCTAAACATTGTAGTAAGGTACATTTCATTGAGACAAATGGCTACCAGAAGTCATTTTTAGGGGTTAATAATTGTTTTTACTTTTCTGTGTACCCGGAGGATTATTCAAGGATCATTAGCCCTGAGCCGTGGGATTCTATGAATGCTTTGGAAGCGAGGCGGCTAATACTGAATTGGGCGGGGAAACAAGAAGATAGTGCCGTCAAAATAAATAACATAAGAAGGGGGTGGAGAAATAGTTTTAAGTTCAGAAAGGAAATGGAAGAAGCCGGTAACCGTGTTAACGAGAACGGGAAGAGAGTTAAGTTAAATGAAGAAATTGAATTAGTGCCATCAGGAGAAGAGAATGTGATGAATAAGAATTTGGAGGAAACCGGTAACGATGTCAATAATAACGGTAAAAGTGTTAAGTTAAATGAAGAAATCCAAGTAGTGCCATCAGAGGAAGAGAGTGAGATAAATAAAAATTTGCAGGAAACCGGTTATGATGTCAATGATAACGGTAAAAGAGTTAAGTTAAATGAAGAAATTGAATTAGTGCCATCGGGGGAAGAAAGTGTGATAAATAAGAATTTAGAGGAAACCGGTAAATATGTCAATGATAATGGGAAAAGAGTTAAATTAAATGAAGAAATAAGGGAAGAGAGTGTGAATTTAGAGGAAGCTGATAACAGTGAAAATAGAGTTGAACAAGGGGAAGAAATGCCATCAGGAGGACAAAATGAAAGTGTGAACTTAGAAGACGACGTTGAAACGGACTTAGAAGATGAAAACCAACAGAATAGTGTACATAAATCTCCAGAAAGATCGTTAAAGTTAGTACGAACTGAACATGGAATCAGAAGAATCATTGTAATACCAAAAAGAAAAAGAAACCCAATTGAAATTCATAATGAAAATGATGAAGATAAAGAGGAAGATAAATTATTAGCAAGTAAAGTCAGTGATGTAACCACCGATAAGAATTCCTTGAAAGAAAGGTGTGAGGCGTTGTTAACTTCTGGCGTTATGCCCATGTGTGCACCAGGCCGTAGGGAATGGGGCTTAGTGGAGCCAGAAAGTATTCTTGTTGGTGAAAATATTAAGTGGCCACCAAGGAATTGGAAGCAGATGTCACCCGACAGAATGTTGTTAGAGTTTGAGTTCACAGCTATGGCTATTGAGAAATGTAATGGGGGGTTTGGTGTAGACCAACCCAGAGTGGAACTTTTGGACAAGTACAACTATCTGGCGTTACCTGGCTCCAAAAACCAACAATCTATGTCAGCATCAGCTAAGTCTAGATTATACACCTATCAATTGTTAAAAGAAATTGCCACTGGGAAATTACCAACACCAGCTGAATTAGAACAAGTTAAGATGTTGGAAATGATCCAAAAGAGCAAAGTACAGAAAACCATTGATCTCTCTACCCTTAAGGTCCCTTTGAGACTTACCCTGAATGAATGAAAAACAATTGTGTATAAAACAAGTTATGAAATAGATCAAAATAAGTAATGCTGAACAGTGAATTTCAACCAATATTAGATACTGACTGATTAATGTTTCAAACTCCAATTCCGATGTCAAATAGACTCATCCACTGATGTCTATTGAAACTTATAGTTTCAATATCCAATTCCGATGTCAAATGAACTTATCTACCGATGTCAATTCATTGAAATTTACAAAACGATGCTTCAATATCCAATTCTGATGTCTATTGAAACTTACAATCCGATGTTTCAATATCCAATTCCGATGTCAAATGGACTTATCCACCGATGTCTATTGAAACTTACAGTTTCATGTTTCAATATCCAATTCCGATGTCTATTGAAACTTACAATCCGATGTTTCAGTACCCAATTCCGATGTCTATTGAAACTTACAATCCGATGTTTCAATATCCAATTCCGATGTCAAATGGACTTATCCACCGATGTCTATTGAAACTTACAATCCGATGTTTCAATATCCAATTCCGATGTCAAATGGACTTATCCACCGATGTCTATGAAACTTACAATATCATGTTTCAATATCCAATTCCGATGTCTATTTTAACTTACAATCCAATGTTTCAATATCCATTCCGATGAATTTATCCACCGATATCTGTTGAAACTTACAATCCGATGTTTCAATATCCAATTCCGATGTCTATTGACCTTATTAACTGATGTCTATTGAAACTAACTATCTGATGTTTCAATAACCAATTACTTGTTGTGCCATGAACACTAGACATACCTTTCATTGTATATATGTTTTTAATGACTTCATGGACACTCCAAATTACTGAATGTGTGCAATGCACACTGGACATATATTGAATATTTCATTGTATGTGTGATTATCTATTACCAGTTATTTGTGTGGTATATGTCTTGAATTATTTCAGGGACACTGATACTAAATATTTGTGTTATGAACACTAGACACTTAATTCATCATTAAGGTATGTGTCATATTGTGCTATGTCTTGAATTATTTCAGGGACACTGATACTAAATATTTGTGTTATGAACACTGGACACTTAATTCATTGTTAGGTATGTGTCATATTGTGCTGTGTCTCGAATTATTTCAGGGACACTGATACTAAATATTTGTGTTATGAACACTGGACACTTAATTCATTGTTAGTGTGTGTCATATTATGCTATATCAATTCATTCAGAGAGATGAGTTAAACATAATAGTAGGTGTCATGAACACTATAGACATTAATGCCAATGTGGACACTATAGAACATTTGATTATGAAGAATCTTATATGTCGTGTCATGAACACCAAAATTAACTTTTAATTCATTCTAATATTGTATTGTTGATATATGTTGTTATATTGTTATATGTTGTTTAATGAGTTAGGCAAAGTTTATTTTTAAGGGCTTAAAATGAGCTTCCACTAGTGGGCCTTACTAATATCCAGGAGGATATTCTGATAATGGGGAGGGGGAAGTGTGATATGTAGACTGGCTTGTCTGTATTTTTAAGTCATTTAACAGACTGTTGATACAGCTTATAACTAATTCATGATTAACTACATCGTTGGTCAACCAAATAACACTCTAAATTGTGCTAGCTATTCACAAAATGTGACTACAGTCGAGAGCAATCAGAACGATGGGTCTATTCGGGTCGCGAAAACATATGACAATCTGTATTACTCGCGATATTTTGACATGGTGATCAAGAACTATTATTGCAATTAAATTACCTTTGTACAAGGTATTCCAGCCACTCGCAAATACTTCGCTACGCGTAAACATAATGGTGATAGACTTCATTCTTCACCAGCAGTGAAATCTTTAGCGGATGTTTTGAGCGGAAACAAGTCCAAGTGATTGACAGACGAGGGTAATCAAACCTAAGTCAATATTATAACCCAAAGTATTTTAATGCGTGGCATGATATACTGATTATTGAACTGTGATTCATTTTTCTGTAACTTAAACGAGTATTGAATAATCCTGATTTAGCGGATTGCTCTGCGGATCTAAGTTTTTGACTAGCGTACGAACACGACAGTTCTAAGATTAGCGGAACGATTTCATTGGTTGTTGAAATCCGCTCTTTGCCGCGATTGGACGTTGCGTCATTTGAAAGTTTAGAAGCGGGCGAATTTCAAGCAAATATCATAGCGCGATTTGTCTATAAATACCAGGACAGAAATCAGTCTTCAGCTTTCATTCCGTCAAAACGGCCGGAAAATAAATTAAGTCCGCTAATATGTAAAATCCGCTAAAAAGTCCGATTCCGCTTAATGTTCCACGTATATATATATATATAACCAGTTAATCTTTATATTAATAAGACATTATTGTAGTCTTACAGTTTAAATAATAAGCTATAGATATTATTATAGATTCGTGTTTTTGAATCTCTTAAGAGTGTATTTAAAAGGGCCTACTAGTGATGTTCTTTTATTATTAACATTAACATAAATAGATTTCTACTATATATTCAGTGAGTATTTGAGTCAATTAAGTTTGACTGTTGTTAAATAGATCTTATTCTATGATGCTGATATAGACCGGGTCAACGTTAAGGTTTGACTGCAGGTTGAGAGCTGAGATATATGTGTTAGATATATTAGGGCTAATTAAGGTGTAGTCGACGTTAGTTTGGCTACGGTATACCGGTGAGGTCGACGTCAGTTTGACAAAGGTATACGGGTTGGGTCAACATCAGTTTGACAGGGGTTTATGGGTTGGATCAACGTCAGTTTGTCAGTCGATATTGGATATATGATTGTTCATTGTTGTTTTGTGTATGTTAAGAAGTTGAACGATTATAGAAATCTGCCTTTTTAATGATAAATCAAGTTCAAAGTTGAGCTGTGTTTTTGTGTTACTACTACTAGATCTACTGGTATTTATTACCTATATCACTTATACACTCACTAATAAAGCTACTAACATACAGTATACACATGCATCACAGTAGAAACGGATACAAACAGTAGAACAAATAAGCTAACAGTATGATTTAATATATAATATAGATACAAATAACCAGAGTCTAATACCTTCTGTAACTCATGCCCATCTTCAATATCCTTTTGGCTCATCGTGTACGCTGGCCGCAAAATATGGCGCGTGTCAATAACTTATAAATATTAGGTTATAAGTATTAGGTAATAAGCGGCAAGTAATAGGTAATAATTGTTTAATAATTGTTAAATTATAAATGTCCCTCCAGGGCTTCCGTAGTTTATAAGTATCCAAGGTAAATACAATTACGCCTGAACATCATATTGCACAAAAATAAAGTCAACTGAAATTAGACTGAGTTAATATCAAAGCCTGGGTTTAAATACAGCTATCGATATGAAGCCTATGAACGTTGGCTGGAACGAAGTTTCATAGTATGGCACTGATTTTTAGCCCAGTGAACTTATGTGCATATACAATGTACAAGTCGATGGCTTAGAATGAAAAGGTCGTAACTACTACTTATAAGACGCATACATATTTTAAATCTGCTTCACAATGCACTTCTTATGAGCCTATTTTCATGAAAATCTGAAATTGTCATGTTAACCGAAATGAAGTTTTAAAAACTTGTTTTCCCATAGGTAAGGAGTAAATTACAGACAGTTTTGTTTTCTTGTAGTTACGACCTTCGCATTCTAAGCCAGCGAAGTCAAGATGAATAATCGATTTGAGGTACGCGCGATTGAGCTAAAAACTGAGAGTTGTCTAGAGAATTTGAAGCGGAACGATGAAGGATAATAACTCCTTAACACCATAATAAAGCATGTTTTATGTTCTAATATATATTTTAGAATGTAAGAAGACATTTGCTCTATATGATCGGGATGGTGATGGTACAATGAGTACACGTGAACTAGGTACAGCAATGAGAACTATGGGATATAGACCTACAGATAATGAGATTACAGACATTGTTAACGAAGTCGATACTGATGGTATTCTTTACTCAATTAACTCTTGTGCATTCAATGAAAACAATGAAAACAATCTATCTAGTTCATATTATAGTACCATCGTAACGATTTCAAAAGTTCTACTGATTACAAAATCGCTACTTCACGTTGGAAGCCTTAACATTTCACTAGTATAACTTTTGTAAATTCATTAAAAATACTAAATTTTACAAATTGACAACGTTGAAATTAGTTCATTTGTAACTGATTCATTGTTCAGGTTTTGGAGAAATATCTTTCCCAAGTTTTCTGACGATCATGGCGAAGAAGCTGAAGGAATATGAGGGCGAAGAATCGTTAAGATTGGCGTTCAGAGTATTCGATAAACATGGAAATGGTTTCGTAAGTAAAATTTAAAAGAATAGATTAGAATATAGTCAGTTAAGCAGATAAAACAAGCCTGACTTCAATAAACGCTTATAATCAATGTCCCGGTGGAATCCTTTTTGCATGGTGTAGACTTATGTGTGTATGGTGGTTAGCAAGGGTGCCAATGTTGTACTTAACGTTTGAGTTAACTTCTGGCAACTGAAAAACAATTATTTTGACTTAACTTCTGAGTGAACTTCTGGTAACATTAGAAATTAACTGAAACTTTACAATTTTGGACTTAGCTTCTGAGATAACTTCTGAGTTAATTTCTGGCAAAATGACTGAACTTCTGAGTTAACAGCTGACACAAAATATCAAATAATTATTATGCATATGTAACATGCACCATATTTCACATGCAGGTGACGTCATCAGACTTCCGGTACATGTTGGAGAATCTTCGAGTGCATGTTACAGACCATGAAATAGAAGATATGATTAAAGATGCAGATAAACATCATAATGGACAAATACCTTATAACGGTACGTCTACATATCTAGTAGTTGGAGTTAAAATAAATAGTTTACATATCTATATTTCATTGACGACAACAGGCAAGCACACTGTGTTACAAAGAGGCTAGCTTAATACAATTTCCAAAACTCGTTTAATATCAATTAATATCAATTGAACGACGGATTCTTTATATCATATGACACTAAAAATACAAAATAAGCATTGATTTATTGGAAAAACGCAATACCTTATACTACACGTGGTACTTATAACTTTATATCACATGACTTTCCTTGTATACAGTTTAGTATAGCCAGTACGTATAAAGTTATACGTACCACGTGTAGTATCAGGTATTGAGTTTTTTCCAATAAATAGATGCGTATTTTGCGTTTTTAGTGTCATATGATATAAATAATCCATCACTCGTTGTCAATTGATATATTTATGTTAAACTCGTTCAGGAAACATGATTAAGCTCGCCAGAGGCTCGCTTAATAAAATTTCCAAAACTCGTTTAATATAAATTTATATCAATTGTCAACTCGTACTGGCTATACTAACCTGGATACAAGGAAATTCATGTGATATAATAGTATACTTTGTACACATATTAAAACTATCTTTACATATGAAACCATCTCCGGGCATTGGATGTATGAGTATGTCAATGGCAGAATTGAATTTTAACTATCGGAAAACACGTGAAAATATGTAACGTTATAATAGAAGGGACAAATAACAAGGCGATGTTATAAAGGTATCTTCTAGGACGTAAGATGGTTTCATTATGCAAAGATAATTGCACATGTACTGTTATCATATTACAGATTTCATTACGTGGATCACTGGAAAATGAATGATTGGACACCAACAAGAATGAACACAGAATGCAGTTTGTGATACGATGGAACAGTTTTCAGTACAGATTCACTTAAATTAATGTAGTCCATCTTTGTAATTTTGTACCAATCGGCTTTAATTTGTTTTAAGATAAAGACATTTTCGAGGTGATTACATATTTGAAGCGATGAATCAACTAACCAAAAGAGACTAGCATAATACTACATGTATATACAGACGTTTTACGGAGTAGTTTTTGTTATGTTCATGTTGTCAAGTTGTTTGTATGTAATGTTGCCATGGCTACCTGATAACAGCATACCACAACGAACACAATAAGACTCATTGCAACGTCATCAGCATAATAAATGTTAAGTTCACATTGTACAGTATTTATTGATATTATCAGCATAATACATATTAAGCTCCCTAATCCGAACACCCATATAAACGACCAAACAAGTTCAGATTAGCTAGGACTTTTTCTGGTAAATTCCAGTACAAAGTATAACATCGTCGGCCGGCGTCGAATTACTCGTATAATTTATTTGCATGTTTTCAGGAGAGACAAAAAACTGTTTTATCATGTAATGTGTATGAAACCGAGTACTGTTTATTGGTGTGACATTTTGTATACTGTATGTAGGCTCTACGAAGTCAAACTTTTTTTAAATCATTTTTTAACTTTACTTTTACGTATGTACAATCATACAAATGTCGTGCTATTTGACTTTTACTTTTTTTGCTTAATTTCTATTAAAAAAACAACAACATGAAAAGCCGTGATATTAGTAATAAATATGTACATAATACAGTTTTATTCCGTGTTAGATGATTTTTTTGTTTGTGGGCATTGTCAACAACAAACTTAATTATCCAATGTATCAGACACAATACGACGAATGGTTAAGGGTAGCAGCAGTAGACCTTATTATGGATATATCGCTGGCTTAGAATGAGAAGATCGTAACTTCAAAATCAATATTTTGAGAAAACAAGAAAAACAGTCTGACAATCGCTCTTTACTTATGGTAAAACAAGCGTTTTCAACCTCAGTTTGGTCAGCATGACAAGTTACGATTTTCATGAAAATAGACTCATAAAATTGCCTTATGATGCAGACTTAAAATATGCATTGGTCTTACAAGGCAAGTGGCACTTACGACCTTTTCATTCTAAGCCAGCGATATATTACCGGGAAGTAATTCACTGATCACTCCAGGCCTGGTGATTATAAAAAAATTGGAGAACGTACTCCATGCTCCCACTCATGCTCCGTACTCCAATTGGACTATTTTTTAGTTACAAAAACTGCTGAAATGGGGGTTCATTTTCTTAATTAGATCATTTGCTACAATAGGTTGATGTTGGTTTTGATTCAAAATTCTAAAATAATCTGCTTTTCAAGTTGGGACAAGGAGCATGGAGTATTAGTATGAGAATCAGAAATGTTATAATCACCGGGTCAGGTTATACCTTGTTGTTGCTGATTTCCTCCTGTCCTGTCTGACGTTGTTGTGATATAACATGGGTAACCGATCATCTCTGTGACCACCTCGATCATCTAACATAGGTACCTCGTGTGACATCACTCAGTGTCTGAAAGGGGATAGTATATGTGTTAGATTTAATAGATTACATATTCCACGATTTTAATTGACTTATAAATTAAACCTAATGTTGCCTATTCTGTTCTTTTCAAAAATCTCTAGCATACATAGAATGAACGAACGTGCCAAATTGTCATTGTATGAAACTGTAATGCACATGCCAGTTGCACCCCACCCCCGGGGATGGGCGGGGATTTTTAAATTGGGTTTCAAAAAACCCGCCATCCCGCCCCTGACAACTAAATATATTCCCAGGGGTATTGGTTCGGAGAAAAAAATCCCCAACATTTCCCGACAGTGCTAGTGGGAGAAGCTAGTAGGTAAAAGTACGGCCGTTTCCCTGGCTATTCGCCGCCCATCTCCGTGCATACAAATGACTGGTGCATAATTATTCATTACTGAAGGAAAACAAGCTATTTCTACTTCAGTTTGGTCAACTTGATATAATATGCACAATTACTCTATCAAGATTGTATGTATGTATGCATATCGATTGTAATTGAACATAAACTCAACTGAAAAAAAGAACTTCTTAATTAGCATCGTTACAACTATTACTTGTACTTTAATTTATCTACAAAACTATTATAAGTCATACCTGTTCATATAAAACCGATGTCTCCTGTGAATTAAATCCCTCATAACTAACAAAACTTTAACAATAACAATTAAATTGACGTAACGTCGTTTCCAACGTAAATTGTAGATGACGTCATAACGCTATATCACGTGGTGATGACTTACGCTAATCGGGACTCCTCGGGCCAATCGGAACGTCCGTACGGCATTTATCGCTTCCTGGCGTTCGCCAGCAAAAAACGGACGTTACTAATACTTACGGAAAGACCCGAGTAACAAATGATGGCATCTCAGCGCTATATATAAATTATTCTAAACTATGTCTAGTTTAAGTTAGTACAATGGTTATGTTTACCGCACAACAGAATATGCCAAGAATTTTCAAGATTGCGCATGTTTGACAAGCATATTTATAAATACAGGGACCCGTATTCACTATACGCAGCTGGTAATCCAGAAATAGTTGGGCTTTAGTCATAACAAATCAGAAAATCAGAAAGTGGAAACAAATTTATCAAAATTGGTATTAAATCGTCGAAATCTGCGCAGTACCAAAGCAATCGGTTGATATTTAAATAAAACATCTAGTATATAAGCTACATGTACCATGTGTGTGAGGCGCGTCGCAATGTTTTAAAAATATCATGACGTCGCCGTTCAAACACTAGATCTATTTCTGCTTTTTATAGGGCACAGTTCTGAGCAGTGGGAATTAAGGTCGTTGCATTTTGGGAGTTTTGTCATTCACTCATTTGCATATTTATCTGCATAGTATTCGTCCAGGGTTTTCTTTCTGGGTCAAATGAAGCCAAAGAAGTCTTTGACGAAACATAAAATTCAGGAATATTTTTCCCTTGCGAATATTATTGATTTTACCATACTTACCTGTACCTGTCCCGTATATCGGTATGTGGTGCAAGTTTTGTCTCATCACTTCACGCCTAAATCATAGCGTAAACAACTAATTAAGAGGCATTTGAATTTCCACATTATTAAGATTTCATCGTCGTCGTCAGTTATTGAGTATACTGCAATTTGTTTAAAACTATGTACACATGCGCAGCAGACTATTTCAACTTGGCCCAAAGTAAAAGTGTTTATATATATGTACAGGTGGACAATAAGATTGGATTTTTTAAGAAACATTTTGAAACAAACAGACTGAACATTGACTGAACGGTGGTGGGAAGGGAGACGACTCCTCCATGTCAAACGTATGACACACACTTGTTACCTCCCTTTATATGCACACACTATGCAGCACCCCTGAACCTATCCAATCCAATTAGCTTAATGTCTGGACAAGTGGTCCTGGATTTATAAATCTTGCTTCTAAACGTTCTAACCACAAGAAATTAAATATGATAATTACAATAATCATAACAAAAGGAGGCGTTTGTAGAACAGTATATATGTCCCTATTGCAGCCAAATAGTTGAAAATGATATCTTGCCCTTTGACCTCAAAATCAATAGGGGTCATCTACTGTTGCTGACACACTTTTGTGTGAAGTTTGAAGATCCCAGGGCAAAGTGTTCTTTAGTTATTGAAAACCATTTGGTCTAGTTAAGTCTTGGTCATTAGCCTAGCAACGGCTTTACGCTTTTGCATCCTGATTGTGGAGAACTCACTGGACAACTGAGAAACTGCACTACAACTGGTGTATGAAGTATTTTTTGTAGAACACCGCTTGACATGTCAATTTTTTTGTATTTTGCCTGTTATTTCAAGATAGATCAAGATGTCTACTATATTCATGTGACACTAGTAGTGACAGTTGTTTGAGCATCGTGTTACTTTCTTGCCTTGTCTGTGATCTCCTGTGTGTCTGAGATTGTATCTGTTTCAAATTAAGAAGCTGTTAACGAAGGCTTTCCTGTTTGGAGCAAAATAACTAACACACATCATACATTTTATTTTTTATTACAAAATAAACAGATTTTGTATTTGTGTGTAATACAATTGTGTAATGAATATACTGGCTTATAAAGATTGTATTGTAAAAATATCAAAACAAGAAATATTCAGGAAATATAAATATAACGAAAATTACCACTTTTTAGTTTTAATTTTTTTCTGAACAGAACAAAAGTATACCCTCCTCCTTACCCATGCAGAATCCTCATTTTAAGTAGGTTGAATTGAATCAGGACCCCTTTGTTTATAGGACAAAAAGAAGATCCTCCCCCAATGTCTGGACAGAGGGGGCCAACATATCTTTTGGCCCCCCCAATAATTCAGACGAAAAGTATAATTTACGACCTAATATATCTCGTTATAGGCAATTTGCCTTCAGTTCTTCGAGAAAACGTATGAAAATATTTTTTGCTCGCTTCGCTCGCTCACTAAATAAATTCCTTATATAAAAATATGTCAACACCTATTGTTTGCAAAAAATACACTCCTGACAAATATTGTACTCTAAACGTCACCCAACCCTCCTATACGACTTTGGGAGGTTGTCAATTATATATAAAGCCTTTGAAACAAACGTTTTCACATTAAGCTTCAATCTCAAAATCGAACAAATTAAAATTTCTGCAAGCACTTTAATGTAAGAACTTAAATTCCCTGTATTTAGTTCCGTTTATAATACCAAATAAGGTATCTCGGAATGCCTAGAATGCACCAGATTAATCCATTCTTTAGAAAAAAATCCCGGGGGAATGCCCCGGATCCCCCGTACGTATACTTGAACTGATTTGCATCCAGTTACCACGTAATTACTAAACCAAATCCCCACAGAACCATAAACTGGCAGTTATTATAAAGATATAGGATGATTGTGGATGTTTAAGGGTGCCCTTTATGCACGAGTGTATTTTTGTACAAACAATGGGTACTGAGATATTGTGACATAATGTAGTTACTTTGCGAGCGTAGCGAGGAAAAAATTTTTTTTACCCTAAGTTGTCAAATCTTTGGCCCCCCCAATGTTGAAGACGCTCCTACGCCCATGCTCAAATAAGGTAGTTGGCAATAATACCAAAGGTATCATGGAAGAGAAAACATTAATAGTGGCAAGTCACTTCAAGAACTATGCATCAGATCTGTTGTTCCAAAAATACAAACAGCTATACATACATATTACACATGAAGGAATATATATACAAATTAGACATCAAAAAGTTATTGGTAGATTCAAAAGCCAAAATTAAAAAAGTACCCTTTCACAAAACTTTAATCATCAACCCTAAACAAGAAAGCATAGATAATTTAAACAGCAGACAAATAGTGAATACACATTTGATGGAGCCTCCCTAAACCATACGCTCACAGATAGGGTACCCATTAAAGGCAAAAGGTAGGTTTGTCTGGGTTATTTGTGACCTAAGTATTACTTAGGGAGGTTTCATTGTAAGGTAGTCACTAGGAATGTTAATTGAAATACAAATAAATAGTCAAAGATCTTAAATACATACTAGATCTTTGAGATAATGTAACAGTTCAAGTGATCAACACATGTAACATCTTATCCACTGCAAAACAAGCTCCACAACCAACTAATTTAACTAATTGATGCCAACTGATGAGACATAGAGTTCCGTCAGGGATGTGAACCCTGAACCCTGACTTTATATCCATGCCTACTAAGTACTCCTATTAAAGTGGAGTTACTCCTATTTTCTTTCATAAATTTCTGGTTTACAAGTTCAGCAAATTTTGAACAATGGTAGATTGGATTCGTTTTATGATCTTCTGTCTCATATTCATAACCACTAGAATTAATTAATACATTCCTGTTTAAGCATCTAAATCAAATCCCTTTAAAATCATATTTAGTGCTTCTTGTGACATGTTTCACTTTATCACTCTGAATTTAACTAACTTGGCAGGTATGGTTATGACTCACTGCGGTGAATGATATAAGCTCCCCCCCCACGTCAGGTGAACTACATTGATTTTATCATCAAACTCCACACTACTATTTCTGAAACTTTTTTAACATTGTTTAACATTGATGAGAACTTGTAAAAAGTTATATAAAACACAAAAGGTGTATCAAGTCATAAGCATCATAATATTACAAGCATAATTTTATGTCATTCCTGTACATAGCATAGCATTACAAGATATCTAATCACATACAGTACAACCTGCGGCCCAAAGAAGCCATTACCAGGGATAAATATGGCGCAACCACGCCATACATCAAGAATAAACTTCACATGGCACAAACATGTTGACTCAATGTATAAACATAGCAAAAACAACCCAAAAAGAATAGTTGTCTGCCAGCAGATTAATTATTATATTTTACATAAAATTTATCTATATAACATTTTTATTGTGTATTAGCACATCCAAAAGCACCGGAAAAAAAAGAATAAGCGAAAATCTCAAAATCTGGATCTGAATCACTACTTTTTTTTTAAATTTATTTTATATCTCTAGCTTTGTTTACAAACATAAAATGTCTAAAAACAACACAATCAGGTCGACAGGTCGCTTGTTTTTAGTAAAGATTGAAAGAATTAAATATATAAAAAGTAATTCTTACGCGAGTGTACAAAAATGATCACGGAAAATGCATTTTATTTCATTACTTTATTGTAAGCAAAGGCTAGAGTTATCACCGGCGGACTATATCTCTTGATTTCTTCATTGATTCAATTTGTTTATGAATGAGCTGTTTCTGGGTTATCAACAATAGCACAATTCATAAAAATTGTCGGAGAAAACTCAATCTAGCTTTTTGTATGAATAAAAAAACGAAACCCTATACTGATGATTGACAGCTAGGTTCTAAATTGAAAGACTATATACATTAAAAGGGATTATTCACAAGACCTAATAATACTGTACATGGAAAATGCATTTAATTTTTATATTATTTGTAAGTAAAGGTCTCTGATATCATAGGAGAACTATTGTTCATATTATTATATTCAATTATTTCAGTATTCCCATTTTTTCTAGAAAAAAATTATCTTTTGTTTTTTCAGAATAATCTATTCAGGAACTGAATAAAATGCTATCTGACAAACAGAAATGACCAAGCCAGAATTAGCTGTATGAAAAAAAATAACGAAACAATCCAACTTTGTTTTTTTCTTTGCTGCCCAGGCCACAACAGTGAACAGCAAACTTCTACATCTACGTTCTTATATTAAGCCACTGGATCTCGATATTCTTTGACATGGTTGCCTTGGTTACCAGGTGCTGTAGGAAGATGATAAGCCATGGGTCCTAGAGGTTGATCATAACCATAGTTCTCATTGGAAGGAGCCGGTACAACAACGGGTGCACTGATAACTTGTTCAGATTGAATCGACAGACCAGCAGCGGCTACAAATATACAAACACAAATAAAACAAGCACTGTTGATTCAATAAGTAATACTAATGAGGGAACTATCCAATTTGAAAGAATAGCAGGGACCACTGCCAAGTCATGTATATACAGTTAAACCTAAATAAACATAGTTCACCTGACGGACGACCTAATGTTTACAATTGTTATCATTTAACTGTAACATAGATTCTGTACCATTATACAAATTCCATTACACAAGTTGACCGATTATTACACCTTATTATGGGCCATTTAATGGGCCATACAAACAACAAACAATACAAGTCATAAGTGCCAGATCTCCTGCATCATGAGACTCTACTCCTGCATTTCTTTAAATACTGGAACCTTAACATGTTTCGTTTGCATGATGAAAATGATAACAAATATTAATTTAAATAGCTTTATGAAGCATGCATGGTAATGTCATGCAAGTAAAATAGGTGAAAACTGCATATTAACTTCATTTATTTAAGTTTAAGGTTGGAGCAAGATAAATCTCCTGCATTTTGTTGAAATCTCCTGCATTTCTATCACCAATCTCCTGCATAGGCTTCGTGAATAAATGGCAGGTATGACAAGTGCCATGTAAATTCTGAACCATTATACAAATGCCATTACATAACTGTGACAAGTGCAAAGATTGTTTGGCCTTATTATGGGCCTTATTACCGGTATTTGTTGAAGGGTAATTTGAGTGTATATTTTGTACTCAAGCGAATTAATCCGACTAGGCAATCATGTAACTTGCATTATAGCTATATGATAACCATTTATTAGTCAAATGAATACTTGTTGGACGACTGGCATATACTGTCAATAAGAGACAGCATTCAAGTAAAATCTACATAATGCTACACCGGAAAACATGTAATGTAAAGTGTTTTATCACATAAATAATGTGATATTCTATGTGATAACAAATGATGGAACAAAGTTCTCCAAAACGTGTGATAACAAATATGTGACATCACCAGTTTTTCGGTCAAAAATGTAATGTCCCCGACTTAAGAGACTATTGCTGATGTTGTTTTGATGGGGTAACTATGGAAATGAGACTATGTTCTTGATGTGGGAACACAGGCCCAAATATTTGCATATGAACATTTCTGACAATTCTATAAAATGTTACCTTTAGCTCTCATTCGTCGTCTGATTATTACAAACACTATTGCCAGAAATGGAAATATGAAGAAGAAACCAAACCACCAATGGAAAGTACCATCACTGAAATACATAATAATATAAAAATATAAATAACTCAATAGCTGCTTTAAATAATACTGTAGTAAACCAATTGTTAGCTTACACTGGCTCGTAGCCACACTCAGCCTGACTCAGGCACACCAAGGCGCTTGCATCAGTAAAAATTTGAGGAATTTCCATATCATCCATATTTTTTTAAGAAAAAAGTGCCTCAAATAGACTTTACAAACAATTTGTCTTGGTGCTGTGTGGCCTCTGGATACGACCCTGTTGCATGTACATTATGAACCCAGACTTGAAGCCAAACATTGAATTCCTCCTCATTTACATATTTAAACATGTTCCAGGTATCTGATAAGCAAATCAGAAATAGCTTTATGTTTTATTATTATTTGTTAAAGTGTATAGAGCTTTATTCTAACAGTCATTTAATGTCAAAATAATTACTTGCAAAGTTTTTAGTATGATAATAGACTACCGTAATTGCAAAATAAAACTTTGAATGGGTTCTGTGTACTTTGATTCAATCGTTGAAAAATAGACGATTCTTATAATTTCATAGAGTGTAACTTTCCTAGAACACTTTCATATGAAAATGGACAGTTTGCATGTCCAATAAATCACAGAGAAAGTTTCTGTTTAAACTGAAGCGTAAATGATCTAATGGATATGAAAGCATAATTGTTTTTCAGTTTTTGAAACTTTTTAAAAAAATATTGTCCAATATAGCTCTATACATTTTAACATCAACTAGAGTGAGAAATACTCCATTTTCATTATTTAAGAGATTGTGACTATTGTGTCTGAAGTAGTATGTATTATGAGGTAGTGTAGGCTTCCTAGGCTACTATGCCATTTGGTTAGGGTTCCAGTCAAATGCAAGAAACATTGTGATACTGGGATATATGTAATCTACCGGTTTATGTCCTGAATGTGTACATATAATAAGTATCAAAGTAGGGTTGGGCACAGGTTCTAAGGAACCAGGCCCGGTGATTATAAACATTTCTCATTCTCAAACTCCATACTCCATGCTCCAACTTGAAAAACAGATTTTTTTAGAATTTTGCAACAAAACCAACACCAACTTGTAGCAAATGATCTAATTAAGAAAATGAACCCCTATTTCATATGTTTCCATCAAGTAATAAAGAAGTTACGGCACTTTTTGTAACTAAGAAATGCTCCGAAGAAATGCTCCAATTGGAGTATGGTTTGGAGCATGGAGTACGTTTTCCAATGCTTATAATCACCGGGCCAGATGAGGCCATTCTATAAAGAATCGGGTACCAAAAAGCATTTAATTTTTCTAAAACTAGCTCCTGGAACCGATCATTTGGGTCATTTACAGTCAGGGCTTTTTTTCACTGTATTACAGAGGCCGAAATAAGGCTACTTCACAATTTGAAGGAAGCTGCTTCACAATTCCAAAATGCCAGTTTCACAAACCACATAAATGCACGTTTAACAAATGAAACCACTTGCACAGGCTCAATATTTTCTACAATTTGAAATTGACCAAACCAGAGAAGCTTAAACATTCAATAATGAATATATCAAGCCTTTAATGATTTTTTTTACAAAATAAAGGGACATTTTAGTTGATATTAGTCAATATTGTGCTTCCTCTTTCACAATTCAAAAGCAAAACTACGCTTGAATTTCACAATTTGAAGAAAAATCGCGCTTTACGTTTCACAAATCTAACAGGCTAGGGCTTCTTCACAATTTTGGTAAAAAAGCCCTGACAGAAAAAATAAGTCCCTAAAACATGCAAATTTTGCATCAATTTTCATCCTAAATTTTAACATCTGATTGAGTATGTCAACAAAGTAATGCATACATACATCACAAATCGTAGTTCATAAACTAATAATAATAATGTCACCATGACATTGTATGAAGGTTAGGCCATTAGGTATTCACTAATTGTTTACAAATTTTCATTTGTCTATCTTTTCAAAAAGACAAAAATTAGCTCTTTATGATGAACATGGACATAGTTGTTAAAATTTATTTTTCGGACATAAATTAATTATCACCCTGCATGTTTTTACTGCAAGAAAGTTCCATCTTTATAAATCACTTGACAATATGAAATAGGGCTTGAAGTACATACAGCAGTGTGTGTGTACTGAAGGTCAAGAGGATTGGCAGTTCAATTTGTATGAGTATATCGATGGCTTAGCCACTTAGAACCAGAAGGTCGTAACTACCTCTTACGACCTCATAAGACTCATACATATTTGAAATCTGCTTCACAAGGCGCTTCTTAAGAGCATATTTTCATGAAAATCTGAAATTGTCATGATGACCAAAATGAAGTTTTATAAACGTGTTTTCTACAGGTAAAAAGTAAATTACAGGCAGTTTTTTCTTGTTTTCTCAATATATCGATTTGGTAGTTACGACCTTCTTGTTCTAAGCCAGCGATATGAGCTATTAGTTTAGTTTCCCCTGTGTTTCCCCCTGTGTGCTGAAGGTCAGAGGATTGGCAGTTCAATTTGTATGAGGATATGAGCTATAAGTTTTGTTGCCCCCTGTGGCTATGAATAAAATATTTTGTTTTCATTTTCACAACCACAAAAACAAGTCATATACAACCTTGAAAGTTAAGATGTGACTCTATATTATATTATGTGAGGTTATATAAACATGTACTGGTAGTAAACATGTTTAATATGAATATGTACTTGTAGTTAATATGTTTAACATTCAAGGTTGGCATAAAACTCTTAGTTTTCGTTTAAAAATTAAAACCCTACCCAACTTGGGTTTTGGGATTTAAAAGGGTATTAAGTTGTTTTTTTAAATAATTTTGGGTTTTATTTTTTTCATAAATAATTAATAAAATTACATGGACCAGGATAAAACCCTACCCTATAAAACCTGAGTTTCAAGGGGTTTTAAAGGGTGGGATTTAAAGGCCAGTTCTTTGTGCCTGTTAACCCAGTTAAGATTATTTTTAACTGATCCCCATTAGAATATTCTCTAGTTCTAAATGATATGTTTATTGGATCATAAACTTCTTCTAGTTTACAAACTTTATGCTGTAATTGAACGAGCTATCTAAAATTTGCATCAGTGTCAATTGTCAATAACTTTGTTAAAGTATGAAAAATTGTCTTGTTGTTTTCTACTGTTTATATGTGCACCGTTTTTGGTATCAGTCTGCGAAATTAGCACCATTCCAGTTGTTCGGGACAACTTCGACAAATTGTTGATTTTAGCTATTTACTTTAGCCTATGGACAAGTAACTTTTGCAGTAATTTTGTATAGATTATAACAAGAAACTATTTAATTTGACCGATTCAGGCAAGTAGTTTCAAATTCTAATTTCACAGACTGTGATATGAACATGAAATATCCAGCTAAGATGTTTCAAAAGATCATCAGCTTCAGATAAACTTCCATTAAACCATTCTGCATACATTAAATATGGAATCGGTGAAAATCAGATTTTTTTTAAAAAATCAGTTTGTTATCTGTTATATTCTGACAATCGGTTTGGAATTGGTTAAATTCTAACAATCGGTTTGGAATCGGTTAAATTCTAACAATCAGTTTGGAATCGGTTAAATTCTAACAATCGGATTGGAATTGGTTAAATTCTAACAATCGGATTGGAATCGGCTTAATTCTAACGGTGCCCAACCCTATATAATCAAATTAAATGTAACATACCCTTGTGCAGCCTTGCATGTTCCATCGTCACAGGTACCAGCACAACATTGTTGGAATCCACAACATGTTGATCCACGTTCACAACAGAATCCAGGAGTACAGCATACTGCTCCTTTCGGACAACATGTGTTCATACCACAACAGTCAGAGTCTGCCGGACAGCAGGTACTTACACCACAACATTGTGTCGGCTTGTAACAGTATGAGATACCATCTGAAACATGTAACCACTTACTTATACCCCAGTACTATAAGTTTGTAAAATGAATGTTGCTGTAATTGTAAATGTCAACTATCAGACCTGTATATAAACATGTGTACATCATGGCTGTATAAGCCCTCATTGATCTGAAGGGTCCTAGTATGTTTAAAACAAGTTTGTATCAAGAACATAATGCCTTGTAGACATTTCCATATCTACAAGTTAGTGTTCTCTGCTAGTCTGTTCAACATTAGTAAAAGCCAAAGAATCAATGAGCATTTCAATTTTGTCAGGAATAATTTAGTTTAGGCTTTGCTAAATTTTCTACATGGGATAAATTGAATTTAAACAATAGATATTTGTAAAACCTGAATGCCCCGATTGCAGTCTAATCGTTGAAAATGGTAAAGGAAACAGTGACCTTGACCTACTGACCTCACAACCAATAGGGGTCATCTACTGTGGCTGGTCAACCTCAATGTACAGTTTGAAGATCCTGGGACAAAGTGTTCTTGAGTTATTTAACAGAAACCATTTTGGTCTGCTGACAGACCGTCATGTGCAAAGCAATATACCCCCTTATCAAAGATAGGAGGCATTATAATCATGCAAATTATTATCACAATCAGCAGAATTAGGCCAAATTAAATGATCATACCCTGACAGTCTCTCCTAGATGCCTTACTGTAACACTTCTGTTCATCACAAACTTCATCAGCTGTAATAGATCATAATGCATCATAATTAATATACATACATATATAGTGCGTCAGCGACTAAGCTGGACCCCCATAAACCTTAAATATCTTAAAAAGTACAATGCCGATTAGAACGAAAATGGGTATGTGTTCGTAAAACACCCTTACCAACTCTCATAAAATAAAACATTATTTTTTGGTCCACATAAAAGTGTACTTTGCATAGACGCATAATGCAAAATTTTACGTCTAAAACAGAGAAAATATGTGTGGGTGATAGAAGTGACCGGAACAGCAAAGGTCAACAATTTGGTCCAGTAATAGAAAAGGCAGTATAACTGTACATTAAGTCACACACCAGTGACTGTTGAAAATATATACATTGTAGTGAGGCCCATACATGAACGTTTATCTTAGTTTGTATAACTGAAGCAACTTTGTAGAAATATTGGCAAGAAAAACATTGTATTTTTGTTTGTACAAATGATCATTACAATCAGAAGATGGACCTCAGCTATATACACATTGATGACCAGACAAATGTTGGTCAAAGTTATAGTTATACAATTATCCCGTTATAGTTGTTACATAATACAATAGCATTATTTTAACTAGCTGATCGTAATAGTCTATTTTACTCCCTGTCTATTTGTTGATTAAAATATCAAAAATAATACATTAGACCCAATGGGGAAAACATTTATTAGACAGTAAAAATACCTGAAATTTAAAAACAGAGTTGGTAAAGGTAATTCAGTGAACTATGCCAAGTTTCAGTAACATTGCATAATGACTTTTAAAGATATTTAAGGTTAATAGGGGTCCAGGTTAGTCGCTAACGCACTATACTCATTCCTCTGTTATATAACAGGTATTGACCAACCAAATCATTTATAAATCTACAACATGAATTTAAACTACCGGTTTTACCAGAATAACACAGTATGTTGTAAAACAGTACCCATTGTACAAAATAAAATTATTATGTACTGCTATTGATGGACACAAAACAAATGTGGATCAATCAAAGATAACAGCTCATATTTTGTATTTCAGGTTGGGTGAAAGGACTTATTGGGGGGGGGGGGGATTATTTCAAGATCCCGGCTAACAGTTTGAGAATAGATTTTGAGGCAAAACTTCTGGAATTGAAAGAACATAAAATATTTATTTTATTTCCACTGTATTAATTAATATTAACTCAGATAATGTGTTACAGACTGGTATGTATATGGAGTATGTTGCATTAGAAAATTGAAACTACAAATATCGAGAATAGCTAGAGACATCTACTATACACTTGTATACATGTATGTATGTACATCAGGGTAGGGCCTAAAATAAAATATTGTTTGTTTCCCCATCCCCTACCTGCCCAATTAAAAGGGCCCTACCCAAAATATTTTATTGCCTATATTGAAATAATATTTTTTTTTTTAATTTGAAGTGAAAATCATATTTTTTTGTTTGCTGGCTTCTTTCTTACATGTACCATTAAATTTTAGTTGGTTTTCACCTTAATTAATTCTAAATTTCATAATTTGTATGTCTAGACCATTAACTATCATACTGAAACAATTCCAAAAAAAAAATTAATCCTACCTACCTACCCATTCTAAATCTGCTAGAGTCGGGATGGGGAAACCAAGAATATTTTAAGTTTGGCCTAGTGTGAGACCTGAAGAGCCTGTTGGTGACCAAGACAAAACTGTGTGAAACATCTGAGTTCTATTAAACTTTTCTACTACATGTATCTATGTACTTTGTAAAGTCCAGGATAAACAACATCCTAGTATTTCATTTAATGGACTATTGAACTATTCATGCGGGTTGTCAAATGATATTTGGACCGCCTCAAAATTTACTCGCAGCTGCCTTCCATCTTCAGTGCTCAGTCACTTTGGCCTCCTCAGATGCACAAAAAGCCTCCTACATGAAACCCTAGTGAAAACTCTGTTCATGTGCTATTGATGTTAGCATGACTTAAATACCTCCACAATCCCCAGTCTGTTGACATGTTGAAGCGGTACAATGTCCAAGCTGTAATAATACTGAAATAGATGATAATAAAGTACTTGTAACAATACTGAAAATAGGGTTGCATGATTTGATTTTGAAAGAAAATGTATTTGACTAACAAAATTAGTTTGACAAGTAATTTCAATCAATCATCAGTAAATTATGATCAGATTGTGTAGAGATCGTATGAAAGCCAGTATTGGTGACTTCAACGTATTAAATCAGATTCAGATTCAGATCGGTCTTACTTTGCATATCAATTCAATATAATTTAAGTTTTTGTTCCAAAACTGTGAAAAATTAAACGCGCCCAAAACAAGTTCAACTGTTGATTCTGATGGGTCGAAAGGGGAATGTTGACTACTACAACAACAACTTGAAGTATTGAACATAACAACTTAAGTCAAATTTGAAATTGTGACAAAGCAACGATAGTCACGTTTAAATAGTCAGATATATATTGCCATGTCATTTTATATATATTTTTTGTTCATCCATTCAATATAGTATATAAGTTGGGATGTCAAACTCTGTTGTTTTTTGTGAGATAATTTCTTAGGCCTGAGATCAGGAGGAGGGTGATTATACCCAAGGGTGAGGGTGAGGTTTGATTTAACTGGTGCATTACCTAGGCTAACTGTAAGTGCTGCTGCAAGGAAATCCATCATACTTCACACAAAGGAAACCTGAAAATTAGACAAAATATTAAATAATGACAGAATTATCTGATTATAATTTATTATTATATAATACAAACAACAATGATGACAATTGATAGGCACTAATGCACCAGTCAATGTTATGCCTGCCCCGGGAAATGGCGGGAAACAGGGGATTTAGACAGATCATGACTCTGTCTGACAGGCAGGAATTTAACAGTTAACAACCTTGTCAACTCTGAGTCCTGGGGAATAGATTTGGGTACGGTTCCAAAACCTAGAAATTTCAATATGATTGTGTGTCCCGAACCTGGGGATTTATACAGTAAGCAGTGTCTCAAGGGTTGGGATTAAGACACTGACACAAAAAATTCACCCCCCCCCCCCCAAGTATATGTCCCCCCCCCCCCCTCAAATTGACTGGTGCATAAACAGCAGCGAAAGCTGTTTGACACTACAAGGTTTGTAACTCAATGGTACGGCATTGTTTGAAGGGGTTGTCACAGAGCCATTATTGTAACATGTAACCTAATTCTGAGATAGAGTTACATTACCTGCTTCATAAACACAAAATTGACTGAAAAAAATGCAAAATTGCACAACTTTTGCAGCCAAGATAATCCGAATGAAGATGATGTGATAAAGTCCGTACTTATCCGGAAACCGGAATAAAATCTTTTCACTCCTGAGCAGGGTTGGATAGTCCTGAAAAAGTGAAAGATCAACAATGTAAAGAACTATTTAGAATTGAACTAAGAAATAAGTATGATCTCTCGGAACAAGTACCAATGGATGACATAAATGACATAGATGAAAAATGGGAAAAAAATGTCCAGTATATACATATATTTCGTTCTACTAACGATTTATTATCATGATTTTCGTATTTTTGTCAATAAGCCTGGTTTTCCTGGAGAACGGCTCATATATAGATCTACAATGATTGTGGAGAAAAAATCTTGGGATGTAAGAAAAGGAACAGGAAAGATTAATGGATGTCCAAAGAAACCTTGGCAAAAGTGGAAGATCGCAGACTTATTAAGGAAAGAATAATAACAGCCAAAGATATATACAAATACGACCAACCTGAATGAAAGCTATGTTACAAGGAATATAAAAGTGAATAGAGGTGCACGGAATTACAAACAAACATATTTGGAAAACAACGCTAATGAAGCTGAAGTGGCTACAAGAGGAGGAGATTTAAGGACTTGATACAAAATTACCAAACAGCTTGCAGGAAACATCCAAAACACATCATCCGTTCTCAAAGATAAAGACGGAAATCACATGACTGCCAGGTGAGAAAGAACAAACAAAAAGATGTAAAGAACATTTCGAAGAAGTATTAAAGAGAGAAGCACCTGAAACAGTTATACCCATTATTCAAGAAGAAAACCAAAACATCCTTCCGAACATAAATACGAATGAAATCACAACACAAGAAATATGCAAGGCAATAAAGAAATTGAAAACAGGGAAAGCACTCGGAATGGACAAAATAACATCTGATATGTTGAAAGTAGACGAAGGGTTGAATGCAGAAATGATGAAGGATGTGCTGAACACCATAAGGAGAGTGGAAAAGTACCATCTGACTGGGAAAAGGGTGTTGTTATGAAACTGCCGAAGAAAGGGGACATTTCAGTGTGTGGAAACTGGAGAGGTATTACACTTCTATCTGTCCCTGGAAAGATATTGTGCCGAATACTTCTAGAAAGATTAAAAGACTCTGTTGACGTAAATTTGAGAGAAGAACAAGCTGGGTTTAGAGGACAAAAATCATGTACTGACCATATATTTACATTACGTAATATAACAGAGCAATCAATAGAATGGAGATCTACCATCTACCTCAACTTTGTTGATTTTTAGAAAGGCTTTGATAGCCTGCACAGAAGCACACTATGGAAAATTATTCAGTCATATGGAGTACCAACAAAGTTTATCAACATCATCAAAGACATGTACGAGGGCTACTGCTGTACTGTCAGACACAAAGCCAAATTCGGAATGGTTTTACATTACATCAGGGGTACGACAGGGATGTATTCTTTCCCCCTTCCTTTTCCTTATTGCAGTTGATTGGATTATGAAAAGAACAACTCATATCAAACGAGGAATTCAGTGGATTTTAACTTTAACTCTAGACAAAGATCTAGACTTTGCAGCCGACATCTGCCTCGTATCCCATACCTACCAAAAAACACTAAACCTGCAAAATAAAGCTGCTTATCTGGTATTGAAAATCAACCAGAAGAAAACTAAAATAATAACCATCAACCAAAAGAACAACAATCAAATCCTGTTGAATGGAACTCCCCTTGAACAGACGGACAATTTCTGCTATCTTGACCGCACACTGAGTGAAAATGGTGATATAGAAACAGAGGTGAAGATCAGGGTAGGAAAAGCTGCAACATCATTTAATAAACTTGGCAACATCTGGAAAGCTAGAAAGATATCATTAGAAACTAATATGAAAATATACAGAAGTAACATCAGAACAGTTCTATTATATGGTAGTGAAACTTGGAAAACAAACAAAAAGGTGGAATCAAAACTTCGTGGATTTGAAGGAAGGTGTCTCAGAAAGATCTTGAGAATACATTGGCCCCAAATTATATCTAACAAAGAAGTAGAAGAATTGGAATTGGGGAAACAAATACAGAGATACGACGCAGGTGATAGAGATGGTTAGGACGTGTCGTGAGAATGGACAATACAAGACACACGAAAACAGCTATTAGATGGATCCCACTAGGACAAAGCAAAAGTGGGAGACCAAAAGGAACAGGGAGACGAACAGGTGAGACCGAGGTGGAGATGATTGGTACTACCTGGATGACAACAAAGAGGAAGGCCCAACACAGATGTAGGTGGAGAGCAGCTGTGGAAGCCTTATGCACTGAAGAGTGCGAAGAGGACTACGAAGAGGATGCAATTACATACTATTTATGAGATAAAAATGTATTTCTTGAATCTGATTACCACGCTCTGCACTCAGGCTGATATTTGCACTAATATAGCTTACACATACAATAAATTTCAATTTGAAACAAGCAGATAATAATATTTAGCGCCTATTGAACATAACTGCAGCTTCTCGTTCTCAAAAAATGTCGCTTTGAACCACAAAAGAAGGAATTTCATTATTTGAGTGCACATTTTTTTGTTGTAGTTTCGGGCCCTGATCATCACATCGACAGCATTTACTGACTTTGTTATGCTAATCACAAAACAATGAATAAATATAGGTGTTTCACACCGTAGCAGTGTACATTTCAATTGTATTTTCCCCCAAAAATTTTTTTTAGAATACTACCATTCACTGAATGCAAGCATAAAAAGTTAAAACATCGATCACTCCAACCCTCATCTGTTGGGTTTATATCTAGATCCTGGTATATCCACATACATTCAGCTTACACACATATGATAAAACGTTTTAGTAGACTATTACACAGTTAGTAAATTTAAGGTTTTCGTATGAAATCACGGCGTTCAATGTATGGTATGTGTACAGGCGTGATGAAAACATTATTTGAATTTCGAGCAGTAAGCCTAGTTGAGGTGAATATGTATAATGATAAAAACGTTATTATAACAATGGTGTCATTGATTTTCTCTTTTTATTATAGTTCTTACATCTTACCATGGTAAAGTCCGTCCTTTTTCAGATTTGCATAAGTCATGTAATGGCCTGTACTACTTATTGCAAAATGGTCAGTTTTGAGCATACATGTAGGTCACTCGATTTTATAAACTTGCACGAAACGACATTTTTACCCTCCTCTCTTGTAAGTAAGATAAAGGGATAGTCTGAAAAAAATGCATGCGAGTTTATTACATCGATGAAACCGTGTGCCTGTTGACAAGACAAGCAACCTCCTACAGAACATGTATTTTAGGTCTCTGAGACAAGGTACCATTATAAATGGTATTTCATACGGGTCTCCTCAGCAATAGAAATACTCTAGGAAGCGGCCTGAACAGACAAATCAGCTTTAGTAATTAATGTTAACATAATTTATTGTAAATTGTAAGTTTTAAATCAGACGAGAAGTATTTGATAGTATATCAACATATTAAACGTTGTGTAAAATAGCCATACATCAACTATTCACCGCCTAAAGCTGATTGAATCTTTATACATGTATTTTGTTATTGACAGTTATTGGCAATACGTTATTCGAACGATACGTTTTGCGTCAATTGATATACACATGACAGGCCCTAGGCATGGTTCCTGTTCAAATTTCGGAAGTGGTCAAAATAAATCACAAAATATCAACTTGATTTTCAAAACTTATACATTATAACGCTGGGCGCGCACATGGTAATACTAAATTATCTTTGTGCCGGCGATTTCATTTAAAATCAAACATTGTTCTGTCTACGATAAGGAACTCCTACTACGTGTATTAGTAGTTCTGTACGTAAGCAGTTCCGTTATTGGGTAAGTTCTCATTTTATTTACATTTTAATATTTGTTTCTATTAAAACATAAACTTATGGTGTGACTGAACATATCGCTGGCACAGAATGAGAAGGTCTTAGTACAAAATCAACATTTTGAAGAAAAAAACCCACGAACGATTTGTCTGAAAAACAAGCTTTTTCAACTTAATTTTGATCAACATGACAAGTTTCCGATTTTCATGAAAGTGGGCTCATAAGAAGCGCGTTGTTATGCAGATGGCAAATATGTACCAGTCTTATAACGTCGTATGAGTAGTAGTTATTACCTTCTCATTCTAAGCCAGCTATATGTACGAATAGGGCATGATTTGCAAGCTGACAGAAGCCAAAAACGAAGGAATATGGAACGTAATTATGTAACAGGATTTTTTTACTATAAACAAGAGTATTACATAAATAATGCATCAATAAAATTTGTATCAACTATAAAAACACAATTTAAAGACAATATCCGCGCAAGTATCACTAGTTATGCCCAGATCACTTCCATCAAGATAAGTGTTTTGTTAGTACGGGTACATATCGAGACAATTTATTGAACATCCGTAATTTAAAAAATATATTCATATTTATTGGTAGTTTCCGGAAACGAAATATTTTATATCAAATCTTGCCACGTTGATCTAAGCTTAAGGATATACAATGGCCGCCTGAATAAGGATACGTCAAAACGGTTTCAATCCTTATTATGACCATATTGACTAAAGTAATGATACAATTGCAGATTAAACAATGGCTATACCGCAGCATCTAACGTAAAACATTTACTACTTCAATAAATAAAAAAAACGTCCAGTTTTTTGCCAAATATAACATATTTCACTTAATTTTTTTGTAACGTTACTACAAAGTAATTGCATCAAACTACTACTTCAATAAATAAAAAAAAACGTCCAGGTTTTTTTGGACAAATTATAACGTATTTTACTTATTTTTTTGTAACGTTAAGTACAATGTAATTGCATCATACTACTACTTCAAAAAATAAGAAAACGTCTAGGTTTTTTTTGGACAAATTATAACGTATTTTACTTAAGTTTTTTGTAAGGTTAGTACAAGTATTTGCAATATGTTTTAGACGATGTCATCACAATAATGTATAATACAATACGAACATCTTGTTCTAATCAAGGAGTAATATATCGATGGCTTAGAATCAGAAGGTCCTAACTACTACTAAGGTCCTAACTACTACTTACGACCTTATAAGACGCATACACATTTGGAATCTGCTTCACAAGGTGCTTCTTATGAGCCTATTTTCATAAAAATCTGAAATTGTCATGTTGACCAAAATGAAGTTTTAAAAACGTGTTTTCCCATAGGTAAATAGTTAATTACAGACAGTTTTCTCTAGTTTTCTCAATATATCGATTTTGTAGTTACGACCTTCTGGTTCTTAGCCAGCGATATGTACAAGTATAACGCACGGTATCCTAAAATATGAAGTGTGTTTTTTGAAATAGTATAAATACATTTTCAGACATGTTCAATCTATTTTGGTGTTAGTGTATTTTTTAGTTTATTTATTATGACATAAATTAACCGCAATGCCAGAGGAACACGGGTTTAATACTGATACTGTTATTCATAAGTTTCTTTGAGAAACTGTCAGCAACTTTCTTAATCTGTTATATAAATACTTATTCGGCAAATTATACTTTTTAAAATACTAGTAGTTCGCTCCATGTGTGAGGCAGTTCTTTCAGATTTCACCTAGCACTTTTTGCAGGAACAATTTGATCACATCACGTATTAATTAGTCAGTTTAACAAAATTGTTTTTCTTTAATATAGAAACATGAAGCACCAAGTGCTAATCTATCTACTGGTGGTGTGTGGTACTGTCGTGCCGACCAGTGGAAATGTCGGATTCTTTAAGCAGTTGATAGCGGAAGTTAATGGTGAACCACTTTCCGGTAAGTGATTATAGTGCGTTAGCGACCAAGCTGGACCCCCATAAACCTTAAATATCTAAAAAAGCAATAATGCAATTTTATTAAAATTTGGCAGAGTTAACTTAATTACCTTTACCAACTCTGTGTTTAAATTTCAATTTTTTTACTGTCTAATTAATGTTTTTCCCATTGGGTCTAATGTATTATTTTTGGTATTTTAATCAACAAATAGACAGGGAGTAAAATAAGCTATTACGATCAGCTTGTTAAGATAATGCTATTGTATTATGTATCAACTATAACGGTATAATTTTATAACTTTGACTTACATTTGTCCGATCATCAATGTTTATATAGTTGAGGCCCATCTTCTGATTGGAAGGATCATTTATACAAACAAGAAATACATTGTTTTTCTTGCAAATATTGCTACGAAGTTGCTTCAGTTATACAAACTAAGATAAACGTTCGGGTATGGGCCTCATTATATATTTTCAACAGTCACTGGTGTGTGACTAAATGCTCAGTTATACTGGACCAAATTGTTGACCTTTGCTGTTCCGGTCACTTCCAATACCCATACGTATTTACCCTTTTAGACTCAAAATTTTGCATTAGGCGTCTATGCAAAGTACACTTTTCTTTGGACCGAAAATTCCGTTTTATTTTATGAGAGTTGGTAAGGGTGTTTTACGAAGACATACCCATTTTTGTTCCTATCGGCATTTTACTTTTTAAGATATTTAAGGTTTATGGGGGTCCAGCTTAGTCGCTAACGCACTATACCCTTTCTGTCATTATAAAAAGTTAGACCAGGTTAGTCGCTGTCAGCCAATCAACGCCTTGTATTTCCAAAGTAAATTTCTTATAGACACCGTCTATTAAAATCCAGGAACGCGTTTACTAAAAGCGAGAAACTCGTCCATCCAAATCGAGAAAACCGTGCCTTAATCAACATGTTTATGTATATACTCAGTACATTTAAAAGCGCGACACGCAGTTTATACGTTTGAGAATACACATGGCTCAGAAATTAACAACAATGATTCACTATATTAAATTTTGTCACTTGAATATTGCAAACCCAAAAGGAAAAAGAAGATGTTTTTCATACACATAATTTAATGAATTAGTTTGGAACTAAAATGTGCTACATGAATTCATAAAAATATGTTGAAACATTTCAGAACCTGAAGCACAGGAAGTGCTAAAAACTTCTGATGAAGAGGTATTTACTGTGGTACTGAAGGACTTGCTGACAGCGACACTTCCCGAGGCCATTAAGAAAAGTTCCATTGGGGCAGCAAGCACCAGCGCTGGGGGTGTAACTGCAGCACAGAAAGTACCAAGTAACATGATGAGCACTTTACTTGAAGGTTTGAGTGGTATGATTCTTGGCAAACCAAGCGCTCCTACCGGCATGGTTGCTTCGATGTTGTTTGGGTCAGAAGTAGTAGAGAAATCTAGTTTTTTGAGTAATGGCAAAGTTGACCAGAAGGAGCAATCAGACAAAGCTGGTGCTAGTTCGCCACTTGTATCAGAAAGTATTACGGGCTCTATAAGAACCGAGGACACGCCTTCCCTAAATGCATTAAATGCACCTGATTTAACACGTACTGTCGGAAGACTAAGAAACGACAATGCCGACTACAGTAAACCAACTGGTAACATCAACCTTTTACAGAACATCCAAGGCATACCTTTGGGAGAAACTGAGAGCGAAGAAGGTTCAGTTCCCGCTGATAGTACTCGACAGGAGGATGACTCCAGTGAAGGCGAAGAAGCAAGAAGAACTTCACGGACTGGAGCAAGTAATAACATCGGCCAGGCTACCGAAGAAGAAAACGATCCAACAATCGACAAAACTACCAAAAAAGCGTCTGCTAGAGAAAACGCAAGCAATGGTCGATCCATGCGTACACCAGCTGCTCGACGAGATGAAGATAGTCGTAGAAACAGATATACAAGAAATAGAAAACGTGGAGGAGATAACAATAATGTAACAGAAAGAAGGTCGAGTTGGAGACAGAGAAACAGAAACGGAACAAGCTCTACAAACGATCGTCGAAGAACGCAAGACATAATTCGTAGTTGGAGGCAAATGAACAGAAACGAAGAAACTTCTACAAATAATGGTCAAGGAACGCAATCCCGAAATGGTGAAGCGAGACAAAGAAACAGATACAGGGGAAGTTCTGCTGACAATGATCGAAGAAGAAATGGAGACCGTTCCCGAAATCGTTCACCTAGTCCCCGTAACAGGTCAGAACGAGTTCGAACCATACAAAAGAAAATACCCCGAGGCCCGAAACAACAGACAAACAGCCAACAAAGTTCAACACCTGACCATAATTCAGGTTGGTACATTCGTAACTTATCTACTTTGTAAAAAAAATAAACAACGCACGTGCCGGCACATTGTATCTTATAAAAAGTGATCAGGTTTGTACACAGGGGTATTCATAATTATGCCATTTTGTCACATCGGCTTCTGATTGGGGAATAGCAGGTCTTAAAAATGTTCATTCATACAAAACATTACCAGTAGCTAGGCACTTTGATTTAGAATCGCTGACCGTCTCTGTCAAGTAAAACGTCCAAACAATAGATAGCATCACATATTTATATAATTATATCATTCTGGTGTCGTTTGTTCTGTAGTTTTATTTAAGCTTCACTTACGGAACATCACCTGGACCATCACAGAAAGCTGTGCATTACTCCTAATGATAAAGAAACATATTCAAATCTAAGTGCATATAACGAATGAACATAAAATCGTTAGGTTTGTTTCGCGATTACAAGCCCAAGGTTTCAATAATGTTTGATGTATTTCACAAACGTGTACTAGGTTAACAAACCATGATAACCGGTGTTTTTTATATACAAAGAATACACGGTTTCTTTTAAGTAGCTGTGTCACAGCAAATGCAAAAGTTAGAAACGTTTTTTAATCACTAGGCCTCGGAACTCGTGGAACTTGTTATACCAAATTATAATATATCTCTATGGTATCTGTATGGTACATTTCAGGCCCACTATCACGAACAAAACGACAAATTGGCATGTCAGACGACGCATTTCTAACATCTATACTACGGGTTGTAGAACAATATCAAAATAGTAAAGCAGATTCAGCTTCAGTATTGCTCGGAAACCTTGATGATTCACCGGAAGTAGACAGACGACAACCAGTTGCACGCGGAATCGAAGGACAGATGGCACCAACGTCTCCATTTAAATTTACTCATTTCATGGATAGACGAGGTAACTTTTTCAAACGGTTAGAAGGTTGGCGTAGGTCTGCTAGTGAAACAAAAACAAGGGACAACAACCGCCGAACTGAGAGGCGTGGTTCCCAGGCGCAAATTGGTCCGATTAGTAGGCAAGACAACATACCACGTGGGTCAAGACTGGCGCAAGAAACAACGGTTGATACTTCGATTCCAATTGTCGGAGGGCAAGTGGCTTCTTTTGATGGTAACTCTTTCCGTCGCGGCAACTCAAGACAATCCGCAGACAATGATGGTCAACCCAACACCCGCAGCCTTCAAAACAATGCAATACTAGCTACGCAGCCAATGCCGCAACAGGAACCGGCGATGCGCCGAGATCGACAACCTAATGATAACGGCCGCTATAGCAGACGAACCGACCAGGGACCTGAAAAGAGAGCTAACAAGTTTAGCTTATTAAGAAGAAGAATCGGAAACTCAATGACCAGCGAAGACTTTTAAGTTACTATTTAGACTTTCGATCATGCAACTCTTTATTTTTTCTATCTATTATTCAAACTTCCAATAATGCTTTTGCTTATTTGTTTCAGTCTATTTTTCAAACTTTCAATTATGCTTTTCTTTATTATTTCAACTGGTCAGTTATTCAAACTTAAAATTTACCATTTAGACTTTCAATTACGCATTTCTCTTTTTCAACCTATTATTAAGACTTACAATCATGCAATTCTTTCTTTTTCCATTCATTTTTTAGACTTACAATCATGCAATTCTTTATTTTTTTTCAACCTATTATTTAGACTTACAATCATGCAATTGTTTATTTTTCCATATATCATTTAGACGCACAATCGTGCATTTCGTTTTTCCATCTATTATTTAGACTTACAATTATGCAGTTTTTTTTTGTTTTCCTCATCTACTATTTAAACTTACAATCATGCAATTCTTTCTTTTTCCATTTATTATTTAGACTTACAATCATGCAAATCTTAATTTTTTCTATCTATTATTCCAACTTCCAATCATGCTTTCTTAATTAGTTTCATCTATTTAAATTTACCATTCAGATTTTCAATCATGCATTTCTCTAATTTTGTTTTCAATCTATTATTTAGACTTACAATCATGCACTTCTCTTTTTTTCAACCTATTATTTAGACTTACAATTATGCAGTTCTTTATTTTTCCATCTATTATTTAGACTTACAATCATGAATTTCTTTTCTCCATCTATTATTTTGACTTACAATTATGCAGTTTTTTATTTTTCCATCTTTTATTTAGATTTACAATTATGCAGTTCTTTATTTTCCCATCTAATTCTTTGTTTCCCCCATCTATTATTAAGACTTTCAATTTACTATTTAGACTTACAATCATGCATTTCTTTTTTCCATCTATTATTTAGACTTACAATCATGCAATTCTTTTTTCCCATCTAGTATTAAGACTTTCAATTTACTTTTTTTACTTTTAACATTGTCTTTCTTTATTTTTCCTTCTATAATTTAAACTTTTAATCCTGCAATTCCTTATTTTTTTGGACTATTATTTAAACTTTTGATCATGCAATTCAGCATTTTGTTCAAGCAATTATTTAGACTTACTTTCAATTTATAAACTCTTTTTAACCAATTGCTAAATAAATGGAATTGTGAAATACCAACATTATAACAACAGCTAAATAAAGTTATCAAAATTTTACTGTATGGGCCTTCTTTATTCAAAAATTGATGCCTCGTATGTAGTACCTATTAAAAACTGCACCAATACACATCTGTAGCAATTAAAATACTTAACAAGTGCTCCATACAATCTGACTGCAACAATTAGCACGGGCAACCAGTGTTACATGTACTCTGACTGCAACAATTAACATGGGAAACTAGTGTTACATGTACTCTGACTGCAACAATTAACATGGGCAACCAGTGTTACATGTACTGTGACTGCAGCAATTAACATGAACAACCAGTGTTACATGCACTGTGACTGCAGCAATTAACATGGGCAACCAGTGTTACATGTACTGTGGCAGCAACAATAAACATGAACAACCAGTGTTACATGTACTGTGACTGCAGCAATTAACATGAACAACCAGTGTTACATGTACTCTGACTGCAACAATAAACATGGGCAACCAGTGTTACATGTACTCTGACTGCAACAATTAACATGGGCAACCAGTGTTACATGTACTGTGACTGCAACAATAAACATGGGCAACCAGTGTTACATGTACTGTGACTGTAGCAATTAACATGGGCAACTAGTGTTACATGTACTGTGACTGTAGCAATTAACATGGGCAACCAGTGTTACATGTACTGTGGCTGTAGCAATTAACATGGGCAACCAGTGTTACATGTACTCTGACTGCAACAATTAACATGGGCAACCAGTGTTACATGTACTGTGGCAGCAACAATAAACATGGGCAACCAGTGTTACATGTACTGTGACTGCAGCAATTAGCATGGGCAACCAGTGTTACATGTACTGTGGCAGCAACAATTAACACAACCAACCAGTGCTACATGTAATGTGACTGCAACAATTAGCATGAACAACCAGTGTAACATGTACTGTGACTGCAACAACTAGCATGGGCAACCAGTGTTACATGTACTGTGACTGCAGCAACTAGCATGAACAACCAGTGTTACATGCACTGTGACTGCAACAATTAACATAATCAACCAGTGATACATGCACTGTGACTGCAACAATTAACACAACCAACCAGTGCTACATGTAATGTGACTGCAACAATTAACATAGGCAACCTGTGTTACATGTACTGTGACTGCAACAATTAACATGGGCAACCAGTGATACATGTACTGTGGCTGCAACAATTAACATGGGCAACCTGTGTTACATGTACTGTGACTGCAGCAATTAACATGGGCAACCAGTGATACATGTACTGTGACTGCAACAATTAACATAATCAATCAGTGTTACATGTGCTGTGACTGCAACAATTAACATAATCAATCAGTGTTACATGCACTGTGACTGCAACAATTAACATGGGCAATCAGTGATACATGTACTGTGACTGCAACAATTAACATAATCAACCAGTGTTACATGTACTGTTACTGCAACAATTAACACAACCAACCAGTGATACATGTACTGTGACTGCAACAATTAACATAATCAACCAGTGTTACATGTACTGTGACTGCAACAATTAACATGATCAACCAGTGTTACATGTACTGTTACTGCAACAATTAACACAACCAACCAGTGTTACATGTACTGTGACTGCAACAATTAACACAATCAACCAGTGTTACATGTACTATGACTGCAGCAATTAACATAATCAACCAGTGTTACATGTACTGTGACTGCAACAATTAACATAATCAACCAGTGATACATGCACTGTTACTGCAACAATTAACACAACCAACCAGTGCTACATGTACTGTGACTGTAACAATTAACATAGGCAACCTGTGTTACATGTACTGTGACTGCAACAATTAACATGGGCAACCAGTGATACATGTACTGTGGCTGCAACAATTAACATGGGCAACCTGTGTTACATGTACTGTGACTGCAGCAATTAACATGGGCAACCAGTAATACATGTACCGTGACTGCAACAATTAACATGGGCAAACAGTGTAACATGTACTGTGACTGCAACAATTAACATGATCCATCAGTGTTACATGTACTGTGACTGCAACAATTAACATAAGCCACCAGTGTTACATGTACTGTGTCTGCAACAATTAACATAAGCCACCAGTGTTACATGTACTGTGGCTGCAACAATTAACATAATCAACCAGTGTTACATGTACTGTGGCTGCAACAATTAACATAATCAACCAGTGTTACATGAACTGTGACTGCAACGATTAACATAATTAACCAGTGTAACATGTACTGTGACTGCAACAAATAACATAATCAACCAGTGTTACATACACTGTGACTGCAACAATTAACATTATTAACCAGTGTTACATGTACTGTGACTGCAACAATTAGCATGGGCAACCAGCGTTACATGTACTGTGACTGCAACAAATAACATAATCAACCAGTGTTACATGCACTGTGACTGCAGCAATTAACAACATTAACCAGTGTTACATGTACTGTGACTGCAGCAATTAACATAATCAACCAGTGTTACATGCACTGTGGCTGCAACAATAAACATAATCAACCAGTGTTACATGAACTGTGACTGCAACAATAAACATAATTAACCAGTGTTACATGTACTGTGACTGCAACAATTAGCATGGGCAACCAGCGTTACATGTACTGTGACTGCAACAAATAACATAATCAACCAGTGTTACATGCACTGTGACTGCAGCAATTAACAACATTAACCAGTGTTACATGTACTGTGACTGCAGCAATTAACATAATCAACCAGTGTTACATGCACTGTGGCTGCAACAATTAACATAATCAACCAGTGTTACATGAACTGTGACTGCAACAATTAACATAATTAACCAGTGTTACATGTACTGTGACTGCAGCAATTAACATAATCAACCAGTGTTACATGCACTCTGACTGCAACAATTATATGCGCGACCAGTGTTACATGAACTGTGACTGCAACAATTAACATAATTAACCAGTGTTACATGTACTGTGACTGCAACAATTAACATGATCAACCAGTGTTACATGTACTGCGACTGCAACAATTAACATGATCAACCTGTGTTACATGTACAGTGACTGCAACAATTAGCATGGGCAACCAGCGTTACATGCACTGTGACTGGAACAATTAACATTATCAACCAGTGTTACATGCACTGTGGCTGCAACAATTAACATCATCAACCAGTGTTACATGCACTGTGGCTGCAACAATTAACATAATCAACCAGTGTTACATGTTCAGTGACTGCAACAATTAGCATGCGCTACCAGCGTTACATGTACTGTGACTGCAACAATTAACATTATCAACCAGTGTTACATGCACTGTGACTGCAACAATTAACATAATCAACCAGTGTTACATACACTGTGACTGCAACAATTCAAATAATCAACCAGTGTTACATGCACTATGACTGCAACAATTAGCATGGGCAACCAGCGTAACATGTACTGTGACTGCAACAATTAACATTATCAACCAGTGTTACATGCACTGTGACTGCAACAATTAACATAATCAACCAGTGTTACATGTACTGTGACTGCAACAATTCAAATAATCAACCAGTGTTACATGCACTATGACTGCAACAATTTACATGGGCAACCAGTGTTACATGTACTGTGATTGCAACAATTAACATTATCAACCAGTGTTACATGCACTATGACTGCAACAATTAACATGGGCTACCAGTGTTACATGCACTATGACTGCAACAATTAACATGGGCAACCAGTGTTACATGTACTGTGACTGCAACAATTAACATTATCAACCAGTGCTTCATGTACTGTGACTGCAACAATTAACATAATCAACCAGTGCTACATGTACTGTGTCTGCAACAATTAACATGGGCCACCAGTGTTACATGTACTGTGACTGCAACAATTAACATGGGCAACCAGTGTTACATGCACTGTGACTGCAGCAATTAACATTATCAACCAGTGCTACATGTACTGTGACTGCAGCAATTAACATAATCAACCAGTGTTACATGTACTGTGACTGCAGCAATTAACATAATCAACCAGTGTTACATGCACTGTGACTGCAACAATTAACATAATCAACCAGTGTTACATGTACTGTGACTGCAGCAATTAACATTATCAACCAGTGTTACATGCACTGTGACTGCAACAATTAACATTATCAACCAGTGTTACATGCACTGTGACTGCAGCAATAAACATAATCAACCAGTGTTACATGTACTGTGACTGCAACAATTAACATGGGCAACCTGTGTTACATGTACTGTGACTTCAGCAATTAACATGATCAACCAGTGTTACATGTACTGTGACTGCAACAATTAACATGAGCAACCTGTGTTACATGTATTGTGACTGCAACAATTAACATGATCAACCTGTGTTACATGTACTGTGACTGCACCAATTAACATAATCCACCTGTGTTACATGTACTGTGACTGCAGCAATTAACATAATCAACCAGTGTTACATGCACTGTGACTATACCAATTAACATGGGCAACTAGTGTTACATGTACTGTGACTGCAGCAATTAACACAATCAACCAGTGTTACATGTACTGTGACTGCAACAATTAACACAATCAACCAGTGTTACATGTACTGTGACTTCAACAATTAACATGATCAACCTGTGTTACATGTATTGTGACTGCAACAATTATCATGATCAACCTGTGTTACATGTACTGTGACTGCAACAATTAACATGGGCAACCTGTGTTACATGCACTGTGATTGCAACAATTAACATTATCAACCAGTGCTACATGTACTGTGACTGCAACAATTAACATGATCAACTAGTGTTACATGTACTGTGACTGCAACAATTAACATGATCAACTAGTGTTACATGCACTATGACTGCAACAATTAACATGGGCAACCAGTGTTACATGTACTGTGACTGCAACTATAAACATGGGCAACCAGTGTTACATGTACTGTGACTGCAACAATTAACATAATCAACCAGTGTTACATGCACTGTGACTGCACCAATTAACATAATCCACCTGTGTTACATGTACTGTGACTGCAGCAATTAACATTATCAACCAGTGTTCCATGTACTGTGACTGCAACAATTAACATAATCAACCAGTGTTTCATGTACTGTGACTGCAACAATTAACATGGGCAATCAGTGCTACATGCACTGTGACTGCAACAATTAACATGGGCAACCAGTGTTACATGCACTGTGACTGCAACAATTAACATGGGCAACCTGTGTTACATGTACTGTGACTGCAACAATTAACATGGGCAACCTGTGTTACATGTACTGTGACTGCAACAATTAACATGGGCAACCAGTGTCACATGCACTGTGACTGCAACAATTAACATGGGCAACCTGTGTTACATGTACTGTGACTGCAACAATTAACATGGGCAACCTGTGTTACATGTACTGTGACTGCAACAATTAACATAATCAAGCTGTGTTACATGTACTGTGACTGTAGCAATTAACACAATCGACCTGTGTTACATGTTCTGTGACTGCAACAATTAACATAATCAACCAGTGTAACATGCACTGTGACTGCAACAATTAACATGGGCAACCAGTGTTACATGTACTGTGACTGCAACAATTAACATGGGCAACCAGTGTTACATGTACTGTGACTGCAACTATAAATACGGGCAACCAGTGTTACGTGTACTGTGACTGCAACAATTAACATAATCAACCAGTGTAACATGCACTGTGACTGCAACAATTAACATTATCAACCAGTGTTACATGTACTGTGACTGCAACAATTAACATTATCAACCAGTACTGCATGCACTGTGACTGCAACAATTAGCATGGGTAACCATGCAGTGCTTGTAGTAATTGTTGATCCTACAAATGCACATAACAACCTCGACTCCTGAAATGAGCATAGATTTTGTGGCGAAAATCAATAGAGTGAGACCAAGTTTGAAGAAGATATCGTCAGTTTCATGAATTAAATAAACATACATTTCATGACCTTAACTTTTGTTTCATGAATATAGTGCTTCAACTGTGGTCTCTATAGCTTATTGTGTTCACCAGACAGTGTAGACGGACCAAGATCTGTCACCTTTTCACCACAAGTCATTGAAGATCAACTCAAACAAAACACAGACAAATAAAAGTGTAGATCTATATTTTTTATTGATGACCTGACCAAATCAGTATAACAAATAGTAACTGTAAGAATATACAATTTTATGTTTACAAATAAAGAATAGAAAAAATATTATGCTATGCTGAATGTTAGCTTTGTAAGTTTTCAAAGAACACACCAAGAACTCTGCTGAAACTGAAACTATGTTCAAGCATAAATGACACTTCTGGGGATATTATAATGCCTAGGCCCCAATATGTATTTTTGCCTCGGCTATGTACTCCTGATTTAATAAATGGACATTGGAATGCGTGGAGAAAAGGGTCCTCATGGTCTAGGGGAAGTTTTGAGGAAGTCATTAGAATATTTGTGAAATCCCTGTTCCCAATACCTCACTAAGCTAATTTATTTTAATCGGGAGAACATCGCCGATGCAGTAATGCAAAAGGAATGTTCAGTGGGACCTAGGCTTAAGTAAGCATGCAGGTTAAACTTCCATGACCAGACCATAATGGTATCTATGATGAAACAAATAGTCAATTTAGCAAAATATCCATGAAGACAAAAATACACGAAATTATGACACTAAGAGTTTAAGAGGATGTGGTTAAGGTGATGGAGTAATACAACTGGAAGGCACTCATGTCCACAGGTCAGTCAGAGGGCACAGATCAAGTGCTGTAACTAATTCAGTACAATGATTACATAAAACATGGGCACATATTCAACTTACTGTAAAATCATTTATTTTCAAAGGGACTAAATTTCGTGGTTGAAGTAAAACAGAACATTTCGGTTGGACATATATTTGTGGATTTGGGTTTTTAGGCAATAAATACCAGGGTCAAAATTATTGTTTGATGGGATTACATTTGCAGTTGCTGGTGGACCAAGAAATCAATTAAATTAAATCCCCCACGAAAATTAATGATTTTACAGTATACAGTAAATAATATTAACAGATAAAGCGATAAAGCCATATACATTTACCCTACACCAGCCAATGATGACTTTAAAGGAGAGTTAATTATAAGAACATTACAATCTCACAGTGACAAAGACTTCAACCTTTGCCCTAAGAGGAGTATCACATACAGACATAGGGACTTTGTTCTACTATCTAGTTCAATGGTTTAAATCGTGGTAATCATCATTAAAGAGGCTTCCCTATAACTCTGAACGTTTAAATCAAGGAATATTACACATTAAATGAGAATCATTATTGCTTAAACTCCTGAAATCTTCAAAAAAAATGAAATATATTTCCGTAACAAGCCAAAAAAGTCACAAGTTGTTTTCCTTTGCCAAAAAAAAATAATAAATCGCTGGAAGCAATAAATTATTGGTGATTTTAATATATTTTGGACATTACAAAGACATATTTGAGCACACTTTCTTCTGACAAATTATAATAATTGATAGTGTTTTGTACATTAAGCTCATTTAATGTCATAGTAGAGAAAATATGCTAGTTATAGGGAATGCCTCTTTAAACAAGTACAACAGATAATACCTTTCATTGATATGAAATGCTATGTTCGTGTCAAACAACTACATTAAAATTCATTATAGTATATGCAACAAGACTGGGTTCAGTAAATGTTATGCCCAGGTGAAAGTATTGTCTATAATAACTAGCTAAGACAATCAACTTGAAAGTTATGTAAGGAACAAATAAATGGAGGATGAACGAACAGGCAATTACTATATGCCCCCAAATCAGTAGATGCTGGGCATAAAAAGTTATACAGTTTAGTTTACACCCTGAAAAGTGGCCAAAACGAGTATTCAAGGTTTTCAAAGTACAGCATCCATGAAACCATGACCATTCTATAAGACTTTTTTCCTAACATTTTATGTAATAAATAACATAAAAAGGAAATTCCACAAAAACCAGATCTACTGGCAGGCAAGCCTCCTTTAATGTAACACAGCAAGTTTTCTCATGATATCTCAATGCAAACTTAAGTTATGGAGCAGAAAAGTTTGATTTATTTTTAGTAACAGTGATCTTGACCCCACAGAACCAACTTTCAATCACAAGCAACCGCTTCACATATTAAGCTACCTACACAGTATAAGTTTCATCATGATCTATCATTTTTAACTAAAGCTCACCCATTGGCCAGCCTGCCAGCCAAAATCACCAATCTTAGCCAGTGTTCTTTTCCGTTGAAAAATCTGGTTAGAAATACACATAAAAAATATTCAGCTTGCATAACAGTAAAGTTACTATTGAATCAATATTGTGAAGTTAAAAAAGTACAAAGCAATAAAATTTAACAAATAATATACATTCAACAATTATATGGCAAATAAATATACTACATATAGTACACAAGTACATAAGTAAAACAAACCTTAAAATAAAACTCCTCATATATACAGTGTGATAGACAATATACAAACAAGCGTGATTACAAATTGGGAACTATTGGAGTATTACTGGTATGTATAATAATAGCCACACATATCTACTGTCAAAGACCTAAATTACACAGATTGGACACTCCACTGACAGTTAATTTATAGAAAAAGCAAAATAACAGACAGCAGATTCAGATATTGTCTACTGTTTTACTCCTTGGCTAATTTCAATGAGGTATCATTTTAAAACTGAATATTAAATCTATAGCATACACTAATTAGTTTTTTCATATGTATATTAGAAGAGGAGATATATATAATGTATTAAAAAAAGACGAGATTTCAGAAAACCGGCCACGACATATCGTTAGATTTGAAACATGTTTCCAATCTGAGTAATTTAGGTATTAGCTGCTGTGAATAGAAGTTCACTATTGCAAAGACTATTATGGTAAATGACGACTTCTTGCAACTTTTATTAGCTATCTCACCAAAGTCTTTATATTTCAATGTACCAAGTCAATTAAAAAAAAAATTAATGTAGAATTTAGGTACCAATTTTTCGAACACATGTCCCAAGCAACAAATTAAAAAATTGTACCGACTATTTTGTTTAATTGAGGAATATGTTCAGAAAAAAATAATGACCTCGCGAAGGTGGCAACCCTTAATGCGCACTCTGGGCTATATGACTTTTATGTATCACAATGTGGTAGATAGATAATCAAATATTTACTTCATCAAAACTGAAAAACAGCTGTCCCATTTAAGTAAAATATTTTCCAGTTCTAAATTAATACAGACACAACAGGTAACAATTGATATAATTTTGGACATGTATAGGCTTCAACTAAGGTGTCAGTTGACAAATATATAGATTCAAAAACTTCAACTTCAAAATCTCTGTCTTATTTACAGAATAATATTGCTAGACATGAGAACACAATAAAACCTGTGATTTGTAAGAAAGATACGAAGATCTCACTACAAATAAAAGAGTATTCATACCTCCACTATTCAAACCTACACAAATACTTCCATTCCAAATAGTCAATATAAATGTGATAACATTGAACCCAAGTATATGTAGAACAGAGATTTTATCTTAATACTCAACCTGTCTTTATTGATAGCCCAAGTTGTATGTTTTCATAAGCAAAGAGATGCTAAAAAGATGCGCAAGATGTACCAATAATATACTGAAAAATCATTTATTTTTTAGGGGGATTAAATTTCGTGGATTTCTTGATTTGCCTCAACCACAAACTTTAATCTGAACTAATAAAACAAGGGTCAAAATTTATGTTCGTTCAGATTAAAGTTTGTGGTTGAAGCAAATTTTGACCCTTGTTTTATTACCAGAAATGCAAAATCTACGAATTAAAGTTCCATCGAAATTGTCTTTTTACCAAAACCACGAAATTTCGTCCCAACGAAATTAAATGATTTTACAGTAAACAAAAATCTAAAGGACCAATATTGCATGATTTGCTCACGGAAATTGATATATTCAATACAAGAACCTTGTAATATAATCATGTATAAAGTTAAGGATCAAGTCAATATCTCCTCACTGCGACCATACTTCATACAATGATTTAGTTTCCTGGTTTACTGGGTTATATTCAGATCTTAATATCATTTGCATAATCAGGACTCAGATTATGAATCACAACACCTGTTATTCAAACTAAAATATGATTGTGTATCATATGATAATGACATCCATTGTGAGGCAGTCCCTTTTAAAACTTCCTTGTTGCTGTTAATTAAATGTGTTAAAATGCAATAGTAACTCTGAAACTGAAAACCAAGCAAGACCAGGATGAAAATACATGTAACAGATGGGCGGACCCGACAAATACTTCCTGTTGCCATGATGTAACTCAGCAATGTACATAATTACACTTTGAGAATTTAAATATATATAAACAATTAAAATATAGAGCCAACATTGCTTATTCATTATGTGAAGAATTCAAACAGCATGCACACTACCAAAAACAACAGCTTTTCTAAAACTGAAAATTAATGATTGAACTGCAGAAAACAATTTAGATAAATCTCAAGTCACAATGCAGTTGTAAGATCTCTTGAGTTTTGTTGAAATGTCTTTTCATCCAAACGTTAACCATACTTGGCCTCAGTTATAATTCCCAATTAAAAGCAAAAACATCTAGACAAGTAAGGGCTACAAATATTTTTCTCAGTCAATCAATTAATACCTTTATTATTTTGACAATAAATGCAATAGAATGAGATTCTAATAGAATATATGTTTATTTAAGAAATAATGAATATGAAGCTGTGCTTTAGTTGTCGTGTAATAAAATATAGGCACACGTTTGGATGCATAGTGATTAAATCATAACTGCAACACTGTTACACAGCACGGCTATATATTCATTAAAATTCAACATTATTTCCATTCTAACATCACCAATACTCTGCAATTTAATTAAAGAACAGCAAGATAGGTTGACGTCAACACATTCTTTTCTTGTGCTATGTAAGAATTATATTTTTTCTTTTTTCTCGTTTGGTTCAGAGGTAACTCACAGTATCTTTGAAAATGAAAAAAAAAACGAAAAACAACATTTTTTTAAAGAAAAAATCAAAATTTTCAAAAATAAATTCTCGTTTTTTTATCATTGTCAACAAAAGAGTTACCTGTGGTTTGGTAAGGAAAAGTTTTTAAAAGGTTTAGAGCAGTTCTGGGTTGCATCTGTCGAAAATGAACAGTCTTAGTTTAAACAGAAGGTAGAGAAATAGTTGAAGGAGTGGCAAACCTACAAAAGCTGTTAGAATCAGTAAGAGTGCAGTGGGTCCTGGTTTCCCCCAATCTAAGATAGGGTACAGGACATGCCTGTGATCTATCCGGTAATATATGCCACTGAATACGGCATAGATGAGACCGTATATTAATGTATGAACGAAATGCAGCAAGCGGACAGGAACAGCTGATACACATACTTCAATGAGGACGATCACCGATGTAACAGCATGTAGTTGTATGTTGACCAGTAGATCTAACTCAGACATATCTTTCATGGTCGGATACAAGAAGATCCAGAATAATATGGTAACCATCAAACAAGCAGATGAAGCAACATTGTATAAGACCCAGACCAGTTTGGTAAGCCATGTTAATGATATTGTTCTCATTTCTCCATCGATCCCCTCTTCATCAGATATACCTCCGACAGATTCATACTCATCCTGAGCCCATAAACTTGGCTGAACTTGTAACTCATGAAACATGTGGCGATGAGCTTCTTTCGACATCCGTCCACAAACACTGCCGCCTCTTCTGCATGCATATAACAGACATGACAGGAAATGCAAGATGAGATACACCGTGAGTACCAAGTATGTCCATGTGGTTAGAAAAGCGAATGCAGACACTTCAACGCCATTGATAGGAAACGTTGCTCCATGACTGGTGTAAATCAACCAAAATACACAATACGCAGCCAACACAAATCTGTAGCACAGTACGACACACAGAGGCACTCTCCACTGAAACAAAGCAAGTGAAACTTATTAGACTTCATGATAAATAAGAATAACTTAAATCACTATTTTAATAATAATTAATTAATATGCTCATTTTTTATAAATTTATGTCATATTAATATTCCAACATGTTTCAACTTGACATGTGTTCCTTCTTACACTAAACAGTTTTCCTTATAGATATATTTCCCATCCCCAAATAATCATTAAAATAAAGCAGTATTATATTAAATGAAGCTTTACTATAAAATTAAATATATGGAATCAGTAACAAGGAAATGGTCACGGCTGCTTTTAATTACTGAACTTAACCATATATTCTCAATGTACCGAGATTGTCAGGTAGATTCAACAACAAATTCATTCGTATAAATTAGCACAGTACTCATTGGTAACAGTATACTAGCATATTATTGTATTTTTTAAACAACAACTACGAGCATATATAAGATTTTCCTACTTGAAAAAAAAAAAGTTATAATAATTTATGATTATATGCATAACACATCCTCATCTTAATATGACCCTTTAAATGTTAGATTCATGAAAAAGTTAGATTTTGCTTTTCAGTAATAGCACTTTTGAATGTATAAATCATTAAGGCAGTGGCTAGGATTACGGAAGTTCCATAATCCTAGCGAGTCCTAGCTAGGGCTGTCTAGAATTACGGAAGTTTTTATACTGAGTGCAATAAAGCGTTAAATTGAACAAATATTGGTTAATTTATTGACAAATAAATAGCAATATCAGAATATCATGCTTCGAATTTTACTTCGCTAATAGTTTGTCTTTGCAGGGGAAGAAAATAGAGGCAGTCCGAATGTTTATAAAATAATTAATGTACGTGGTCGAATACACAAATGTAGTTCCATTGAAATTGATTGTCATGATCGAAACAAATTGTGTTGCTAATTTTGGAAGTAGATCTGATATGTTTGTTCGTCATTAGGTCCTCGAAATAAACATCAAGTAGCTAAATCGTTTTTCATTCACAATTTACATAGCCTAATACTGGATCTACGTTGTGACAGCGTGTAGTGATACTAATTCCAAATATGGTCATATTTAGTTTCTTAATTATTTATTTTAATTTGTAACTGATTACGCTTTGCATGTCATTAGGAATCTCATAAAATTAGAATTATGTAAAGAATCGATCCTGTATGTGTTTTTAAAATATAATTCAAAGGTCATGCAAGGTTTTTTTGCTCCACGAACGTATATACCTTCGTGTATATATATTCGTGTCTGCTCTGATCACACGAGCGGCATTCGTGATAAATGTTGAAGTTTTCTTGTTCAACGTACCCTGCTATTATCTGTTATCTCAATATATTTTTCGTATATTAATAACTTTATAAATTTATGCGTAGATAAAAGTACATGCTTTATAATACAGTATCAAAAGTATTTGCATTTAGATATTTTCCGCCGTTTATCTTTACCATACTCTATATCTTTACCATAACCAAAACTGATTACTCAATGGTCAATATACCAATACTTACAAGTATAAATTCATCAAATATAAATGTCAACATGCAATATAATGCGACATGCACGCTTAATTGCACTCGGTATAAAAACTTCCGTAATTCTAGACAGCCCTAGCTAGGACTCGCTAGGATTACGGAAGTTCCGTAATCCTAGCCTGTGGGTCTAGGATTACGGTACCGTAATCCTAGCCACTGCCAATCATTAAATGCCCCTACCTGAAAAAATGAAAATCTTGCTGGATGAGCGTCTGCACATCCCACGTGTTTGCACTGAAACTCTTGTCTAGCATATATACAGCACTGACTCCCAGGCATGTTTCTTTTATCTGAAATAGAGTACATTATTTTACAAACCAATTAATTTTCAACAGTTTATAGTGTTTATCCGAATAGTATTCATGTCCGAAAGTGAGGAAGTAGGGTGAAAGTAATTCTGTGAATTGACGGATATCATATGACATTCACCGAGATAGATCGTCTGCTGATACTATTAAAACAAACATGAATATGACGGCATAAGGATTAATGTAAAAACAAACCTTACACAGTGAAACCAATCCAGAGACAAATTGTTTGTTTTTTCCTCGAGTTAGGTCGAAAAATGTACGACTGCTGCGGATATCGTTGTCATCTCATTTTCTCAACAGTTACTTCCCCTTTTTAATTTACGCCATTTGTAACAGAGTTGATTGCAGAGCCTGTGTGCACAATCGATAAAGAAAATGTGAAATTATTCGACGTTTAACATTGCAATATCTCACTTTTATACGATTATACATAACTGATATGAATATGAACTGTTTAGTATAGTTTGCATTCAAGAAAGACCGAAAAGGTCTTTGCCTGTTTGCATTCAACAACTTGAACAAGGAGATTTTTTGGAAGTACTGCGATAATAATTTACTGTACAGTACAGAAGGTAATCATAATTCATATTAAATAATTAATACACCACTCAGTTGCATCCACTGCTAGCAATGGGGATTGGTGGTGATTTTGCTTATGGTCTGTCAAACCTCCGCCATCGACCCGCCATGCAGGTACAACAATTGTCCCACGGTAAAATCTCCTGTATTTCCCGGCTCCTATTCTACATTATACTCCCGAACAATCGAACTCGATTATGATTGGGAGGCAATGAGGCTCCTGGCAACTAAATACTCTGGGGAATTGGTTCGGAGAATTAATTACCGAATTTCACTGGCAATGCAACTTGGAAGGTAAAAAGATGGCTGTTACGGTGACTATGCACCATCCATCCCTGGGGCTGGGGGAGCCGTGGATGACAATTTATTTGATCAGTCATTTCATGTGCCAGGATAATGCTTTTAATTGTTTAACATCTTACGTCATGTAGCTAAGTAAATGCATAATTATCAGGAACACCCTGCAACATCAATTTCTAAGTTAGAAAATGTTGTTCAAAATGTTGCATGATGGGGAGACTGAGTGCATGGTGGTGTAGAGGTAGGTTGCTGGCTTTAGAATCGAGAGGTCCCGGTTTCAACCCTCATCTGGACCACTGGTTAATTTTTCTTGGCAAGAATAATACTCATGCTCCACTCAACCATGGTGTAAATTGGTACCTGTGAGGGCAGTGTCTAGTCCTGGGCACCGCTGATTGATGTTGGCTGCCAAACCCACAGGAGAGAAATAGTCTCCCCAGGGAGACTCAAACGCAGGTTTTTTTAGGTAGCCAACTGATAAGGGGAAATTAAAATGTCAAAGAGTGGTTGAGCGCCTGAACAGCTGAAAACAGCCCACGAAAATTGGTATCTTAACTTTTTTTACATGACATATATATATAAATTAAAGTTATCTCAATGTCTGTCACCCTTATCCACCCCTGACGTAATTATTTTACCAGAATATGCAAACTTGCTACAAATGTTTCTATCAACTATACCATCACATACTAAGATGTGCCTCCATTTGTCAACGCTCACATTGTACTGCAGAACCAATTTTTTCTACAAACACCACTGTAGTGTGTAATATTGCTGCAAAAAATTATAATATACATTGTACTGACTTAAAATGACCGTAATATATATGCTCCCAATATTCTACTGTAACTAGCTGATGGTTTTAAATTTACGCTTGCTGTTTTAGGTTGTTCATTATGGCTGGTGGTAGACAGAAGATAGTGTTTGTTAGTTTGTATATGAGTTATTTTCTCAATGTCTACTTGAGAAGATCAGTAACATTTGCTCTGCCAGAAATAGCACAATCAGAAGCATTGAATGAGAACCAACTTGGTAAGACAATTTTAATCTTCTAGTATTTTATATAGAGGATCTTGCATGAGTGCTCATTACAAACAAGTTTTATTAAACGAGTGGACAAAACGATGTGACACGAGGCTTTGCCCAGTGTCATATTGTTTTTGTCAACAAGTTTAATAAAACTTGTATGTAATTCGCATGAATGTAAGTTTTTATTTATCACATAACCTTAGAGAATGCCCATTAACATTCAAAACGCTGATGTACGCTTCATAGGCTCCATTCAAAATTTAGCACTACAATGTGCGCAAGGTCATGACGGCGTTTGTATTATACTGACGTCATGGGTCGAGTCAAGACACAGATTGGCTTACATTACGTCACCCTGAACCAACCAACCAATCAATGTCAAGCTAATTTAAAAGTTTAATGGATGGGCTAGGAGTGCATTATGATATTTCCGGCACGGCTTTTGCACGAAAATGTTTCAAGGATTGCTTAAAACCAGTGAAATGTTATTATTAATTTTGTCATAATTTGGTTTTCAATAAAAATTACTCACCATTACTAGCTAACTACTGATGTTTATGTGCCTGTTGAAATCTACATCTATTACCAGTTTGTCTGAACACTCGTGGTAGGCTCAGTGAGGCAGACGGCATACAGTAATTTGTCTGTATTATTCCAACATTTTTCATCATAAATTATGAGCTCAGTCCACCTAAAATTTCATTTTCATTTACCACGCCTCAGATAGGCACATTTTGGATAGCGGTTTTCTCTTTAATAATTATAATGTCCTCATACACATTCATAGTATAAGGGTATTTTCAATTCATTGTCCAATTATACAGCTTACAAATTAAAACACATGAGAGAATTATAATTGTTTAAAACATATATGTAATATAATGCCTTTAACTCAATCTATTTTCAGGGCTCATTCTGAGTGGACAGATGATGGCGTACGCTATCTGCAAGTTTATTTGGGGTGTGTTTATGGACTTTCTGAGTCCTAGACTCATGATGGCTTTAGGTCTGATTGCATCTGGCATGTCGGCTCTAATGTTTGCAAGTAAGCTTATTTTGATGTATTTTACAATTCATTCACAATACTTTCACTCTTAACTTATAACAATAATGTATACTATATGAACTGGTGTTGAAACATAACTGGTGATAAAAATAAATCACCCAAATATGATTAATTATGAAACAATAAATGACTAGGAAAGTAACTGAAATGGAAGATTGGAAATTTTGGCAGGTGGGTAGGCTGGTTGACTTTGTCCACAATTTGGTTTCCGATTGATAACTTGAGTTTGGAATGAGATATCGAGAATACTAGGTTAGCGTCTTATAAACTTGAATTTACTGAATGAGTTGGAGGAAAGTTTACAGGGCGAGGCTTACAGACTTACTTATAAATGTGTCAATTAATCATTTACAAACTTTGCCATGCATTTCTTATATCATTTTCAGGTGTCCAGGAATCAGTGTGGTTTTTCACATTTTGTTGGGTATTCAATGGTATATCTGGAAGTCCTGGTTGGCCTGCAGCTGCTATCATTATGAAAAAAGTTAGTTCAGATTTGATGTGATGTGATTTGTGCACCTTTCGAAGTTTTTCTACTCATACAAACTATACTCACCATTTATCTACACATTTATATTAACTTACTTCACTAAGTCAACTTCAACCGGGCTGGGACATAGCTGTCACTACAGTTCGCCATTGGACACGATCTGGTGCTGTCTGCTTGGCCTTGCTCCATGACATCCTGGATCTTTCGAGCTATGTGTTGAGGGTTCTTCTACACATTAATAATACAGTAAAACTTTGCTATGAGGAGTATCAATATTACAAGCACCTAGCCAATCTGGAGCAAGTTTCACAATGCTATGAATTTTGCTTAATTGCACAACTTTGGTTGACCATTGCAGCCCAGTATCAAGCCATTGAATTCAAAGGAGATTCTCTGTCAGTATGGGTTATTGAGGTACATGTAGATTGTTATGATGCCACTGAAATAGTCTTAGTAGAATCATTTAACTTTGACCATTAAACACAATGATATTATTTGACAGTGGTTCCGTGAAGATCAGTACGGTACAGCCTGGAGTGTGTTATCTACATCTATGAATGTAGCAGGGACGTTAGGACCTTTGATATCAGCATTTGTGATCACCTACTCTGGTTGGAGGTTGAGTCTTGTCATTCCAGGTCAGTTATAGTATGTGTTGTTATACCCCCTGAAACAAAGTATATTCAAGTGATGTTTGAATTTTGTCAGTCTGTTTATCTGTTAGTTGGTCCGTCTAAATTTTGTCCACACTTTTTCTTGATAACCATTGTCAATAACGGGCTAATTAACTTGTTACATAATTTTGAAACCATTCCAGCCCTTAACAAAATGCATTTTGGTGGTTAAAAAAGCCAAGAATGCCATCTAAGGAGAGGAAAATTTATGGTGTAATTCTGTAGTGATCTCTTGATTATTAGGCCACTCCCGGTTGAAAACCGGAGGGGACTTTAGGTTTGCCCTCCATCCGTCCGTCAAGAAAATCTGGATCCTGCCATTACTCTAACAGTTTTCAAGCTAGGTTTAGGAAAATGGTAAGTGGATAGGGACAAATGAAGAGATTATGCATGTCTAATATTTGTTTAATTTGGACAAAAAATGTGGTAACCATGGCAACCAACACATTGACAACCTTGAAACCAGATAGGGGACTTCTGTATTGCTTGCAGTTACTAATTACATGTATTTACCAGGTACGATGGCACTAGGGTTTGGAGTGGTGCAATATTTTACTGTACAAGACGAACCGGAGGATACTGCCCCTGATGATAAACAGGACAAACAGAAAGAAAATAAACAAGGTATGTGTACTAACAGTTCTCCAGGGGCCTTATTCACCAACGTTATAAGTCTAAAATTCAGACTTATATTAAAATTGAACATTTAACCATATGAAATTGTATCTGATTATTTTTTGTTACCCACTGAACATGTATACATATTTATATGGAAATTGATACATTTATAACAACATGAGAGCGAATAGAACATTTGGCAATATAAAGTCTAAGTCTGAATTTTAGACTTAGAACTTTGGTGAATATGGCCACTGTGGTTGACATACCTGCCAAGATAGTTAAATCCAAAATAGAAGTGATAAAGCAAAATCTGTCACAAATTGCACTGAAATGTTTTTAAAAGAGCATAAACAAGGAATGTATCAATTCTTAGACTATTGGTTATAAATATGGGACAGAAGATCATAAAATGAATCAAACATACCTTTTTTCAAAGTTAGGTGATCTTGGAAAACCAGAAATTAACGAGGAAAAGAGGATTAACTCCACTTTAATAGGAGTACTTGGCAGGTATGGTTGTTGGTATCATGTGATCAAGGTATCAGTGATATTAAAACTGTCATTTATAAAAAAATACATTTTTTTTAAAAATTGAATTTGCTGATGTTTGTTTTAAAACAATAGTTGTCAAAGTATCAATTTGAAAGTAACTAAAGGTAATCAAATATAATTGTTATTGTAAAATGTAATTTAATTGACTACTGTCCGAAAATGTATGCAATGTGTTATAATCGCCCATTATAGCATAAAACTGTAATTTTAATGGGGCTTGGTAGTAAAGATTGGTTACCAAGAGCATTTTCTACTTTGATAAAGGCTAAATGTAAGAGTAATGCATGTTGTTCTTTGATAAGATTTGATGAACTGTAAGCTTGCTTTGTTCATGTGGTTACATTGGACTGTGGTGCCTTATTACCAGTATATCATGAAGATAGTATTTGTGTATGGTTGTCTTTTAGGAACCAAGCCAGTGATGTCAAGACGTGAATTATTTCAGTTACCGGGTTATCTTGGTGTATGTATAACATACTGTATTATAGGATTAGTACAGTATGGTACATTACAATGGGGACCTGTATATCTAGTCAATGATCTAGGACACTCAATTATATCAGGTACGTTCTTCTCCATATACAGTACATCCTCTCCATGGTGGCCCTCTGTAGAACAACCTCCTCTTTATAACAACACATTCAAGTTTTTCATAAGCTGATGTTTAATATAATTTTAACCTCTGTTGGGCAAAACCTTCAAAACAATGGCCAGTTTTTGCAGCTCACAAAGGGTATTTCTCTGCTAAGGTTGTAATGCAATCTTCCATTTATATCTTGTTTTCCCTTTTCTGTAGTACTAGTTACACACCATTATCATAACAGAAATGTATTAAATGTGGTACTTGTGCCTCCGTAGCTCAGTGGTTAGCGCACTTGCCGTCTAATCCGGTGACCTGGGGTGAAATCTGAATGAAGGCACTCCACTCATATATGGTACCTGCAACATTTCAGCAGAAAGCTGACTGGCAAATAAAGGCTATACTTTGCATTTATTTATTTGTTTCAGGGAACAGTTATTTAAGCAGTGTTGAGGTGGGAGGTATAATAGGTGCATTAATTGCTGGGTATTACTCAGACTGTTTACTAGCACAGGTTAGTTTATCTATTGATCTTGGTCATTACTTTTTAGCAAAAACATGTTTTATGTCTTCCTATTGATTGAAGATTTACAATTTTGTTCTCCTTCATTTATACAAAACCTTGAATGTAGTAAAAAATACTTAATAAAGTTATAAACTTTCAAAACCTAAAGAGGCTTCCCTTTAACTTTGATCGTTTAAATCGATTCAGGAATATTATACATTAAATGAGAATCATTATTTCTTGAACTACTCAATTTAGCTCCCACTAATTATCAAGCAAAGAATGAAAACATATTTCCGTAACGAGCCAAAATAGTCATGGGTTGTTTCCCTTTGACTACATAATAATGAATCGCTGGAAGCGATAAATTATAAGTGGTGATTTAAATATATTTTTGACAACATAGAGACATATTTGCACACACTTTCTTATGACAAATTATGATAATTGATAGTGCTTTGTACATTTAGCTCATTTAATGTGAAAGTCGAGAAAAATATGCTAGTTACAGGGAATGCCTCTTTAAGTAATTATTATCGTACAAAAATACAATAAAGTAAAACATTACCTATATATCTTGTATTTCAGGATTCAGCTGAGCCTAACCAGGTTGTAAGACAATATGTGATAGCTTGGTTTACTAGTGGTTTGATAGGGTTTCTGTTTTTACTTACATACTGTATTACAACATACTCATCTTTGGTAAGTCAAATACAACGGGCCCGATCTTCCAAAGCATCTTAATCTGAGCTAAATCTCATCTCAAATATTGCCATGTTTCGTTTGGATAATTTTCATGGGAGGATTGACTCAAAATTAGCATAAAAAGCAGTAGTTTATTGCAGTAAATTATAAAGAGTTCTGACTTCAGATTTATTTCAAATTCAGACTCTGATTAGGACAATATCTAAATTTGAGATGAGATTTCTACTTGTCAATGAGATGCTTCCGAAGATTGGGGTCTGATTTATTTACTTCACTACCTCTTCAATACATTACATTATTGCTATCATGATTCTTCAACAATTAAATAAATGGAAGTGTTTTAATAGGTTGCTATACATGTATTCATGAGGCATTATCAGCATCATTTTCACAAACAGAACCCCATGGTGTTTCACAATTTACCCATATCAACAGTCCAACCTTTGACCTCCTATTCCAAACCACTGAGCCACAACTATGGTTGTATAACTATGTACTAATTAGTACTAAGTATTTACATTTTGTTTTGTAGATATGGATCAATATAATAGGTTTTGGTCTGGGTGTGACCATTAATGGACCAGTTGCAATATATGGTGTGACTGCTATAGAGTGTGCACCGAGTGAGATGGCTGGTACATCACATGCATTCGCTTCTCTCTTCAGCAGTAGTATGTATGAGTTTACAATGTTCTATCGTAAAACTTTGTTATGACGATCCTCAATATCACAAGCACCCGTTCTGTCTCGAGCAAGTTTTATAATAGTATCCGCTTGTATTATCAATACATGCTCTTTGGATATTTCGAACACCCTGTTTATCTTTAAAATATTACTTGTCCCGATTACTCCTCGAGATAAAGAAGTTTTACTGTACTTATAATTCAAATGTAAAATTGATGTACATATAATCAGTGTACAGCTCCAAGCCTACTTGGATGCTAGTCTTGCTATGTTATGGCCACCATTGAATGGTTATATTAAATGAAATTTTATGTGTTTTTATTCTTAATTACTTTTCTTAACCAGTTTTCAAGTCAGATTTCAAAGAAACTTTGCAAAATAATTTGTACCAAGCCTATCAATTTTGTTCATATTGCCTTGAGTTTTAGTTAAGAAAATGCTTAGTTAATGTGGTTCTTTGTGAAAGGCATACCGGTACATTCTTGAGGCCACATGGAAAATTGGGAAACCAAATGTGTAGCCTACTTAAATAAAGTCTTCACTTACGTTACCTGTATCAAACCCCTTTCTGATTGCCTGTTGTTTTAAAAGAAGTTACTATTTGTGTCACATTGTTATTTCAGTTGGACAATCATTGGCTGGGCTGCCACTCAGTTTTATTGCCAAGTTCTGGGGTTGGAAGAAAACCTTCATGTTACAGATGATGTTGATTGTGATATTGACAGGGTATATGTTTTTATATACTGCTCGAGAGAAACAGAAAGCTCGGTCACAGAAGAAACATCGATGATTGTCACCATGTGTTATTATGAATTATTGAAAATAGACTACTTTTATTGTCCAATTATGGACCACTGCTGGCATACAATCACATTTGAATACATACACCTGCAAATGTATGAAATAAGGTATAGATAAGTTATAGCATATTGGATTTCACAAGTAAGAGATGTTTTTAATTGCATTACTGTGGTTGCATTTGGACTCTGAATTTGAATATGAAATTATGTTTTTTTTAAATGACAAAAAAAGCCATCCCCTATGGTTTAATTATGAGCATATATCTAGAAAACTGTAAATAATTGTTTGAAAAGCTTTAAACTGAAACTGATTTTTCTACGCAAATTTTATGTTTATTTTGTTTTGTAGTGGAAATTTACAGCATTTGCAATCATCGTACAGTTTTATTAAGCACGCCCGTAGCATGTGTTTGTATAGTTACTTAATTTATACTTTTGTATTTTTTACAAAACATGTCTAACTTTACTCTTACATATACATTGTCTTTGTATATAGGCCTACTATACACAACAGCCCTGGTGGTCTTGTTGTTCTGTAGTATACAATAGTGTTTTTTCACATTCCATGACTTACAATTACAATACATGCAATGTTGTATAACTTGGCGAATTTAACACTACCCTGACCTTTTAATTAGCATACATGTAATTTAACAGTTGATATCTTGTCTACGTTTATAACAACGATTGTATGTTTTCATAATCAAAGACGCTCGAAATGTAATTTCAAACACAAATCTGAAATACTTCTATTGCATGATTTGCTTGAGGAAATTTATATATTAAAAACAAGAACCTTGTAATATATTCCTGCAGAAAGGTCAGATTCAGGTCAAATTCTCCAAGCTATAAGAACTTTTTTGCAGCAGTCTCTTGTGAGATATTGGGAACTTTTATCTCTAAAGAGATTGTTGTCAAACTTTGTATATGCATATGTGTTTCATATTAGAAACTAAAATATGCAAATTAAGCATCAACTCTGCTTAGAATTTCAAAGCAAGGTCTGAAATTTAACTACTGACGCTCATGTACGGTTTGAGGATCCAGTTAATTTCTTTGCACTGTACACTGTAGTTATATAGTATGGGATAATATTTATCTGAATCTCATTTTGTTGAAATGCATTGCTGTGTGCAAAACTTTACATTGTAATGTTTTTGCTTTGTTGTATTTATGAGATTTCAGTATTGCCAACTCTGTCTGCAAAGACCACCAAATTTGTCTCCCATCAAAGCATTTCAATCATAATTAATTTCTTAAGAGAACTGTCTCACTCACAGCTGTTCTAGTAGGTGATGTTTGTTAGTTCAATGATATATGAGCTGTGGTCCATATAAGATTGGGCACTGGCTTAGTAATTGAATTTTGAAATCATTATCCAGTGACATTTGAATATGCAGAACAGTACTATTTATTTTATTGTAGAAATATAATTGTAAAGTTAACTAATAGATGATCATGACATGTATAGGTGGGTATTGTCTGAACCTAGAACCCAGTTTGCTACAGTAGTCTTAATTCAGGCACTTCTTGACCTATACTCATGTCTGCAATAAATAGGTCCTATAAGTTCCTTGTGTATTTAAGCTTCCTGTAAAATCATTTAATTGCGTTGGGACGAAATTTTGTGGTTTTGGTAAAAAAGACAATTTCGTTGGGACTTGAATTTGTGGATTTTGCATTTCATGTAATAAAACGGGTCAAAATTAATTTCATTGGGATTAAAGTTCATGGTTGAGGTGAACTACCAAATCCACGAAATTTAATCCCTCATGAAAATCAATGATTTTACAGTATTGTTGCTTTGGGCACTGTCACACTATAACGCAGGGGTAAAAGTTTTCAGTCTAAATACTGATTTCAGTATTTTCAGAAAAACATGGCACTATGTAATTTATATGAAAATATCTTAGTCAGTATATTGGCAAGCAGTTATCAGAATTTTGAAAATTTTGAACTTTTACCCATGATAACGTGTTACATGTACGTGTATGAAATGAATATCATCATATGAAAATTTACCCAGAATGAATTTGCTTATAGTACATTTGTCATACATTGTTGTAATACATTGCAATGTGATGAGGTCCCCTATGTGCTCACCTTGCCATGCTATAGACAACATCTAGTCACATAGAAAGCTGTATGTACAGTGCCATTATGTTTTACCTAAATACCTTTATACATAATGTGTATGTGTGTGTGTAATGCTGTACATATAATTAAAATTGTATAATCAAAACCTAATTGCATTTACCATTGGCTTATTGGATGATTTCTTACTTGACACTGCCTTTATTAACTGCACAGCTATCGCCTAACCCTAACTATTTTGAAGTCATTAGATAGTCTGTCCAAATTCCTTTGTGCCGTATCTCAATAACCATTGGTCGGATTTCAATGAAACTTGGCATGAGTTACGGATACAAGTAACGACTTTGTCAAGCAGTATTTGGGGATATTTATTACTTCCAGTGAAATTATTTGTTGCTACCAGTATTTTAATAGTAAAAATTTAATCACCTTTATGTTATATATGATTTGGGTGTCCTATGTTGGTTTCTCACTTTTTTATAGTGTACATTGTATTTTGTTCATTTGTAATTCTGATTCGGGGGGGGGGGGTGATATGTTTGTGTATAACCCTGTTTTTGTTTACTGTATTTATTTAGAATGCAAAATGCTTGGGTGTAACATGTGGGTTATTATCCAGATAGTGTGTTTCTGGACTGTATTCATTTTGGTGCATTGTACAAAAAGATTCTTCATATTTACTACTTACCTTGTTATTTCGTATGCCAATTTTGATCTACTTATCAGTTTTAATGCACTTTCACTGCTATTCAGTATTGAATTAAATATCATGGATTTTATAAACATGATACATGTGTTGTTGTTTATTGATTGAGATATAATACTGTCTTGGGTCCAAAGTTACATACATGCCAACCAAGTTCTCCTATTAAAGTGGACTTACTAATAATAAACTGGATCAAGAAAATGAGTGCATGCAGCATGTATACAATGTACTAGTATTCCATGTACAGTAATATTGGAGTCTTCAATTCTTGCTGCCAAAGACCTAAATGCTACAGAACAGTTTCCCATTGGGATATTGCAAGGGTCTCTCCATCTAGCATTTATCATGTATGTTGAACTTATGGCCAATATTAATCTCACTTATGTCTATCGTCATGTATGCAAAAAAGTGCAAGTGTGTATTATATGCACTCGACGATCGGTCAGTATTGTCATGTCAATGTACTGCAGAGTACTCTTAACTCATGTTAAACCTGCCCCTAACATATTCGACATACACTAGGTGTATGTCAAAGTTCTCACTGTACAGTGTTGACATACGTTGTAGTATGACAGAGCCAAAAAAGATAAAATACAACACAGTTGAATTACATTTATAATTTTATACACTATATAACAAGGTCTACAATGTACACATATTTACAAACCAAATCTCACAATATATACAGATTACATTGTACAATATAAAAAACATGTATAAAAAGATCTACATGTATCTAGTAAAATGTATGGGGATCAGTTCAAATTTGCACAATAGACAGAAGGAATATTCAACTAAGCTTGGATCAAGTGACGCCTTGTTGAACAGGCCTAATTATCAAAGTTTCTTGACCGACTCAAAGGTTCATGGTACGAGGAAACATATTGTTACAAATGGTCTATGAATGGTTACAAAAAGACCGATCAAACATCTTTCCTCGTCAAACCCATTGATATATTGAGCCTCAATATGTTACGTTAAATGAACAAAACTGATTAGGAAAACGACGTGCAAATATTGAAAGCTCATCTTATCTGATGCTCAATATTAGACATTTATGTGATACATTGGAGATTGATGAGCATAAGGTTGTCCATCTTACTCCTATAACTGATGCGCCCTATCTGCAGAAACCAATGTTGCTAGAATGATAAATGGTTTTTGTTCTCTTTTTTGTTCAAATATTGTATACGACCATGCAAGCACAACAAACAACATATTATTAATTATCTCTTTCTGCTTTAGAGAGGTTTGAATGCAATCGTGAAGTTATTTGTATTCGTTCTTCTTCCATACACTGATTATTTAGCTCAAATGTGCATGGTGATGGTGTACAGTATCAATATTAATGTTTAAAATAGTTCAAACTGTTAAAACTATATACTTAATATAATTTTGCAAACTATACAGGGTATTGGTTAACCTTTATAAACATTTGAGTAGTATAAATGATACTAGAGCAAGCATAAAGTTTATAATCGAAATTGAGCATAATTGCATTGTTCTCGTGTTATACTTTATAAAAGTATTGTAAAATCACACTTGAATATACATGTACTAGTATTTGGAGTCTCGAATTACTTCAGTTTCCGAGCAGCAAAATCTTGAGTTACCAAATACATATTTAACACAAATAAACACAAATCTAGTTACATTACTAGTCAGAGTTTAAATAGCGAATCCCGGTCCCAATCTCCCGAAGCATTTCAACTGGAGCTAAATCTTTGAGGTAATTTCAATAAGAGGCTGGACTTAAAGTTAGCCCCACAACACAGAAACACCACCCTGAGTTTATTCCAGTAAAACTTCAGACCTATCTCAAATTTAGACTCAAATTTGTGCAAAATCTCAATTTGATTTGATATTTCTACTTCATATGCTTCGGAAGATCGGGACCAGAAGTAAAAACGAGAACTCAAAACCAAAGCGTCTATTAACACCGTAGTCGAAATAGTAGCAAAAGCTATGTACAACATTTATATATACAAACCAATGCAATAAACAGAAATAGCACTTTAAGACCACATACATTGAATCACAAAACACGAAATACGCCAGTAAAAGCATTGTCTAAGGCTATCACCATGTTCTAACTTATTCCGATGTTCTAAGCTCTGTGCGATCCTAAACAAATACTACCCCCATATTGTGCTCCTGAACATTATGGGCGTTATTGTACATGTATGCTCCTAAACACTAAGAACATTCTTGTATGCTCCTAAACACAGAACATTCTTTCATGCTCCTAAATACAAAGCACATTATTTTGCTCCTAAACATTTAGAACATTCTTGGAATCCACGACACCCTGTAATTGTAAATCTTCACACAACACATTCGTTTTCCCTTTTTTCGAATGGAACTTACATTTCGTATCCACTTCATGTATTGTAGTAGCAATCCACTCTTTCACTGTCCATAGTGGTGTGAATCTTTGATATTGTGCTTCCGTCGAGTTTGGGGTCACGCCGAGACCCGCAAAATACCAAATTCCTTGATACCTGAGTGAAAGTGGCGAGCCTTGCAAGTTCAGACCATCTGACGGTCTCGCTCTTAAACAAATGTCACCATTGTTGTCACACTTTTTCAAAATTTTACCGCGTTTAGCAATCATTCGCCATTTTTGAGTTTCGTTCATGTACAGCCTCGTTGTGAATACAGCTTCCGGAATTGCGCGCGATAGTTGGTGGTACTGCGCATGCGTTAAAATGCATGGTAGGTGTCTTGTTTCCGCTTTCTGCGTAGAGGATAAACGAACCAATCTAAGATCAAAGTCTGCCACAGACGAAGTAGAAAAGTGGTCCACAGATAGTGCAACGTCTCGTGCCTCGTTTCTTCCGACTTTGACCAGAACTTTAGATGAATTATGGGGAATATATGCTTGAGAACAAACGCGCCGGGTTAATACCCAATCTGAATTTATGAGCATACCGCTGCAAGCATGGCTGATGTTGTTTTTATTGTCCTCAGCTCGGAACGTCACGTGCCAATTCCGGGTCTCTCGTTTACTTTTCCTACAATATATTTGAACATGAATAGTTACCAGTTACAACTATTATACAGTTTTACAATTGTTTCATTTAATCGGCATGTAAAAAGCATTTGACCATTTACACAATAAAACGATATGGTCAAGACAACATAATTTTATATACAATATAAATATCAGGTTTTGCTTTAATCCGGTTTTTTTTCGCACTTGAATGCACATATTGTCACACTTTGATGTGCGTAATAGCGTGAACGGAACATCGATGGTTTCTTATTTGGAAAATGCCTTACTTGTTGCAAGAGGTCCGTTCTATCCGTTAGAAAGCCTCATTGTTATACATCATATTCCGGGAATATTGGCTGACAGTCTTCGAACTTTGTATAAATCGCATGCATTGAAACAAATGTAGATTGTACCATAAACGACATATAGTCGATTCAATAAGTAATACTGATGAGGGAACTATCCCATTCAAAAGAATAGCGGGGATTACAGTTAAATCAGTCACACACAGTTAAGCCAAGATAAACATAGTTTACCGAGTAATAAGTAAGTAATATATTATGCCGAGCATAGCCTTTATTTGCTTTATTTCTACTGAAACATGGCAGGCATATATATGTACCTCCACCCGGATTTGAACCCGGGTCGCCAGATTAGACGGCAAGCGCACTAACCACTGAGCTACGGAGGCTACCTGAATGACGAGCCGATGTTTATAACCGTTATCATTTAACTTTGAAGGACTATACAATCAATTGTTGATATTATTAGAATATTGTTGAACTATGCGAAGGATAACACGTGGCATGTCTAGAATACCGAGTACAAATGTAACTAACCTCAATGCGTGTGCTTGTGCTTCCTTTGAATATCGAATCTGTAAGTTTTGACAAGTCAACGTCTCAGCCACTGTACTGTCATCACACTTGAAGTTATTCAGGGCAACGTCTGTTAGCTGTATCAATAAATATTGAACTTCAAAATTAATGTTAAAATTGATTAACCCTTTGTTCAGTGAAGCCTTTGTCAGTTGGTACTTGGAATTTAAGGATGGCCTGGTTAAGCAATTTATTATAGCATGGTCTTACCAATAGTAATGGTGTTTCGTTTGAATTTGAAACAAAATACGTTTTATTTTCCAAAGAAGGATCTGAAAGGCAAACGTATATCGTTTGGGGACAACTGATAAATATTTAGAGGACCCACTTTTGAAGCATATATCATGCCTATTTTTTCATCTTGAATCGAACGCACATGCTTTCAAGTTAACTTGTAGAAAACTTGTAAGCATTAAGTGTCGCTTTGGACATTTTAAGTCGAACACATTCTGTAAAAAAGATATAATGTACGAGAACATTCTGCAACATGCTTTCTACCATCTCATGTGATGTTGCATTTTCAGAAAGCTACCTAACCTGAACGACACTCTCTTGCATGCCTTGCTAACATCCTTCAAATGCAACAACACGTACGAACACCAATCTGGAGAAATCAGTGAACATAAAATACCGTTATTGCCTCGGATGTTCATTTTGTATTTGCCATGTGTACCAAATCATAAGAAATTTAAAGGTAGGTGAACATTATAACAAGCAAAGACGACAACGTACCTTCATTCCATGAAGAGTTGATGGTGATTTGCAGTACGTGTAGTGACTCGAGTGGTCCAGTCTGAATCTGTACTCGGCGATCAGTCTGGGTAACCAGTCCAGTCTGCAGTCACATGACCACGGGTTGTCATTTAAATACACACTTCCGCTTGGTGCAATCACGTTCAGGATATCAGACGAAAGTGTTTGGAGTTGGTTGTCAGATAAATCTAGCTTATGAATATCGTGTGTATGTTGTAAAGGAAATTTCAGCTCGTAGAGACGATTGCTGGCGATGTCAACTTCTCGAATACTTTTCACAAGGATCAGATCATCGAAATCAAACGTGGACAGCAGGTTGCTACTCAGGCGAAGGTTTGATAATTTTGACAAATGTCTAAAGGCGTTAGATGATATGCTTTCTAGAGCGTTTGATACAATGTTCAAGTCAGCCAAGTTTCTTAATCCGACTAACGTGTTATCCGAAATCACTGAGAGTTTATTATTTTCTAATGTTAGTGAATACAATGGTTTCAGTTTTGTGAATAGTCCGTCTTCAAGTTTGGATAATTTGTTGTCGTTCAGCATAAGGTTTTGCAAACTGATTAAAGTGTAAAAGGACTTCTTATGAACATTTTTCAGTCTGTTATGTCCGAGGTTTAGAAACTTCAGATGTGGGAGTCCATACAGTGAGTACGCATTTAGTTCTTTGATTCGATTATACTGAAGACTAAGCCAGGTGACCATAGATAGTTGATTGAGTGGTGCCACGATAAATGCATCGTTCTCCACTTCAGATATCAAGTTACGATCAAGGTTGACGGTCTTCAGTTCAACAAGCCCGGTAAACGTCTTACTCTTCACTGCTTTGAGTTTATTGTACGACAGATCCAAGTCCTGTAGGGTACTCAGAGGATGGAGTGCTGCTTCTTCAATGTCCTTGATAGAGTTACGTGAGAGATCTAATGTATGCAAGGTTGGCGTTGCTGTAAATGTTCGATTGTTGATGAACGATAGCCTGTTTACACTGAGATCTAGTACGTCTAGAGCTTCCAGACCAGCGAAACAATTAGGTTCTAGTTTAGCTATGTCGTTTGTACCAAGATCCAGTGTCTGCAGCACTGATAAGTTCCCGAACGCTTCATCAGAAATTGTGTTGATTTTATTAGTCGACAACGATAACTCTCTTAGGTTCGTTAGTGTTTTAAACGAACTTGGATCTAACCGAGTAATGGCGTTTGCTTTTATTTCCAGATTTCTTAAGCTTGTCAGTTTCTCAAACCATCGTGAACGAATCGTCCATAGTTGGTTCTCGTTGAGTAACAGATCTTTCAGCTTTACAGCCGAGTCGAAAACAGAATCAGCGAATGTTCTAAACTTATTTCTTGACAAATCGAGGTATTCCAAATTCTTGAGTGACCGGAAGACGAGTGGACTCAGGCTGGTTAACTTGTTGCCATTCAGGAAGAGATAATTAAGTCCAGTCAGCTGACTAAAGACGTTCGGTGAAAGAAATCGGACCATATTGTCGGATAGACGGAGTTCAATCAATTGGGTCAGCGTTGAAAACGAGGCAGCAGATATGTGACTGATATTGTTGTTTTGAAGGGCGAGATGCTGCAGGTTTGCGACGTTACGGAACACAAAGGGGTAGAGGATCTGGATATTGTTTCCTGATATCGTCAATTGTTGTATGCCGTCTGCATTCTCAAAAGAATTATCTCGGACGAAGGAAATCCTGGCATGCATATGTCCTGCCATGTTGCTACTGTCGCCGAACAGCGTCAACCTCTTGACATCTGAAAATATAGTGAACGGATTTGTTTCAAATATCTACATGAAGAAAGGGTTAAAGTTCTTATTCATTTTAATGTTTGTCCGCTTGTATTGGGAATTGTGTCGTGTATTTGTGCGCGGGCATATAAATTTGTTGCAACTAAGCCATTTCTATATTAAAATGCTGTTTTTTAATCAAATAATTTGTGTGTGATATCCTACGTTTAAGTACAGGCTGTGTATCAAATTAGCAACGACTGATACCTCTTGACAATATTTATGGGACAGTAATGTGAGTTTTGAATTTACTTTTATATACATTTCGCTGGCTTAGAATGAGAAGGTCGTAACTACTATTTACGACCTTATAAGACTGATACATATTCAAAATCAGCACTACAACCGCTTCTTATGAGCCTATTTTTATGGAAATCGTAACTTGTCATGTGGACCAAACTGAAGTTGAATCAGCTTGGTTTAACATACGTAAAGTGTAATTTCCGGACAGTTTTTTTCTCTTGTTTACTCAAAATAATGATTTTGTTGTAACGACCTTTTCACTCTAAGCCAGCCACTTGTGTATTTCCCTAATATATGTACCCATATTACTCGCACACAAGTACATAGTTGCTGAAGTTCAAGTAATTTTACTGGTTTTGTCCTTTCTTGCATCTTTTTACAACTGATATTTATCAGCCAATTCTCGATTCAAAGAGCCTTTGAACAAGAACACTATTTCAGGGCTTATACAAATACTATTAACTGGTAAGTGATATACAGGTAGTACTTAAAACGGTGCCACAATGTTTACGAACACAAGCATCATTACGTTTGTCGTTTTAGATGTTTGGTAAAACTAGACTTTTAGTGCAATGGCAATTTTTTTACTTGTTTCAAATACCTGAATTACTTATTTTATGTATTTACTTGGTAACAGGCGTTAGTATGAATTCCGCGTTACACTCTGTTTATAGCGGCTTCGCGGACGCAAGCTATTTATTATAGGAAGAATTTATCATATATACTCTAAACGGAACCTTTGCATGCATATCACAGGAATAAAGACATATACAAGAATAAATATACGATATATAATATATGCATAGACGCTCCAAGGTTTGAGCAATTTTTGACATTTTTTTTCACGTACAAAATGTAGCTGGGTAAATCTAAGCGATTAACGAAGTATTTGTATTTGTAGTTTTCTTTAATAGGTTAATAGAATGGATAAAAATAATTAGGTTTCGATATGTAACATTACATTTTTTTGGTTGGTGACTTGGTGTATGAACTGCCTTGGTTCAGTTTCAGTGTGATAATGCGTATACCACACATTGAACTGTAAAAAACATATGCATTATATGTGCTGATTGTTGTATGGTGTTCTGTAAATACGTGATGAGATTAAGATAGAATTCACAGGTGCTTGTTTAACATCTTACATAATTCTACAGAAAGGTTTTTAATCAACCGAGAAGCAATAGATAGACATGGTAGATTTATCAATTGTTGATTTTTTTCTAGTTAGTTTGAAAAAAAGACGTGATGTTGGTACGTGTAGGTTGTGGGTAATAAAAAAAAGAGGACAGTAATTATACAGTGACTAGAATAGGTATCTAGAGTATGTTGTGTGATACGTTTTATTGCGTTGTTTCACAAGTTAAAAAACGGTTAAGTTACCAATTTTCTAGTTCTCTTTTCAGCTGTTAAGCCGCTCAAGCACCCTTTGACAAGTCACCAACATATTCGGGGAAAAACGAATACTATGTTAGGTTATTAAAATTGTCAATTCTAGAGCATGCACATAATCACATATCCGTATGACATTAATTGGACGCCTGTTGAATGCCAATGAGAGTCATAAGAAGTATTGAATGCATGTACTTAGACTCAATATGTATCCAATTATTCGTGTGACGCCTGTATAGATACGATATGACTTATTGAGCACCACATTTGTCTACCTTGCAACATGGGGAACAGTGCTGCGTTTCATCATTATTCTTAGGATCGAATTTGATCCTAAGTCCAAGTTTTCTCATATATGCGTTTCCACAAAATTCGCTTATGAGACAAATATTGCTCCTATCTCTAGGAGTGGTCTAGAGCTGTCCTAAGATGAAATTTTGTCTTAAGGAGGTTCGCATGCGCGGAAATTCAAATTGTGGGAAAAGAACAGGCGAACGTGTAGTCTGTGGTGACAATAGACAATACCCATATTATCATCGTGTTTTTATCTGTTTTATTGCCATTATACTAAATTATACTAGTACATGTAATACATTTTCTATCACAGCATGTATATAAGTTCAGAAAAGAAATGAAAAGAGTACAATACGACAAAAAAAAGTTGAAGCAACAATTTCAGTAACTAAGATACGATTCTCCCCGTCTTACTTGTCTGTAAGTCAAGAGGCCAGTTCTAGATTTTTGAGAGTACATGTACCGATATAGGAAGATACGTTACTAAAGACCTTAGTTACATATTTCATATTGCCATGGATATTAGTTAAGTACATGTAAATCAATAAGAGGGATTGAAGTTATACCATAAATAACGACATATTGCCCAATATTGAACTGTTTTAATTAATTAGCTGTCCGCTGATGTATTTAATTATCGTACCGCGATTGCCCACGCCTTGTAAGAGACTAAGTGTAAATAAGTCAATCCATCCAGGAGATGAGCTATGCAATCAATGTGGCTAACTAAATTAGGACATAAAGCAAATATATGACCATCTAGGCTTAAGTGAAAGATCGACGTTTCTATCAGAAAATTAGACAATTCGGTCAGGCGTTTATTTCATAGGGCTTAATTTATAGTCTTATACTACTCAAAGGAAATGAGGCAACACTTTTTTAACTAACTGATTACAGGGCGCCGGACGATATTGAACATGCCATCGTGCGGACACCGGTCGATGAGTACCATTACATTTGCAAAACTATGGCCGATGTCCGTCTGGTCTCCGACCTGGTTAGACCAAAGTACATCGTCCGATGATCGGGTTGCATTTGTGACCTTGGTATAAAGTCTTAATTCTCCTCAAAATTAGGGATAATGCGAATAGATACGTTACTAATGTTAGATTGTATTCTTATTGTAAGAATTCTAAAAACATTTTAAGAAATCTGTTTAATGTCTTCTTACACGCTGAATGAAACCAGCTGGTTAAGTTAATCAACACATCACGCCATATCGTTTACAAACAATAGTAATTTAGGCTCGAACAAAAATAAACACTGTCATTCTATGTTTATTAAAATGCCAGTCTGTCTATTTAGAGTGGTTCCAGTGCATTCTTTTACTGTTTAGATACATTTTGATATAACGTTGCTTCTTTAGACACACTTCAAACTTCAAAGCAATATGAACAACTTGCACAATTTCGCCAAAACTTATAACTGACAACGTCCCCACTCTTGGCCAGAAAACGTCCCCACTCTTGGCCAGAAAATTTCCCACTCTTGGCCAGAAAACGTCCCCACTCTTGGACAGAAAACGTCCCACTCTTAGACAGAAAACGTCCCCACTCTTGGACAGAAAACGTCACCACTCTTGGACAGAAAACGTCACCACTCTTGGACAGAAAACGTCCCCACTCTTGGACTGAAAACGTCACCACTCTTGGCCATAAAACGTCCCCACTCTTGGCCAAAAAACGTCCCTAATCTTGGCCAAAAAACGTCCCCACTCTTGGCAAAAAAACGTCCCTACTCTTGGCCAAAAAACGTCCCCACTCAAGAAATACGTCGTCCAATAAACAATGATGTCCCACATAAGACGAATACCTCTGCTTTGTCGAGAGAACAGTTATTAATTTTACAAAATATAGTATGCATATTAAAGAACGTTTGAATACACATAACGTTACTCATTGACAATGTTTGTAGTATGGCACCAATTTAATGCAGAAACTGACTGGAATTGATGAGAAACCACGACTTATGGTTTCTACATAAACAGTATTGTTTCTACTTTACAAAACAATTCCGAACAAATTACCAAACGATCGGTTTTCCTGGAACAAGTGACATAACCGCATTGCAATTAACCAACTTACTAATTTGTTCTATCAGGCCAAGTTAAGTATGTGTGGTTCAGGCAACCTACAAAACCCACATAGTAATTATTTATACACTATTTAGATTTTTGAATGTCTTCTTAGAATATTCACAATATACATGTGTACTTAGTTCTGAAAATTCGGTTGTTGTATATATTGTCAATTATTCTTCAACTATACTTGAAACAGAATAAGGTAATTACTTATTGAAGTAAATTGAAGTACTAGTAATGTCATGATGATATCTATCCATGTCAGAAACAAATTAAATTCTTGTGAAATGTTTAAGAAATCAACGAATAACTCCTGATAGATCAGGATACATGAAAACCATATAATATTTCTACTTTAACCTTCTCGCGAAACTGAATTACCGAGGACCGACAAAAATGTTTTATGTAAACATCGGTAAGATACTGTAAGAAGTACCTGAAAAGATGGGCAATTAACACAAATCAGTGCAGCTTTTTGCAGCACTTACAAAATATACAAAACCATCTGTCAAACAAAAAACTCGGATGAATCAAGTAGCAATTATAATACTGTACTTATCTCTGGACGTTTATAACATGGTGTGGGTGAAACCTGGAAGGCTTCTGTTGGAGACAGAAGATAGTTAGAGGTTTACTTTGAATGCCTTTGGTTGATCTATGGATGAATGGTTACAAATATTCCTCTTGTTTTTGTTCTTACAAGATTCCGGCGCCAAGTTGTATACGTGTAATTCCCGTTCACCTAAAAATCTTATGAACGGCATCCTTGGATGGAAGGTGTTATTTTACAGTAAAGTTATCAATGTTCAACTTATCAATTTAGGGCTTATTGTCGAGCATAGCCTTTATTTGCCAGTCAGCTTTCGTGAATATGGCAGGCATATACGTGTGCCTCCACTTCGATTTGGAACGGCCGGTGACCCTGTAACCGGATTAGGTGGCAAACGCGCTAACCACTGAGCTAAGGGGGCAACACTATCACATCGCGTCTAATTGATCCATATCTAAATTGTGACGGGTGTGAATCACAAAGCATTGACGATACTATCGACCATTTATGACCAACGCAGTGCTCTCCCTTACAGTCTTTCGCTTAATGTCTTCGCGCGGCGCGGCGCGGCGCTTATCTTCCATGGTCGCTGTTCACGTGAAAACAATTCAAATCTAACCAATTTAATGGAAACACAAACGCGTCCCGCAGCGGTATAAGCCACATAATGCAGCATGAGATATTAGTATGTTTAATTTGTTTTGAATGCAAAAAGTAATTTGCAATAATGGAGAAATAATTGCATTTGTCGGATATACCCATTAACCCTAACCGACAAAACATGAAAATTTGTTTAGCATCTGCACAGTGAACTCGGAAAATGTACTTGGTACTGTGTGAGAGGTACCTACAAGATGAATGTCTTATGTCAATATTCCCAGTAACAGTGGAATTGATGGGTTTACGCCTTCTTTTCCACCCAACCCCCCCTCCTCACATTGCGGTTACATCTGCTTATCGACTATACTGTAGGCTAGGGCGATCAACAACTAAACGATGCAATATCAGTAGTGTGAGCAAAAAAAGAACTATTTGAGAAAGCAAATATGTCCGAAAATTACACTTTACCAGGAACAATGTAATTAGACTGTTCCTGTCTTTACCTATGGTTTCAACTTCAGTTTGGTCAACCTGACAAGTTACGATTTTCATGAAAATAGGCTCATAAGAAGACCCTTGTGATGCTTTTTTCAATATGAATCAGTATTATATGTTCTTGCGATCTTCTAATTCTAAGCCAACGACGTATTAACTACGACAATGTTGCGTAAGACCTCACATGCATCTTCATCATGATGATAATATTTGAATACCGCTTTCCTCATTACATTTGTTTAATTGTCATTAAAACGGACAGTGTAATTAACCATTACGTGTGTATGTCGACCAACATATGGTATTTAATATATAACGTATTATAGTTATGATACAGTTGAACATAAGATACACTGCCCTCCAAAAGTTCCTTCACACTCTTACAATTGATATTACGCCAGAGAAAATATCGCTCCTCCTGGTTGTTTGTCGAAGGCTGCATAGCGAAGGTTTTCAAGTGAATCCATTGGGCAATGTTATTACAATTTACCGTTAAAATTGATTAAAGGGGTATTGATTGACAACTGGCGTAATGTCAATTATACATGTATGATTTTCTTAAATTGACAACTGCCAAACATTTTAATGCTTTATTTCAAATAAATGCTGGTGAAGTTTCAATTAAATAAGAAAATGATAAAAATGCAAACATACATGGTCTGGAAGAAAATTTGTGACATTACACTTGTGTTTGTGAATGTAAATAAATTGAATATTTTCTTATAATTTGAGAAGTGTGAAGGAAATTTTGGAGGGCAGTATACATAGTATGATACTGGATGCATTACCTTGTCATAGAAACGAGGGAGACAATATATCTATGTGATCATTATACAAACTGAAAAAAATGTTCTGTTCTATTCTGACCACCTGCAGTTATATATAATATCTATTACAAAGGCTATAAATTATTGTGAAATATTGTAGTCTTGATCATGAATGTGTACCATGATATTGATAAATAAAATAATATAAGCATCTAAATAAGTATACTTAATAATGAACTAAAATATGAAATTGTTTGAATATGGAGAACGATAGGGTATTTAAGTGTCTGATTTTATAGTACCTGTAAACATATTGCTCACATTATGTTTTGATCACGACCCGCGAATCCTTGTGAAATCCTTATGAAAATTTTGAAAATTTATTAATATAGACTTTTTAATTTCGCAAATCATCATATTATAAGATCTGCTACATTGTATATTGTAAACGAATTAAGATGGCTTCATAATTTGATGTCTACGCGATGAAAAGCCCAATACACTACGTGGGGTGTTCCACAATTAATAGGACTTTTTCCATAGCAGCAAGGCAAATCAGAAATCAAGAAAACTAATTATATATAATTAAATTTTAATCTTTCACTGACAAACATGCGAAATATCAAAGAAATTGAATGAACAATAAGAAATATATGAAACATTATGTGTGGTGTATTCAGGCCTCTTTGATAACAGAAAGCGATCTGTATTATGTTATTTTATGTTTTTATGTCTATGTTATCCATGCCACTTTAATCCCGAAATGAGCATGGTTGCAAATACATCTTCTTAATAAAATGGTTTCTTATCATCGGCAATAGTTATACATGTAGCTACAATATGCTCACTGTAGAACTTTAATATGACGATATGAAACATGATGCTGGTGTTAATAAATCTAGAATATTTTATTGTACCATGGATAATTCCATAAAGTAACTTAATGCCATCTGTAGTACGGGAAATAATTGATTTAGTGTAGTGTGCATTGACCCAATGCGATATGTTAGTGCTCATTGACCTTTTATGAGGACATACCGATGGTTTGGGTGCGATGAATATAACGCTGGTACTTTTCCTGTTTCACAAGATACAAAGTTAACACTGACTCTCGGGATTGATGAATGATCGCAGTAGATAAAACCACTAACAACTAACGGTCACAAAGCGACCTTGAGTTTCTATAGTTCCAATGGTTGTTACGCGCTTGAAGACGTTAAATGTAAAGTGTAGGCATGTATTTCATTTTAAAGCAATTGATTATATGTACAGTTTTCACTACTTTGAGCAAGCAACCAGTACTATAATAATCAATAATAATAGAGGTTCTCATATAAACAAATATATTTGAGTTCAGGCCCCGATCTCCCGAAGCATCTCAAACTCAGAAATGCCAGTCTTATCTCAAATACTGGCATGTGTCTTAATTATAATGTCCATCCAAGGCTAGACTAAAATCAGCACCGTGTAGCAGAAACGGTATTCTGAGTCTATAACAGAAGAAAAAGAGTTAAAATTTCACATTTATCTCTAATCGTGACTCTGGTTTTAGCAAAATCTCAATTTGAGTTGAGATTTCTACTTGAGATGCTTCGGAAAATCGGGGCTGGGATTTTTAGAATCTTTTATATGTATATGCCAAGAAATACTTAACATGGTACGTACTGTAATACCGGTATAACATAAAATGCTATTAAATCCTTACCATGCAATTGAATGTCGCCTTTAATGTGGCAAGTGTTTGTTACATAAATAATAAATTATCTCATGTAATGATTTATTAAGTGGAATCAACTGTCAAAGTAATAATTACAATGAAGAGTTATGTGCCTTGAATATCATTGTTAATGACTTTACAAAGACACCCACATCATGGCATAACCGCCCTGATGAAATACGTGTTCTACTTTCAGTTTTTTGTACTCGCGGGTAGAAACAATGTCATAAACATATTTGTCTAGATAGGCACTAAGGATTACATCAGTAATTTACGGAATAAATAATAGATTTTCGCGAAGTCAATAATTTGCTACTTTGTTTTTGTGTATCCCCACAAATCAGTAGTAAGTCAAGTCTCCATTCTAACATATGTTCAGATGAAAAATATTCTGGTTGAACGAGAATGTTGTTATGAAATAGGGCACACAGAATCCAATTATATATTCATGAATTTTAAGACTCAGAAAAAAATATGTTCGCATGTACTAAGTCTTATAAAACGAAATTTAACTACGGTCGCATGTTCCAAGCATGCGCTATGGCGATCGTCCGGGTATTAAATAAACAACCCTCGTACTGCGAATATTAATACATCGTGACTTTTTCTGAGTTTACAGTTTGTATCGAGTCTGTGATATGAAACCTGTTCATACAGCATACAAATGGGAAGTCTGCAAGTTGTTAAATGTAATACACCGGTAACAAATTCCAGCAGAGGACCTGAGGCAAATATTTCTCACTCAGACTACATATGTTAACAAGTACTATGTCTATACCAAAGCTTCCTAGTCATGGACGAATACTAGTACACAATATACCACTAAAACATAATCACTGATTTGTACAAAATCTCAATTTGAGATGAGATTTTTGTTTGAGATGCTTCGTGAGATTGGTGCCAGTACAATGTCTAGCAATGTACTGGAGTCATGTTCAACTAATATTATTATGACTGCAAGCATTCTGACATTTAGTGTTTTTTAGCATCTGTTCACTTAACACGGAACCAGAATGACGTTAATTCCCGACAATTCTTGCCAAACAGTTAACGTCTCCATATTACAACTACCATCATGTCATGTAAATATTTATACAGGAATACAAGTATTTACAACAGGATTATTGCTGTTCTGGCAATGGTTTACGTGCAGTTTGGATGCAGTTTGGATGCATGTACCTCGTAATAATGACAGCTAACTAGGGTACTCTTCTAAATGAAGGTTAGAATGTGAGTAAAATATGGTTTATTTACCCGCATTATGGATGCAGTTTTACATGTAACTCGTTATTATGACAGCTTCTTTGTGTTACTAAGAATACCCTTCTAAGTGAAGGTTTTGTTCGAATGAGTAGGGCATATAATACATATGGAACAAATTTAAATATTGTTTGAATATGTGTGATATTGTTTAATATTATATAAGCCGTTGGAGGGTTATGAAGGCGATGAATAGCATGGGAACAGAGACAACCGTTTAAACTAAATGGAGCACTTACTATTTTTTTATACACATATAATGGTGTATACTCATGGGCCAATGGTGAACCAGAATGGTGAAAAAGGAAAAATGTCATGTATGAACGGACGTATTTTTTACTACTAGTATTATGAAATACATTAAAAAGTATCAAAGGAGCTTTCGCTGAAAAGTTAAGTATGGTACAGCTTATACAAGGGTACGATAGATACAACAACATTTCGACGGTCTACGTCATGGACTGTTCACTACATCTGTTTAACGCAAATCTATTACAAGTTAACAACTTTAAGATTAGATACGTCAAGTACAAGAAAGTCAAGGACATGGTTTGATAGAATCTGATCTAAATACTAGGGCTTAGTTAATGCTAATATAAATCAGCCAGAGGATAGCTATGACAAAATCTTTACTGATCAGTGATCAGGTGTTAGGACAGGTGTTTGTTGCCGATAAACAAAGCGCTACGTAGTGCTTTCCATGGGAGATAATCCATGCCTTCTATATTTAATAGAACGGGGGTAACTGAATGAAGACGCTTGGTAGCGCTTGGCTAAGGTAACAGACACCAGGTGTTTGTTCGTGATGACATCATTAATGTGGTAAGGTATATAACTTTAAAGCATCTACTTTCATACCGGATACAAGGAAACATATTGACACAGGTTAACATTCAATGGCTCACGTTTGCTGACTCTACTCAAGTTTAATAGATCGGAAATGGACTGAATTAACCCGATGAAAACCATCAAATTGACTTCAATTGTCGCTTATTTGATGACTTATACTGAAACAACCTTTGTACACCAACCATTCCAGATGTGTCTGATGGATAATTGGTTGTCTAAAGGTTGTGACAATGTACAATTGTCACAATGTGAACCTATTTACTAAAGGGGAAAACTTGGTAAGAAGCTGGTTAGCTCAGTCGGTAGAGAATTCGCCCTGTACGCGAAGGGTCTCGTCTTCAAGTCCCTGTCTGGTTGCACTTTTTTTTCCATGTTACACAATTATCATCAATGTACTTGTGTAACAGATTATTGACAGAAGTCTGTAAAAAATACATGGCATACGAAGTAATATCTTGTAACATGCGTTTCGGTTTCATCAAGAGTTGATACGTCAGTGCTTTGATTAAACTTGGAGATTGACATTTAAGGTGTTGGAGGTTGTCATTATTACAAACGAACCATATCCATGGCTAATTAAACTATGTTAATCAGTCATTAATTTGCAGTTTAATCTTAAATGGTCATTATTCGCTTTAAGTATTTTCATTAAGCGGAAAATCAATTTTGGATTGTTTGTTCCCTGATAGTATGTTCGGCATAACTAACCAATACAGTACTGTTGTGTGCTATTGTAGGCTGATTACTTAATGGATCGAAAATCATATCACGATTACCAAAACAACAGAACAGAAATAAACGAAATGTGGATGCAATTGTATTTAGACCACTATTATTCTAAATGGTGGTGTTTCACAAACGACCAGTTGTCATACTGCTGTTTTCGATACAAAATTTCGCTTTTGCAAAATATTGGTGCTTAAATTACTGGTTTGTCGAGTAGATCTAGTTACGGGAGTTCCCATCCTCGAAACCACAGCGGTAACTCCGCTCCGGAAATCCGGAGTACTGGATCGGAGTGTCGCCTGGGGTTTCTAGGATACTGGAACCCCTGTAGTAAGAAATATCACATTTGTCAGCTAATGTCTTAAATTATTGTTATTTGTTGTACCGAATACACAGAAATGACGAAAATTACCCCCTGCAAAAACACTGAGGGCCAACAAGTGTGAACATCAGGAAAACTACATTACCGACACTGTTAGTGTCAGAAAGCTATGCCATCTGATGCTTGCATCACAGTATGCGTTTGTAGAAAATTGTAAAATCGTTACCTTTCGTGGGGGTAAAATTTTCGTTGTTTTCGTGGTTGACTTTGACCACGAAATCGAATCTTCAAGAATAATTGATAATTGACCTTGCCAACAATGGTCATCATGTTTTGTAATCGACAAATTCACAACGCTATGAATTAACAATTTATAAAAACAACAACACCGAAATGATATTCCTGTGAAAATAATTGATTTTACGATACTAGATCGCTTCCTAGACTCATGCAGTCTGCGTAACTCACATATCATTCTGACATAATCATATATTTACATATAATACACCAGTACATATGACATGTCGACTAACACTAATATAGCTGATAAGCGCGGCCTGGTAGGCGGTGAACTATGCAGAAATGCACTTAACAACGCACGCAAAATTTTTATCACAACTGAGATACATAAATAAAGACCGCTGCTGACATATGAAAAACTTGGGAAAAAAGTTAATTTTATTAACACATTGTCAGATGGTTTCTACATTAGGCTTTGACCTCGCAATGATTACTAGTATTCGACATACACACAGCTAGAAGCATAAATTATTGCTTAATGTTGAATAAAAGTTACTGTTGTTGTAATACTTCTATGTGAAATAATTTGAAGCGTATTTCGTTATTTTGTTTTCGCGTAACTTAAAGTAGGTATTTGATCATTTTTATCTGAGTCAAATAGTGTCAGGCCGATACTATATATTATATATGAGCCGTTCTCCAAGAAAACCGGGCTTAGTGACACAATTACGAAAATCATGATGATATATCGCTAGAAAGACGATACTCTTATGAACAGTTTCGGAAAATTTGATGGAATTATTACGTGCAGTAACAAAGTTATAGACTTTTAAACCTAACCACTCTTGTCAAGCCTTTTGAGCGACGTCGCAAACGTCATTCGAACGTCATTTGACGTAACGTTAACACAAATCCAGTATTTGTTAAATTATTGACGTAAACTTTTCAAATCTTTGTCACTTTTTAGAATAATATTCTAATTCTAATAAAATGAGACAAAATTATGAGCATTTGCTTAAAGCGAAAAGTACCACTAACAACATCATCGAACAGTTCTGAGACCTGCAGAGAAGACGTCGCATGATAAGTCCTCCTGATTTGACGTGGAGACCATCGTCATAACCCATGGAATTATCAATGAAAGATTTGTGCAATCAGATAGATGCAGTAGCAAGTTGAGTGTTTGGTTTTATGGTTCCAATTTGTCTGACATTAATATGATTAGACATTAAATTTACAATAATAACGCTAGCATATGTAGCAGATTATTACATAATGAAGCATTTAGAGACACGTGCTCATTTTAATAAAACCTAATATCATTAAACAACGTAAGTTAGATTTCAAAGAAAACCACAGAATTATCAAAAATTCCCATGATGTAGCAATGTATAATATTTCACTTCATAAACATCCGGAAAAAAACTTTTTTAACGTCTGAAAGCTTTCATGACTTTTTACTATTTTTCTATGATTATCATTCGGAGGAAAAAGCTTTTTACGTACATTTATATGAAACATTTGAAGATTTTTTTACTATTTTTCTAAGATCAGCAGATGGCGACAATGATGTCATAAACACGTGATCAGAAGATTATCACGTGATCTCAGATCAGATCAGAAGAGTGAATAACTCGACTCTATCAGAAAAAAGATTTCCCAACATCGATAATACACGAAGCATCATCACAGCTTGTAGTTTTTGAGAGGTTTTTGTTTGTAAGAAATGGTAAATCATAACTAGATCAGTCTTACATGTAGTTGTACCACTACGGAGTCATTATGAACAAAGTTGTTTTCTATTTACACAAATGTAATCAAAAGCTACATTGCAATTAACAAGGTATTAAAAAGTTAATTCAGACACTTGACTTTGTTTGTATCATTGGTGTGAACAGTAATATCAAAGTAAAAACAGCATTCCAGCAACTAGACTAACAACTTAGTGGTGTTTGTTTTCCGCATAGCAATATGTCTGCCCTTTCATACACTGGTGTCTGTTACCTTTTTATGCAAATCGCCTCGTAGGGCTTTCCAGTAATTACCATTTAGCAGAGGAACATCACAATACCTAATCGAATCAGGCTCATATTCGATTGGATACTAAGTTATAACCAACACGTTTCGATATATACAGGAAGGCAATTTGGCATCACTGAGCGGGTGATTTGAAAAATATGATAGACACATTTTGATCATCGACGGACGTAGAAAACAAAAGTTACATCCCCAATATCTCCTAAACAAATACAGTTCAACCACATGTGAACAAACACTGTATTTATTGAATAAGCGGAAACTTACTATAAAAGTTCTTGAAATATTCTTAAATATATATACAAGTGTTTTGTAAGTTTTGTTGTGTTATTGTGTACACACCTTATGAGGCTGTACATAATCATGTATATGATCATGTTAAATTATTCTATTGTGCGATTGCGGTTGTAAACAAGACAACATAGTAAAAAGTGTAATCCTTTAGACAAAAGTACAATGCATTTACAATTATACAATCTCTTTTGTCCCGAACGACCCTGGCTACATCCCTGCCTGTACTGAGACTGTTCACGTCATATAGATATAAGTATTGGCATACTACACGACTCATAGCTGCCAACTGTCTGCAGGAAATAAACCATACAATTATTATATGACTGTCGACATTAAGTGTTATAGTATGTCATAATAGTACTAGGTATTTGTACTTTTTTGTTAAAACTTTCATTGCACGGAAACATGTGTGTTTACAAAACAGGCTACAATGTATTCTTGCGTTTTCTCATTCATATATTAGCCCGAATCCTCATTCAAAGCAATCGGATAATAAGGGAAAATAAACAACAGTTTTGACCATGCACAGGTCTACATGCCAGAGAAGTTCAGTGTCGTTTTGTTTGGGTTTTAGCGCAAACAATGAAACGCGCTAGCAAAAAACGATTTACGAAAAAACTTACACAACCAAAGCAGTTGTGTACATTACTAGTTCAAAAATGCAACGCCCCTGCAAACTGAAAATACGATGTATGTGTTTGGCTCAATTATTTAACATTGCAAGAAGTGATATACGTGACTTTGCACCGTTAGAAATAGAAACAACTTTTCGGTTCATGTGTACATTTTGTTGGATCAAATCATAAGACGCATTCTCATCATATTTGATTTGGTAACAAAGTGAATACCTCGGCGTCATTGTGGCAACAAAACTGTTCATAAATATTTATGCATGTTCTTTTATTACTACATCTGGTTAATTGCACAATTACTAGCTTATGTTAACCTCATGAAAACTCCACAAATTTGTGCACACTATCTTCTTCATATTCCATGAGAACAGATTATTAACAAAAATCAAGAGAGGAGATGGAGATGGATAGGACACGTCAGCCGATCGGAGCCAGACCAACCTACGGGTAGCTATATGAGATGGACCTCAACAGGAAAGTGATATAGGAGAAAACCAAAGGAAACCTGGCGAAGATCAACAAATCGAACAATGACAGAGAATGGCTGGACATGTGGTCAAGTTGAGCGATTAATTGCGGATAGAAGTCATTGGCGTCATTTTGGTGATGGCCTTAAGGGCAAACCAGCCCGAAGAGGATTATGTTGGTATGCATTCCATGAGAACAAACTAATACATGCGTGGTGGTTTTGAAGTTCCCAGAGCAGAAACTGTATTTCATTGTAATGCCTCATCTGAAAACCCGGATATACTTCAAAGTGATTATATGTATAGAACGAATCCTGACAATGATTTCAGTTCAATCGCCATGTATGCTTACAAAAATACTCACTTTAGCGACGACTTTGGTGCTTTGCTTCAATTTTATTTTTCAAATCAGATGAATGTGAAATGTTAAGTGGAGCTTACCTGTACACATTGATAATAATGCCGGGCTTGCAGTTAAACTTCACCTTTTGTCAAATTACAGCCTCTGGGACATTTGATAAGACATTTATTATGGGAATAAGTCGTTTTTACAATAGAATGTATGTTGTTCTTATCATATTAGGTGTTTTTGGTGGAACATTGGGTTGATTTAATTTTTTTATTCATATTTATCGCCAAATAAAGGCAAACAATAGGGGGTAGGGGTAAGATTTTTAACTACTCAGGAATATTTTTACGACACATATAGCATTTCTGTTGCTAAGTATATGCTATATAGTTGGGGGTATATCAATATTTACAAATATACAAAATAAAAGTACTTTAAATAATGGCAATTGACAATCAAAGTGGGTGGGGTACGATTTTATTAAAATCTGAAAAGTGGTAATATTTTACCTTTGATACATATTCGAGACACTATACTATAAATTGGTTTAGTTTTCACACTCCTACAGTTAGGAAAGTTGGCATTATGTATTATTTATGTATTGTTAACTAATATTTGATGCATTTACTCAATATTTTTCTTGATTTGGTTCCAAAAAATGACAATTTCTTTAGGGGTAGGGGTAATTTTGGTTATAATGAAAACCCTTCAAGCGATGACACAAACTGAACTTGTCAACTAACTATATGAAATTATAAAGATGAATTTTAGCATTAGTGCACTTGTTACAATATTTGTTAACCTTTGTCAACATTAATGTCAAGGTCATATTAGAGGTCAAATGTCGAATTCTGAAGGATTTTCGGAACTTGCAATATACATGTATGTATCACCACAAACAGGTAAAATGTACAGGAATCAATTATATATGTAACAAAAACAAAAAAAATAAAAAAATACAAACACAGCTTGGTTCTTTGATAAAAGAAAACATTGTTAACCATTGCACCTGAAAATATGGTTTCCAATATGGCCGCCATCATCTTCACATACAAACAAATACAATGTAGACAATTCATAATTTATAATCCAGCCAAATTCGCATTGAAAGTGAAACTAATTGAAACAGAAACATGTTTGCGTTTAAAAGAAATTTATTCATAAGCCGATCAACAGAAACATGTCCTTAAAAATGCAGTGGGGAAAGGTGTCAAAAAGTGCAAGATAGTGTCCAATATGGTTGCCATGAATGGTGAAATGTATAAACTCTAAATTGTAAATGCCAATGTCATAAATAGATATAATGACACATACTTGGATTGAAAATGTTTATTAACTAGTGGTCATCATATTGAATTTCAACAGTAACTAGTGTAAGTGCAAAGTCAAGGACTTTTCAAGGTCAAAATATACTTAAGTATACGTATTGCTTCTATATTTTTATTGACATAGTATACATTTCTGCCATTCAATATGGTATAAACTAAGTTGTTTAGAATGTATTTCTTTAGAACACATTGTATGTTTTATTTAGAATATTACAGCTTAGTGATAAAAGCCATTTGTATGTGTAGTACATGCTACCCTAGGAATCTTAAATTGATGGTTCAATATCATTGATATTTGTTGTTATTATTAGTTGCGACAATTCGTTTTACTATTAAATGCTACAACGTATGTACTGAATATAGTTTTTTATTTAAAGTTACTCAAACCAACATCAATTAATGACCATTTCAAGGTTCAAACTTCTCGATACATTCAAATTTGTTGAAACTATAGACTTGTATTTGGTTATGTGGGTCTCATGCGTGTTGGAAATAATCATACAATTCCATATATGGGGACTCAAAGTTCCAAAGAGTCATGATAGATCTTATTAGGGACGTGTCAATGTTGGAAATTGTCACTATGGGGACTCATCAGTGTAGCAACAGTATTCTAAGGTCCTATGGGGGACTCGCTAGTATTGAAAGATGTCATCCTTGGTTCTATGGGGGACTCAGAAGTTACAGGACAAGCTATCGTATGCCCTATTGGGAACTCACAGGTGTTGGGACTTGTCATTCCGGGCCCTGTGGGGACTAGCCAGTGTAGGCTTCTGTAGTCTTAGGTCTAATGAAGGTCTCAACAGCGTTGAAAACTGTCATTCGGGTCTATATGAAGAACCCATCAGTGTTGACAACTGTCATTCTATGCCCTATGGAGGATTATCCAGTGCTGTAACTGTCTTCCAAGGCCCTATGGTGGACTCTTCAGTGTAAGGAACTGTCCTTCTATGCTCAATGGAGGTCTCAACAGCGTTGAAGACTGTCCTTCTGTGCTATATGGAGGACCCATCAGTGTTGAAAACTGTCATTCTATACCCTATTGAGGACACTCTAGTGCAGGGAACTGTCTTCCAAAGCCCAATAGGGGTCTGTTAAGTGTATGAACTGTCATTCTAGGCCCAATGGAGGTCTCAATAGCGTTGAAAACTGTTATTTTATGCTTAATGGATGTCCCTACAGCGATGACAACTGTCATTCTGTGCTATATGGAGGACCCGTCAGTGTTGGACACTGTCGTTCTAGGCCCTAAAAAGAACTCTCCTGTGAAGGTAACTGCCTTGCAATGCACAATGGAGAACCCTCCAGTGTCGGGGACCATCATCATTAGCCCAATGGGGAATCACCAGTGGAGGGAACTGCCTTCCAACGCCATATGGAGAACTCTTCTGTGTTAGGAACCGTCATCCTGTGTCCTATGGAGGACTCTTCCGTGCTGGGGAATGTCAGCCGAAGTACTATACGAGACTCACTATTGATGGAAACAATCATACTTTGTACTAGTGTTACTCACCAGTGTATGGAACTGTCATCTTAGGTAGATAACTGTCATCCTAGGTTATATGGTGAACTCACCCATGTCGGGACTGTCATCCTACTATTATTATGTACTTTGAGGAAAACTGTCACTCTTATGGAGGACTCTTCGGTGTTGTAAACTCAGGAGAATCTCGGGTGGCGGGTACTGTCATCCAATGTATTATGAGGGACTGTCCAGTGTATGGAACTACCCATCCTATGTCCTATAGGAGACACACCAGTATAGGGAAGTGTCATCAAATGCACTATGAGAGACATACCAGCTTAGGGAACTGTCGTCCAATTTACTATGGGAGACATACCAGTATAGGGAACTGTCATCCAATGTACTATGAGAGACATACCAGTATAGGGAACTGCCATTCTATGTATTATGAGGGACTCTCCAGTGTAGGGAAATACCTTTGTCCTATGGGAGACACACCAGTGTAGGGAACTGTCATTCTATGTACATGTATTATGAGGGACTCTCCAGTGTAGGAAACTGTCTTCCTATGTATTATTGGACTCACCAGTGTTGGGAACTGTCTTCCTTTGTATTATGGGACTCACCAGTGTAGGCAACTTTCTTCCTATGTCCTATGGGCGACATACCAGTGTAGGCAACTTTCTTCCTATGTCCTATGGGCGACATACCAGTGTAGGGAACTGTCTTCCTATGTATTATGGGACTCACCAGTGTAGGGAACTTTCTTTCTATGGCATATGGGCGACATACCAGTGTAGAGAACTGTATTCCTATGTATTATGGGGGACTCACAAGTGCAGGGAACTATCGTCCGTTGTATTATGGGGGATTCACCAATGTACCAACTGTCATCCTGTGTAATACGACAGACTTACAAGTGTAAGGAAATGTCTTTCTGTGTATTATTGGAATTTATCAATGTTGGCAACAGACATTTTTAGCCATATTGGGATTCACCATTGTTGGGATATGTCATCCTTAACCATAAGGACGACTGACAAGTGTGGAAAGAAGTCAACCAGTGTCCTAATCTTGCACAGAAAGAGAGGGTGGACAATAAAAACACGAACAGTCACTGTTGCAATTACCTTCACCCTAAATGCTAATTTGACTGGATTATAAATAAAAGTATATGCAAAAAATGTATATACATGGAGATGATGTCCGCCATATTGGAAACCATATTTCCGGTTGCCATGGCAACCGAAATGTTTTCTTTTATCAAAGAAACAAGCTGTATATGTACATTTGTACTTTGTAAAAGAAGTGATATGAACATAAGACATTTATTCCTGTACATTTACCTGCTTGTGTGCATACATACTTATTGTTAAAATTCCTTCAGAATTTGACATTTGACCTCTAATATGACCTTGTCATTAATATTGACAAATGTTGTATTATTACAAATATTGTTACAAGTGCACTAATGCTAAAATTCATCTTCGCCTTTAACAAGTCCAGTCTTCGCCATCGCTGGAAGGGTTTTCATTATAACCAAAATTACCCCTACCCTAAAAAATTGTCATTTTTTGGGTCAAATCAAGATAAAAATTTGAGAAAATGCTTCAAATATTGATTAAAAGATGCATAAATAAAACATATATCAACAGTCCTAACTGAAGGAGTGAACAAACTCAAACAATTTATGGCATAGTGTCTCAAATATGTATCAAAGGTAAAATATTACCACTTTTCAGATTTTAATAAAATCGTACCCCACCCACTTTGAGTGTCAATGTCATTATTTAAGTACTTTTATATTGTATATGTGTAACCATTTTCATTTCCCCCAACTATATAGCATGTAATTAACAATAGAAATGCTGTAAATGTGGTCCAAATTTTCCTGGGTTGTTAAAAATCTTACCCCTACCCCCTATTTTTTGCCTTTAATTGGCGATAAATATGATGAAAAAAATTTAATCACCCAAATGTTCGATCAAAATCACCTAATATGACAAGAACAACATACATTCTATAGTAAAAACGATTTATTCCCATAATAAATGTCATATCCAATGTCTCAGAGGCTGTAATTTGATAAAATGTGATGTTTACTTTTTTGGCGGCCATCTTGGACGCCATCTTGGATTTCTCAAAACGCCATCACGTGACTGGTTAAAAATGTCTTGGATCGTAACGCACAATCATTTAGGAACATTTTAAGGTATGACTCAGCTTGTTAAAATGAATGGTAGGGTTCAACCATTTTTACGTGAAATTGTTCCCCTACCATTATAATTGTCGTTTCTGTTGAAGACAACAGAAGCTGAGGCCTCAGGTAAGATATTTATTTCTAATAATTAGAAAGTGCCAATGTCAAGGACTAACCTAATATTAAGAGAAAAAAACATTTGTATTTATAATTTAACGTTTTGCACAATTCATGCACTGGATCTAAACATCATAACAAATAAACACGTAGGCAATATTTTAGCCAAGTGTTTCTATCTTAGATCCAAGTATTAAATCATTTATGTCGTGTTGCGTTATACTAGGAACAAATTAATTGTATATTATATTTGCAACATCATATGTACTGCGTGCCCTGTGAGATATTCATGAAATATGCATTCCGTGGATACAGATGGTAAAGGATTAATGTTCATTTTGTATGAGGACATTTGATAAATATAAATATACTTACATAACCTCAACATAGTCATACTGGTGTCATATTTTATGGTGGTATTTGCTGAGCATAGCCTTTATTTGCGTTATTTCTACTGAAATATGTCAGTCATATATATATATGTGCTTCACCCGGATTTGAACCCGGTTCGCTAGATTAGACGGCAATCGCACTATCCACTGAGCTATGGAGGCATATGTACATGCACTTATTGTTGATAAACCGTTCGAAGCGTCTTAGATAGAAAATTCAGCTTTTTAACTTTATGCTAATTTTAAAAATACGTATTAGGTCGATTGCGAAACTTGGTTTTCCAACTTATTTTAATCTGTCTCCTCTCGATACCTCATGTCTGATGTTATCCATCGCCACGAGATTTCAGCATAAGCTTGAGATTTTACTCAAATAAGCAAAAAGCCAAAGCAATTCAAAACATTTGAGCTGCTATGTATAGCCCTCTCTCCAGTATAGTCTTTTCTAGAACATGTCGGTTGTTTCGATTACGTTCTTAACATTCTAAAATTAAATTATAAAGTTTGTGAAATCTAACAACAGCCATTTATATAATGTCAAAGATAAATAACGAATATTCAAACACGAAGGTAAGGCAGCTGTGTTTACCCGAATCATTTGTTAGAAATTAGTGAGAACATAAAATCTTAATATGTTTAAGCAAATAATACGCACGTGCTATTCAAATCTGTATTTGAACATTTTCAAACAATAAGCGTTTCATTAAGTTTGAAATACATGTACATGTTTCCATGTTTACCTTCAAATAAAACATTCACATTAATGACAATTACGACAGTCAACCAATTACATTTACATCGTATAACACAAGTATTGTTGTTACAAATTTAATTTAATTGAATTGAATTTTAGTAACGGTTGTGTAATGGGATAATAACGTTAGTATGACATGACGTCTTCGGTCACAATGTTCGTTGCGTCGATGAATACGCATGAATAAACAATTGATCATCGATCATCGATCACCATCATCATTTTTAGAAATCGAATCTTGCTGAAAATCCTCTAGGTTAGTTATATTGTTCCAAGCGACATGCTGTGAAGTGTACTTAAAATTAACAAAATCTGAGTTTGCAAAATTGCACACGTACTCGAACGCGTCATGCACAAGTAAAAAATGATAAAAAACTAAACTCCTTTCAAAACATGTTTCTGTAATTTCAAGCTTACCGATAATGAGGGTACACCATACGGCTTTATTATTGTAAATTTGTACATACGAACGTCGGTAATACCCAGAAACTGCTTTAACCTGCTGATATTATTTGCTTTTAATTAAATAATATATCTACATGCTCATATTTAAGCCTTGAATACCTTTCAACATACTGATACCCCATTAAAACAAAGATAAGTTTTCTATTAAAGGCGGACTATTTTACGTATTCGCGAAGTCGATATTTTGCTAATTTGTTGTTGTTAATCTTCAACAATCAGTGGTTAGTCAAGTCTCCATACTAACGTATGTTCAGATAAGGGCACACATAATTCAATTATATATTCGCGAATTTTAAGACTCAGAAAAAGATATGTTCTGCGATTGACTGTTACGGTTGACGTTTATTTTAACGAACAAATTTCGCTAACATCTTAAATTCGCAGATATATACTAAGTTTTATAAAACGAAATTTAACTACGGTCACATGTTCCAATCAAGCGCTCTGGCGATCGTCTGGGTATTAAATAAACAACCCTCGTACTGCGAATAGTAATGCATCGTGATTTGTTACAGTTTGTATCGAGTCTGTGATATGAAACCTGTTCATACAGCATACAGATGGGAAGTCTGCAAGCCGTTAAATGTAATACACCGGTAACAAATTCCAGCAGAGGACCTGAGGCAAATATTTCTCCCTCACACTGCAGATGTTGACAAGTAGTATGTCCAATACAAAGCTTCCTGGTCATGGACATAAACAAGTACACATTGTACGTCAATCGGCGCACCTAGGACAATTCTAGAATCATCACTGATGTGGACAAAATCTCAATTTGGGATGAGATTTCTGTTTGAGATGCTTCTTAAGATTGGGGCCAGTACAATGCATGTCGAGCAATGTACTAGAGTCATGTTCAACAAATATTATCATGATTGCAAGCATATTGACACGGAGTGTTTTTTAGCATCTGTTCACTTAACACGAATTCAGAATGACGTTAATTCCCGACATTTCTTGCCAAACAGTAAACGTCTCCACATAACAACTACCTTCATGTCATGTAAATATTTATACAGGAATACAAGCATTTACAACACGATTATTGCTGTTCTGGCAATAGTTGGTTTGTTTACGTGCAGTTTGGATGCATGTACCTCGTTATAATGACAGCTTCTCTCTGTATTACTAGACTACTCTTCTAAGTGAAGGTTAGAATGTGAGTAAACTATGGTTTATTTACCCGCATTTGAATGCAGTTTTACATGCACCTCGTAATAATGACAGCTTCAATGTAATACTAGAATACTCTTCTAAGTGAAGGTTCGAATGTGAATATAATAAATATGGAAGCAATAAAAATATTGTTTGAATGTTTGTGATATTGTTTAATATTATATAAGCCGTTTGAGGGATATGAAGGCGATGAATAGCATAAGAACAGAGACAACCGTTTAAACTAAATGGAGCACTTACTATTTTTTATACACAGATAATGGTGTATACTCATGGGCCAATGGTGAACCAGAATGGTGCAAAAGGAAAAATGTCATGTTTGAACGGAGGTATTTTTACTACTAGTATTATGAAATACATTAAAATGTATTATAGGAGCTTTCTGTGAACAGTTAAGTATGGTACAGCTTATACACGGGTACGATGGACACAACCACATTTTAACGTTCTATGTCATGGACTGTTCACTACATCTGTTTTACGCAAATCTATTACAACAACTTTAAGATTGGATACGTTAAGTACAAGAAAGTCAAGGACACGGTTTGAAAGAATCTGATCTAAATACTAGGGCTAAGTTAATGATATATTAAATCAGCCAGAGGATAGCTATGGCAAAATCTTTACAGAATCAGTAAATATCAGTGATCAGGTGTTAGGACAGGTGTTTGTTGCATATACGCAAAGTGCTACGTAGTGCTTTCCATGGAAGGTAATATCAAGACTTCTATATTTAATTGAACGGGAGGTTACCCAAAGAAGACGCTCGATAGAGCTTTGCTTAGGTAACGGACACCAGGCCCGGTGATTATAAACATTGGAGTACGTACTCCATGCTCCAACTCATACTCCGGTCTCCAATTGGAGCATTTCTTGATTATAAAAAATGCTGTAACTTCTTTATTACTTAATAGAAACATATGAAATGGGGGTTCATTTTCTTAGTTAGACCATTTGTTACAAGTTGGTGTTGGTTTTGAAGCAAAATTCGATAAAAGCTGTTTTTCAAGTTTGAGCTTGGAGTATGGAGTTTGAGTATGAGAATGAGAGATGTTTATAATCACCGGGCCAGGTGTTTGTTCGTGATAACATGCATAATGTGGTTAAGGTATATAACTACAAAACATCTACTTTCATGCTGGATACAAGGAAACTGATTGTCGCAGGATATGTGTAAGTGGCAATGAAATTAGCTATTCTAGAACTATTTCATAAATTAACATGTTTATGTTTATTAAATGAAAATAAGCGTTCAATGGCTCACGTTCGCTGACTCTACTCAAGTTTAATAGATCGGAAACGGACGGAATTAACCCGATGAAAATCATCAAATTGACTACAGTTGTAGCTAATTTGATGTTTTACACTGAAACAACCTACATATATGCTTTATGCCTTCATTACCAATCCGGATGTGTATGATGGAGAATTGACATAGAGATGCGACATTCGCCCTGTACGCGAAGGGTTCCGGGCTCCGGTCCCGGTCTGGTTGCACATTTTTCTTTCCCTGTTACACATTATTATCATCCATGTACTTGTGTAACAAATTATTACCAGAAGTCTGTTTAAAATACATGGCACACGAAGGAATATATTGTAACATACGCTTCGCTTTCAACAAGAGTTTATACTTCAGTACGTTGATTTAACTTTGAGATTGACGTTTAATGAGTTGAAGGTTGTCATTATTACAAACGAACCATGTCCGTTGCTAATTAATGTATGTTAATCAGTCATTAATTTACAGTTTAATCTTAAATGATCATTATTCGCTTAAAGTAGTTTCATCCAGCGAAAAATCAATTTTTGATTGTTTGTTCCATGATAGTATGTTTGGCATGTGTTACCAATACGTACAGTACTGTTACGTGCTATTGTAGGCTGATTACTTAATGGATCGATAATCATATCACGATAACCAAAACAACAGAAGAGAAATAAACGAAATATGGATGCAACTGTATTTAGACCTCTATTATACTAAATGGAGGTATTAAACAAACGACCAGTGGTCATACCCCTTTTTTCGATTCAAAATTTCGATTTTGCAAAATACTGGTGCTTAAATTGCTGATTTGTCTAGCAGATCTAGTTACGGGAACCTATCCTCGAAAACCCAGCGATGAGGCGGCTCCCGAAATCGCTACATCAACTAGCGACTGTACAGGAGCGGAGTGTCGCCTGGGTTTTCGATGATGCGGGAACCCCTGTAGTATGAAATATCACATTTGTCAGCTAATGTCTTAAAATATTGTTATTTGTTGTACCGAATACATAGAAATGACAAAAATTACCCCCTGCAAAAACACGGCAGGCCAACAAGTTTGAAAATCAGGAAAACTACATTACCGACACTGTTAGTGTCAGAAAGCTATGTCGTCTGATGCTTGCATCACAGTATGCGTTTGAAGAAAACTGTAAAATTATTACCTTTCGTAGGGGTCAAATTTTCGTTGTTTTCGTGGTTGACTTTGACCACGAAATTGAATCTTCAAGAATAATTGATAATTGACCTTGCCAACAATAGTCATCATGTTTTATAATCGACAAATTCACAACCCTATGAATTAACAATTTAAAAAAACAACAAACCGAAATGATATTGCTGTGAAAATAATTGATTTTACGATACTAGGTCGTTCCTAGACTCCTGCAGTCTGCGTAACTCACATATCATTCTGACATAATCATATATTTACATATAATACACCAGTACATATGACATGTCGACTAACACCAATATAGCTGATAAGCGCGGCCTGGTAGGCGGTGAACTATTGCAGTAAAGCACTTAACGACGCACGTTTTTATCACAACTGAGATACATAAATAAAGACCGCTGCTGACATATGAAAAACTTTGGAAAAAAAGTTAATTTTATTAACACATTGTCAGATGGTTTCCACATTAGGCTTTGACCTCGCAATGATTACTAGTATTAGACATACACACGGCATTTTTTTCTTTCTATGTAAACTATTGTGAAACATATTTTGTTATTTTGTTTTGGCAACTAAAAGTAGGGATCCGATCATTATTTGAATCAAATGGAATCAGACCGGTAACATTATATATGAGCCGCGTCTCCAGTGACACAATAACTAAAATCATGATAATATATCTTTAGAAAGACTCTTATTAACAGTTTCTGAAAATGTGAAGGAATTAGTACGTACATTAACAAAGTTATAAACTTATAAACCAAACCACTTCCGCCAAGTTTTTTAGTGACGTCGCAAACGTCATTCGAACGTCATTTGAAGTAATAATTTTATAAATCCAGTATTTGGTCAATTATTGACGTAAACTTTTCAAATCTTTGTCACTTTTTAGAATACTATTCTAATTCTTATAAAATAGGACAAAATTGTGAGTGTTTGCTTAAAACGAAACGTACCACTAACACAACGTCATCACACAGTTCTGGGGCCTGCAGAGAAGACGTCGCATGATAAGTACTCCTTATATGACGTGGAGACCATCGTCATAACTCATGGAATTATCAATACAAGATTTGTGCAATCAGATAGATGCAATAGCAAGTTAAGTATTTGGTTTTATGGTTCCATTTTGTCTGACATTAATATGGTTAGACATTAAATTTACAATAACAACTCTAGCATCTTTAACAGATAATAACATAATGAACCATTTAGAGACACGTGCTCATTTTAATAAAACCTAATATCAATAAACAACGTAAGTTAGATTTCAAAGAAAACCACAGAATTATCAAACATTCCCATGATGTAGCAATATATAATATTTCACTTCATAAACATCCGGAAAAAACCTTTTTACATCTGAAAGCTTTCATGACTTTTTACTATTTTTCTAAGATTATCATTCGGAGGAAAAAGCTTTTTACGTACATTTATATGAAAGATTTGAAGAATTTACTATTTTTCTTAGATCAGCAGATGGCGACAGATGATGTCATAAACACGTGATCATAAGATTATCACGTGATCTCAGATCAGATCAGAAGAGTGAATAACTCGATTCTATCCGAAAAAAGATTTCCCAACATCGATAATACACGAGGCATCATCACAGCTTGAAATGTTTGACAGGCTCTTGTTTGTAGCTGGATCCAGATTTGTAAAGCATAACTAGATAAGTCCTACATGTATAATGTTTGATATGTAATGTATCATGTACATATGGATAAAAATAATGTAGTTGTACCACTACGGAGTCATTATGAAAAAAATTTTCCAATTACACCAACGTAATCATATTAAGCGACTTTGCAAGTTACAAGGTATAAAAAAGTTAATTCACACACTTTACTTTGTTTGCATCATTGGCGTGAACAGTAATATCAAAGTAAAAACAGCATTCCAGCTTAAAGTCTTACAACTCAGTGTTTGCTTTTGCATAGCAATATGACTGCCCGTTCATATACTGTTATTTTGAATAAAACGTTTTTATTGCGTTTTTGCATAGTAAAATTGGTTGTAACATGACATGCACCTTCAGTATCGAACATCTCGTAAAATGTATGTGGATGTTGCATAACGTTGCACGCAAATAAAAATACCGCTTATGTGACGAGAATGGCTTTAAAGAAAAAATGAAAATATCTCTTCACAGCTACTGCTCTTATTTAGAAGTATTATCATATTTTCACTAGACTAGTGCTTCTATGACCCCATTCTCGTTCAACAAGAGTTTTTTTCAATAGAATAGAACTTGACTTCCTACTGATTTTTAGGATGGTGCCCCCCCCCCCCCCTACGGCCCTACCCCATTCGAAAATGTTATTTTGATAATTGTAATGCTAAATACATAAGTATGTAATGTTTTGTCCTGAGCAACCCTTGTTACATCTCTGTACTGCGACTGTTCACATCATATAAATATAAGTATTGGCATTCTACACGACTCATCGCTGCCAACTGTCTACAGGAAATAAACCATACAATTATTATATGATTGTTGACATTAAGTGTTATCGTATGTCATAATAGTACTAGGTATTTGTTGTACTTTTTTGTTAAAACTTTCATTGGACGGAAACATGTGTGTACACCAACTAGCTATTTTCGCATTTTCTCATGAGCCCGAATCCTTCATCAAAGCAATCATATTACATGGGAAATAAAAAAGTTTCGACAATGCACAGGTCTACATGCCAGAGAAGTTCAGTGTCGTTTTGTTTGAATTTCAGAGCAAACAATGAAACGCGCTAGCATAAAACGATTTGCGAAAAAACTAACAAAACCAAAGCAGTTGTGTACATTACTAGTTCAATAATGCAAATCCCCTGCAAACTAAAAATACGATGTATGTGTTTGGCTCAATTATTTAACATTTCAAGAAGTGATATTTATTGCACCGTGAGAAATAGAAACAACTTTTCGGTCCATGTGTACATTTTGTTGGAACAAATCATAAGACGAATTCCCATCATATTTGATTTGGTAACAAAGTGAATACCTCGGCGTCATTGTGGCAACATAACTGTTCATAAATATTTATGCATGTTCTTTTATTACTACATCTGGTTAATTGCGCCATTACTAGCTTATGTTAACCTCATGAAAACTCCACAAAGTGTGCACATTATCTTCTTCATATTCCAATGAGAACTGATTATTAACATAAATCTGGAGACGAAGATGGAGACGGATAGGGCACGTAGGCCGAATGAAGCCAGACTCTATCCTACGGGGGGCTATGAGATGGACACCAACAGGAAAAGAGAACTGTGGAAGACCAAAGGAAACCTGGCGTAGATCAACATATACAAAAAAATACATATATCGAGAAATGACAGAGAAAGGCTGAACATGGGGTCAAGTGAAGCGATTATCTACAGAAAGAAATCATTGGCGTTATTTGGTGATGGTCGCATGGGGCAACCGAGTCCGAAGAGGATTAGGTAGGCATGTATTCCATGAGAACAACCTCATACATGCGTGGGGGTTTGAGGTTCCAAGAGCAGAAACAGTATTTCATTGTAATGCCTCATCTGAAAACCCGGATATACTTCAAAGTGATTATATGTATAGAACGAATCCTGACAATGATTTCAGTTCAATCGCCATGTATGCTTACAAAAATACTCACTTTAGCGACGACTTTGGTGCTTTGCTTCAATTTTATTTTTCAAATCAGATGAATGTGAAATGTTAAGTGGAGCTTACCTGTACACATGGATAATAATGCCGGGCTTGCAGTCTAATATACGAGGGTATATCCAAAAGTAATGTCACTGATGCTATAAAATCGTGCATAATGTCAGTAAAACCACGAAATTTTTCACACCGTAACTTCAGTCTAATTTGAATATGATGACCATATTTCACAACACTGCACATAATAGTTCTGGAGATATGAACATTTACGTGAGACATACTTACGAACATCGCCGCAAGTCTGACGTCACAATGACGTTACTTGCTGACACCTACTCATACAGTAAAAGTTCATCCCTGGTTATTTGTAACGACTCATAAACCATCCAGACATTTCCAAGACCTTTAAAAATGTGTAACACACCCGACACTTACTCTCTGCGAAATCAAATTATGTTTAAGTGTCCTCAAAATAGTCCCACAGCAAAACTTTTAACTCACCACATAATGATTGCAGTTTAGAACGTCGAATTGAATTGACGGCGTTAAAAATACTATTGGTGTTCTTTTCGGATCTACCAAAAACCGTTCATATAACTCTCTATCGATAATGATTTGGTGATCCATGCCCCCTTGAAAGCTTATACTACATACACATGAGCCTATGTTGCCGCCTTATGTAACTAAAGTTTCAGTAGGTGACTTTCATAACTTTTAGGAAAAAGTGCAGTACTCCGCGCAGCGTCTTTTTGTCACAAATCTGCCGCGTTTTCGCTAAGTAATCAATGCGTTGAAAATATATTGTGAGTTTCAAAGTAGAGTGACCTTAATGATTTTTTAGCAGCAGGCACAACATATTTCTTTCATCACGTCACGAAAATATTGTCTGCTTTCGAGAATCATTTTTCATGAAAACGCATACAAGAAAATTGTTATGATAATGCAAAACAATCGTAATTTTCGTGTGCGGCGATATGACGTCATAGGTATATTTTAAATGTTCATATAATCCAGTTATGAAAATCGAATAATGCAGCACGTTATATATTAATCAGAATTGAATTGTTGAACATTTTGATATCATATTTATGCATATCGGCCTATAAACAAATAAACCACGGGAGGAGTGACATTACTTTTGGATATACCCACGTATAACTTGAATTATGTAGTAAGATGTGACAATCATCGCGGTGTGTAATAAGACCAACGCTTATTGGTATTCGGGCAAGCTCAAGATATGTAGCATTTTTAAAATGCACAAATTACATTGACGTACAAGCTAACATGTACGTACAACATCAATTTGATTAACAATTAAGTGACTACCTCTACAGAACTGTGTATTAAGTGACTGTGTCTATAGTTGGTTCTTTGAAGTACTCGGCACAATGCCCACCACACAAATGAACAAGAAAAATAAACTACGTATGCACAATGCAATACGTTAATTGCCCAGAGACAATCAATTAAATGGTTGTAAATTGCAAATCCTGCAAACCTTTGCAGTTCACTTGCACAAACTGTATCAGGATTCTGTGTAGTTTTGTGTTTTATTTGATGCAATAAACTTCACAGAGTTTAGCCGATGTCTAAATGATATCAAACGCAACTTTATATACTCAAATAGACAGGTTTATGTTTGATTTGCATTGGAAAATTTCAATCAAAGACGCATTTATACTTTAAAAATGCTTCTGCTTAATTGCTGCGTTGCACTTTTTTACCTTTGAAGATTAGGGGAAATGTATATATGCACATTTTGTTTGATAAACATTTGAGCTGCATGTGCAGATTGCAATCTGTATATCTGATGTCCTATACTGGCAAAGGAGTGATTACCGGACACAATTGGCTTAAAATACGTCGTATGAACTTAAAAATCGACTTTTCCTCAAAAAAAATTGTGTTGACACATACCTGTGTTCAAGGTCGTTGCTAAAAATAGATTACCCAAAAATATGACGTCACGTGAACTACCAAATTTGGGGCCGAAACATGTGTACTTTTGCCGCCCTTTTCAACGATGTACAGTAGTAATTACCGGACAGTCTGTTACGAATAATTCTCGATTAATATTTTGAAAAATATGGCCAGGAATGTTTAGAACAGTGTCCTTATTTCGCATGCATGCAAAAATATTCATGATTTACGATATAACAACACGTGACACACAATGTTTTCCTGATAGGGGGCGTTCTGAGACAGGCTAAAATCAATAATATACCGTACCGTGTTTATTGACCAAAAAATCGAGAAAAATATTTTCAAACGACTTGAAAGTCTTCAAAATGTATGGATATGATATTAAAATGTTTAATTGTCCGATATCCGAGAACACATTTTATTAATTGCGGTAAAATTAGTGTTGGATTGAAATTTAAAAAAAAAAAAAAAAATCAGCCGCCGAGGAGATTCGAACCCGTGCCTTCAAAGTGAAATTTGGAAAATATTTCCTACGTCGTTAACCACTCGGCCACGGTCTCAACATGAAATATTCAATTTAATAATTTGACTATAGAAAATAATTGGCGCGCGCGCTCTTTCGCGCATGCGCACACACAAATTATTTTCCCCGGCGCTGCTAATGTCAACATCGCAGCAGCGGACGATATTTTTGATAAATAAGTAATGCTTTGTTGATTTTGATAATTTTTTTCTGCTAGAATCCTTTTAAACATGATTCTGAGTGTTATTATACACAAATATACGATTTATTATACTAAACAAAGCATGGAGACCGTTTGTCCGATAATTGCTAGCGGCCGGTCATCACTCCTTTGCCAGTAAAACTGTGCTAAACAGAATGCTATTTCACAACCACACTATTGCAGTCATTTGAAGACATAGCCTGGTACAATTATTTTATGTGAGTAGTCAATGTTCTTAAACATTAATTCTCATCAATGACAACAGTAAATATAACATCGCCTATAACATCGATTCTGCTGGGGCCTCATGTTAGATAATAATGTCTGATAATTGGGAAGTGCCAAGACCAAGGACTAACCTCAAATCAAATAATTTACATAGTTAAAAATATTAGTGCATTGTACAATTCACACAGTGAATCTTACATACATTATGGCAAATAAACACGTAGGCAATATTTTAGCCACGTGTTTCTAACATTAGATCCAACTATTAAACCATTTATGTCGTGTTGTGTTATACTGGGAACAAATTAATTGGATATTATATTTGCAACATCATATGTATTGCTTGCCCTGTGAGATATTCATGAAATATGCATTAGGAGGATATAGGTGTTGGGATTAATATAATCTTCTTGTGTGTAGGCATTTGATAAATATAAATATACTTACATAACCTCAACATAGTCATTTAATTAATGACCATTATTATACGAGTGCGTACAGTAATATAATAACGGTTAATGATGGTTAATATAAATATCAACACAAAATACTGTTGTCATATTTTATGTTGGTATATGATGAGAATAACCTTTATTTGCTTTATTTCTACTGAAATATGGCAGTCATATGTGCTCCACCCGGATTTGAACCCGGGTCGCCAGATTAGACGGCAAGCGCACTAACCACTGAGCTACGGAAACATAATATACTGAGATAGCAAAATTTTAATTCAGCTTTTAAACTTTTTACCTACTTATAGAATGTCAATTGTGAAACACGTTTTTCTAAGTTAAGTCGTCAATCACTCTGGACTGTTTATGTCTGATCATGCTAACGTTATCCATCGCCACGAGATTTCAAAGTTAGAGTTTTCTAAAAATATGTCGATTATGTTCTAAACATTTCAATGTTAAATAATAAAGTTTGTGGAATCTTATCAACAGCCATTATATCATGTATAAGATAAATAACGAATATTCAAACACAAATGCAAGGCAGCTGTGTTAACCCGAATAATTTGCTAGCAATTAGTGAGAACATAAAATCTTAATATGTTTTAGCAAATAATACGCACGTGCTATTCAAATCTGTATTTGAACATTTTCAAACAATAAGCGTTTCATTAAGTTTGAAATACATGTACATGTTTCCATGTTTACCTTCTAATAAAACATTCACATTAATGACAATAACGACAGTCAACCAATAACATTTACATCGTATAACACTAGTATTGTTGTTACTAATTTAATTTAATTGAATTGAATTTTAGTAACGGTTGTGTAATGGGATAATAGGGGATTAAAAATAGCCCGCGCAGCGGGCTATTGAAAATACCCACACCAATAACAGGTGCCACGTGCGAATTTTCGTTGAGTCTCTGCCGGTACTAATGCTTTCAAAAAAAGTTATTTCCGGTCAAACATTTCAGGCAGTTTTCCGAGGTGAATAGTCCTTGGAATATAAACAAAATAGTAAGCTGTAAACGGTTTAGCCTATCGTTCTCTTGCGATTAATTATCATTTTTAAAGAAATTGTAATAAATAAAACAAACTATTTTTAAAAAACAAAGGGATGTAAGAAGTACTTAAAACACCGTATTAAAGAGTAAAGCGCCGTATTCTAAACATCGACAACCAAGGGAAGTCATTCTAGATAGTGATTTACAATAATTGTAAACATTCAGTTCAAGGTCGTTCATACAAGAAGCATTGTGAACTAAAGTTTACTTAAGCCTACTTCAGACGTTAATTATCCAAAACAAATAATTATCGCATATCTATTTAAATGGACTGATTCCGGATTGATCACCATCGGTAGCTGGAGTTCGGTTCGTGGGAGTATGAAACTGCGGAGCACAATTGTGTGATGTTTTTTGTGGTCTTGTATGATTGACTAGGCCCCCAATTAACGTCATACGGTGTCGCTTTTGCAATATCTTCAATTTTCCAAGGCTTGAAGCTGATCTGATACTATGGACTGGACGAAATTTGGTTACAGTAGGTTTAGAAATTATCCCTGGACTAATTGAAACTGCTCTCAAGAATACAGTTAGGCCTACAATAAAGGTATGCCATAGATTTTACTCATTTTGAATCAAATTATGACAATTTCATTTTGAATGTGTTGTGTACAAAAAGATATTTACATTGTACTGCTAGGTAAGCGCTACCAAGTGCTTTCGTTAGAAACGGGGTGATTTGGTTGCACTTTTCAGCGCTATGTAATAGTCAGCTAGCCACAAGCGCTTGCTGCTTGCCGAAATAATAATATATTTTTCACTTTTTCCGATATACAGTAGCGCTTATTTAAAGAAGCTGTTTCTAAGCATAGCGCTCGATAGCGTGAGTACTGTACATCTCACGCAATGTTTGCCTAAAATCGTGCATTTCTGCGGTCAGGGTCAAACAAAAATTTTACTTGCATCTCTGCAGCCGCAAAGCCTAAAGTAAAATAATTTCACTCACAGTCGCATTAGCAGGCTTATTTGCAAAAAAGAGTGACCATAAATCGCCGCAATTACAACGTCACATCTAAACATGTCGATTATTTACTCTATCCGCTTGGGTTAATAGGTCAAATGCCTTATGTAGTCACTATATCACAAATTTGGCCTTATATTCCAAAGCCTTTAATCAGAAGGATATTCTTTTAAAAATCAAGTTCAATATTGTGACATCCGGGGTCAAAAGTGTGTCACTAGGTCAAGTCCTAGAAATTTCTTGTCACGGTAGACAATAGAGATAAAAATGTTGGTCTTTTCTTGATGAAATTTCTCCAGAATAAATTATTTCATTATAATCTAGGTCAAGTTCAATTATAGGTCTTCTGGACCGGGGTCCCTGATTTTTGGGCTACCCGACTTCCCGATAATCGCTGATAACCTGTGGGACTGACGATCTGACAGACTAAAAAAAGTCGGTCTGACTGTCAGACTTTTTTCTGCTAAAATCAACAAATGCAGTTATTCCCTTTTAAGGCGGCGTTTACACATTAAAAGAAGGTTTTCCTTGTTTCCAAGTACTTTTATCATGATCTCAGTGTAAGACTTTGTTTTCCGGTTGTCATTTACCAATAATTCAATCGTTTTAATGCACAAAGTTTTCCCTCGCAAAATCATCGAGACTTCAGAAAAAGAGTACAAAAACACCAAGTTAGAAAAATGTTTCAGCTATGCGATTGGCCTAAGAATTTATTATCGACCTATCAAAATATGTCTTACACAAGACACCGCATTGTCGCAAAACCAGGCTTTCTATACGGGTGTCCGCCTAATGATGGTTGAAAATTCTTGAGAAACATAGGAGTTGAGCACAGCCTGCCCACACATTTGTGGCTATACCCAAATCTAATAACCAAGGATTCTGAAGCCTGGTTAATAAGTGTAGAAAGCATGAATATGCCAGCACAAAAAATAGCATTTCATGAAAAATGCCCAATGCAAACTGAACTTATTGACCGGAAACCTTTTATATATATTTTTAGTAACGGTGACCATGACCCTTTTTGACCCCAAATACAATCCCAAGCTACGTATCCATGCAAGCTTGCTATATACAAAGTATCATTAAGATCAGCCTATCCAAGCTTCAAGTTATTGACTGGAAACCCCTAGTTAAAAATTGTTTGACTTAGCTGCCTGCCCGTCATCTAGTCCGGGACCCATTGTCCCAATCTAATAAGGAGGATTTTCGTTGGAAAACCTTGAAAAAAATACACGCGATAATGTACCCAGGAAAAACGTACCCAGGACAGAAACTGAAATTGTTCAATTCATCGGACGGCTAATTGAACAGTCTGGGTACGGTACCCTTACAGAAAATATGCTCTCTGACAAATGTGTAACATGTGTGCAGTTAACATGTATCAAATATGAAATGAATATACTGCGAATGCAGTCTTAAAGGGACTGTGTCATGTTTTAGCGTATAGCAAAAATCAAATAAAATTGTTAAATATTTACTATATTTGGCATAGATGCCTGTATATCCCATAAATAAGCACACTGGTATAAATGTAACTTGTGAAACATTTTTTAAGTATTTTACCTAAAAAAAGTCTATACCATATATCTGAAATACAGCTTAGCAGTTATCCAACATCTACTATTTAATCCCCGTTTAGGCGGTGCCTTAGTTCATATTAACGTCAGTATGACATAACGTCTTCGGTCACAATGTTCGTTGCGTCGATGAATACGCATGAATAAACAATTGATCATCGATCATCGATCACATCATCATTTCTAGAAATCGAATCTTGCTGAAAATCCTCTAGGTTAGGTATATTGTTCCAAGCGACATGCTGTGAAGTGTACTTAAAATTAACAAAATCTGAGTTTGCAAAATTGCACACGTACTCGAACGCATCATGCACAAGTAAAAAATGATAAAAAAAACTAAACTCCTTTCAAAACATGTTTCTGTAATTCCAAGCTTACCGATAATGAGGGTACACCATACGGCTTTATTATTGTAAATTTGTACATACGAACGTCGGTAATACCCAGGAACTGCTTTAACCTGCTGATATTATTTGCTTTTAATTAAATAATATATCTACATGCTCATATTTAAGCCTTGAATACCTTTCAACATACTGATACCCCATTAAAACAAAGATAAGTTTTCTATTAAAGGCGGACTATTTTACGTATTCGCGAAGTCAATATTTTGCTAATTTGTTGTTGTAAATCTTCAACAATCAGTTGTTAGTCAAGTCTCCATACTAACGTATGTTCAGATAAGGGCACACATAATTCAATTACATATTCGCGAATTTTAAGACTCAGAAAAAGATATGTTCTGCGATTGACTGTTACGGTTGATGTTTATTTTAACGAACAAATTTCGCTAACATCTTAAATTCGCAGATATATATTAAGTTTTATAAAACGAAATTTAACTACGGTCACATGTTCCAATCAAGCGCTCTGGCGATCGTCTTGGTATTAAATAAACAACCCTGCGAATAGTAATGCATCGTGATTTGTTACAGTTTGTATCGAGTCTGTGATATGAAACCTGTTCATACAGCATACAAATGGGAAGTCTGCAAGCCGTTAAATGTAATACACCGGTAACAAATTCCAGCAGAGGACCTGAGGCAAATATTTCTCCCTCACACTGCAGATGTTGACAAGTAGTATGTCCAATACAAAGCTTCCTAGTCATGGACAAAAACAAGTACACATTGTACGTCAATCGGCGCACCTAGGACAATTCTAAGACGAATCATCACTGATGTGGACAAAATCTTAATTTGGGATGAGATTTCTGTTTGAGATGCTTCCTAAGATTGGGGCCAGTACAATGCATGTCGAGCAATGTACTAGAGTCATGTTCAACAAATATTATCATGACTGCAAGCATATTGACACGGAGTGTTTTTTTAGCATCTGTTCACTTAACACGAATTCAGAATGACGTTAATTCCCGACAATTCTTGCCAAACAGTAAACGTCTCCACATTACAACTACCATCATGTCATGTAAATATTTATACAGGAATACAAGTATTTACAACACGATTATTGCTGTTCTGGCAATGGTTTGTTTACGTGTATTATGGATGCAGTTTTGATGCATGTCCCCGTAATAATGACAGCTAACTAGAATACTGTAGGCTAGAATGTGAGTAAATATGGTTTATTTACCCACATTTTGGATGCAGTTCTACCATTCGGAACACCTCGTACAATGCTCATTTCGAATCATAAGGATACATTTTGCAGTTTTACTTGTACCTCGTAATAAGGATAGCTTCTCTGTGTTACTAGAATACCCTTTTAAGTGAAGGTTTGGTTCGAATGAGTATAAAAAAATTTACATATGGAACCAATTAAAATATTGTTTGAATGTGTATGATATTGTTTACTATTATATAAGTCGTTGTGGGAGATGAAGAAGATCGATGGCATGGGAACAGAGACAGTCGTTTAAAATAAATGGAGCATTTACTATTGTTTTAAACACAGGTAATGTTGTATACTCATGTCACAATGGTGTACCAGAATGGTGTAAAAGGAAGAATGTCATGTTTGGACCAACGTATGTTTTAATATTATGAAAAACATTAAAATGTATTATATGTGATTTCTCTCTCAAAACTGAAGTATAGTACAATTAATACAATGTTATAATTGACACAACAAAGTTTCAACGTTCTACTGATCACTACATCTGTTTTACGCAAATCTATTACAACAACTTTAAGATTAGATACGTTAAGTACAAGAAAGTCAAGGACACGGTTTGATAGAATCTGATCTAAATACTAGGGCTTAGTTAATGCTATTATAAATCAGCCAGAGGATAGCTATGACAAAATCTTTACAGAATCAGTAATTATCAGTGATCAGGTGTTAGGACAGGTGTTTGTTGCTTATAAGCAATGCGCTACGTAGTGCTTTCCACGGGAGATAATCCATGCCTTCTATATTTAATTGAACGCGGGGTAACTTAATGAAGACACTTGGTAGCGCTTGGCTTAGGCAACGGATACTAGGGGCTTTATTCACTAACGTTATAACTCTAAAACTCAGACTCAAATTGACAACATTTATGCTCATTGCCATTTCTTTACAATTAGATTTAACCATGTGAAATGTTATGTGATTATTTTGTTGTTACCCTCTGTACATGTTTACCAATTTATATCAAAATCGATTCATTAATAACAATATGAGAGCGAAGAGAACATTTGGCAATATAAAGTCTAAGTCTGAATTTTAGACTTATAACGTTGGTGAATAAGGCCCAAGTTGTTTGTCCATGATAACATCATTACTGTGGTAAGGTATATAACTATAAAACATCTACTTTCAAACCGAATACAAGGAAACATATTGACACAGGCCATGTGTAAGTGGCAATGAAATTAGCTATTCTAGAATTATATCATAAATTAATAAGTTTATTAAAAATTTAAACGTTCAATGGCTCACGTTTGCTGACTCTACTTAAGTTAAATAGATCGGAAACGGTCTGAATTAAGCCGATGAAAATCATCAAATTGACTGTAGTTGTAGCTAATTTGATGTTATACACTAAAACAACCTTAAATTTATGCTTTATGCCTTCATTACCAACCCGGATTTGTACGAAGTAATATCTTTTAACATGTGTTTCGCTTTCAAAAAGAGTTTCTACTTCAGTTCTTTGATTAAACTTTGAGATTGACATTCAAGTAGTTGAAGGGTGGCATTATTACAACTTTGAACGAACCACAAACGTTGCTAATTAATGTATGTTAATCAGTCATTAATGTACAGTTTAATCTTAAATGGTCATTATTCGCTTTAAGTATTTTCATTAAGCGGAAAATCAATTTTGGATTGTTTGGTCCAAGATGGTATGTTCGGCATGTGTTACCAATACGTACAGTGCTGTTGTGTGCTATTGTAGGCTGATTACTTAATAGATCGATAATCATATCTCGATTACCAAAACAACAGAAGAGAAATAAACGAAATTTGGATGCAACTGTAATTAGACCTCTATTATTCTCAATGGAGGTGTTTAACGAACGACCAGTGGTCATACTCCTGCTTTCGAAACAGAATTTCGATTTTGCAAAATATTTGAACTTAAATTACTGATTTGTCGAGTAGATCTAGTTACGGGAACACATCCCCGAAAACCCAGCGGTGAGGCGGCTCCAGAAATCGCTACATTAACTAGCGAATTTACAGGAGCGGAGTGTCGCCTGGGTTTTCGAGGGTTTTTACATTTGTCTGCTAATGTCTTAAAAATAATGTAATTTGTTGTACCGAATATATAGAAATGACATAAATTACCCCCTGCAAAAACACTGCAGCCCTGTGGTATGAAATATCACATTTGTCAGCTAATGTCTTTAAAATATTGTAATTTGTTGTATTGAATATATAGAAATGACAAAAATTACCCACTGAAAAACACTGCAGGCCAACAAGTGTGAACATCAGGAAAACTACATTACCGACACTATTAGTGTCAGAATGCTAGATGCCATCTGATGCTTACCTCATAGTATGCGTTTGTAGAAAAATCAATACCTTTCGTGGGGGTCAAATTTTCGTTGTATTCGTGGTTGACTTTTACCACGAAATCGAATCTCCAAGAATAATTATTATTTGACTGTTCCAACAATGGTTTTATTAATCATGTTTTGTGAACATAATCGACGAATTCACAAACCCATCAATTATCAATTTATGAAAAAAACCACCGAAATGATATTCCCGAGAAAATAAATGATTTTACCATACTAGATCGCTTCCTAGACTCTTTCAGTCTGCATAACGCACATATCATTATGACATAATCATATATTTACATATAATACACCAGTACATATGACATGTCGACTAACACCAATATAACTGATAAGCGCGGCCTGGTAGGCGGTGAACTATTGCAGAAATGCACTTAACGACGCACGCAAGTTTTTATCACAACTGAGAGACATAAATAAAGACCGCTGCTGACATATGAAAAACTTGGGAAAAAAGTTAATTTTATTAACACATTGTCAGATGGTTTCCACATTAGGCTTTGACCTCACAGCGATTATAAGACATACACACAGCATGTATTACTTCTATGTGACCTATAATGAAACGTAGTTTCGTTATTCTGTTTTCGCGTAACTAAAAGTAGGTATTCGATCATTATTTTAGTCAAATGGAGTCAGACCGGTAACATTATATATGAGCCGCGTCTCCAGTGACACAATTACGAAAATCATGATAATATATCGTTAGAAAGACTCTTATGAACAGTTTCTGAAAATGTGAAGGAATTATTAAGTACATTTACAAAGTTATAAACTTTTAAACCTAACCACTTCCGCCAAGTTTTTTAGTGAAGTCGCAAACGTCATTCGAACGTCATTTGAAGTAACATTTTATAAATCCAGTATTTGGTAAATTATTGACGAAAACTTTTCAAACCTTAGTCACTTTTGAAAATAATGTTCTCATTCTAATAAAATAAGACAAAATTGTGAGCATTTGCTTTAAGTGAAAAGTACCACTAACACAACATCATCACATAGTTCTGGGGCCTGCAGAGATGACGTCGCCTGCTACAAGTACTCCTTATTTGACGTGGAAACCATTGTCATAACCCATGGAATTATCAATGAATGGTTATAGCAATCAGATAGATGCAATAGTAAGGTAAGTGTTTGGTATTATGGTTCCAATTTGTCTGACATTAATATTGTTAGACATTACATTTACAATAACAACGCTAGCATCTGTGGCAGATTATTACATAATGAAGCATTTAGAGACACGTGCTCATTTTAATCAAACCTAATATCAATAAACAACGTAAGTTAGATTTCAAAGAAAACCACAGAATTATCAAAAATTCCCATGATGTAGCAATATATAATATTTCACTTCATAAACATCCGGAAAAAAAACTTTTTTACATCTGAAAGCTTTCATGACTTTTTACTATTTTTCTAAAATTATCATTCGGAGGAAAAAGCTTTTTACGTACATTTATATGAAAGATTTGAAGATTTTTTACTATTTTTTAAAGATCAGCAGATGGCGACAATGATGTCATAAACACCTGATCAGAAGATTATCACGTGATCTCATATCTGATCAGAAGAGTGAATAACTCGATTCTATCAGAAAAAGATTTCCCAACATCGATAATACACGAGGCATCATCGCAGCTTGTAGTTTTTGAGAGGTTCTTGTTTGTAGCTGGATTAAGAAATGGTTTAGGCATAACTACAAAATGTAGATAAGTCTTACATGTAGTTGTACCACTACGGAGTCATTATGAACAAAGTTTTTTTTTCTATTTACACCAATTTAATCATATTAAGCTACTTATTAAGTTACAAGGTATTATAAAGTTAATTCACACATTCGACTTCGCGTGTATCATTGATTTGAACAGTAATATCAAAGTAGAAGAAAACAGCATTCCTGCAAATACCCTTACAGCTAATATATAAGTGTTTGTTTTCTGCATAGCAATGACATTGTGACTACCCGTTCATATACTACACGATACTGTTATTTTGAACAAAACGATTTTATTGCAATTTGCGTTTTTATAGCAAAATTTGTTGTAACATAGCATGCGCTTTTATCCAACCAACTCTTTGAACGTATGTAGGCGTTGCATAACGTTCCACGCAAATAACAATACGCCTTGTGTGACAAGAGTTAATTTGAAGAAAAAAAACAATCCTTCACATCGTCTGGTCTGATTTCGAAGTATTATCATATTTTCACAAGAAAGATGCTTCTGTGGCCCCTTACCCCATTCGAAATTGCCCTTTTGATAATTGTAATGCTTAAAACAAAAGTACAATGCATGTTCTGTTTTGTCTCGAGCAAACCTGACTACAGCCCTGTCTGTACTGAGGATGTTCACATCATATAAATATAAGTATTGGCATACTACACGACTCATAGCTGCCAACTGTCTGCAGGAAATACAACCATACTCTTACTATATGATTGCCGACATTAAGTGTTATCGTATGTCATAATAGTACTAGGTATTTGTACTTTTTTGTTAAAACTTTCATTGCACGGAAACATGTGTGTTCACAAAACAAGCTACAATGTATTCTTGCGTTTTCTCATTCATATATTTGCCAAAATCCTCCCTCAAAGCAATCAGATTATAATGGCCTACATGACAGAGAAGTCCAGTGTCGTTTTTTTCGGTTTCAGAGCAAACAATTAAACGCACTAGCATAAAACGATTTACTGAAAAAACTAACACATGCAAAGCAATTGTGTACATTACTAGATCAATAATGCAAAGCCCCTGCAAACTGAAGATACGATATATGTGTTTGATTCAATTATTAAACATTGTAAGAAGTGACATACGTGACATACGATGGAAATAGAAACAACTTCTCGGTTCTTGTGTACATTTTGTTGGAACAAAACATTAGACGCGTTCTCGTCATATTTGTTTCGTAACAAAGTGAATACATCGGCGTCATTGTGACAACAGAACTGTTCATAAATATTTATGCATGTTCTTTTATTACTACATCTGGTTAATTGCACTATTACTAGCTTATGTAAACCTCGTGAAAACTCCACAAAGTGTGCACATTATCTTCTTCATATTCCATGAGAACAGATTATTAACAGAAATCCAGAGACGAAGATGGGGATGAATACCGGTAGGACACGTCAGCCGAATGAAGCCAGACTCTATCCCACGGGTAGCTATGCGGTGGACACCAACAGGAAAGAGAAATGGGAAGACCAAAGGAAACCTGGCGAAGATCAACACATCGAGAAATGACAGAGAGAGATTGAACATGGAGTCAAAAGGAGTGACTAACTGCGGAAAGAATTCATTCTCGTTCTTTGGTGATGGCTTAGGGGCAAACCAGTCCGAAGAGGATTAAGAAGATAGGTATTCCAAAAGAACAACCTCATACATGGTGGTTTTGATGTTCTAAGAGCCGAAACAGTCGTTCGCTGTAGTGCTTCATCTCCTTCAAAGTGATTATATGTATAGAACGAATCCTGCAAATGATTTCAGTTCAATCGCCATGTATGCTAACAACAATACCCACTTAAGCGACGACTTTGATGCTTTGCTTCAATTTTATTTTTTCCAATCAGATGAATATGATATGTTAATTTGAGCTTACTTGTACACATTAATAATTAGGCCGGGCGTGCAGTCTAATATGTAGTAAGATGTGACAATCATCGCGGTGTGTAATAAGACCACTGCTTATTGATATTCGGGCAAGCTCAAGATATGGAGCATTTTTTAAATGCACAAATTTCATTGACGTACAACCTAACATGTATAACATCAATTTGATTAACAATGAAATGGTTGCACCTACATTTTGTTCAATGGAGGACTCGGCACAATGTCCACCACACTATGCGATACGTTAATTGACCAGAAACAATCAATAAAATGGTTGTAAATTGCAATTCGTGCAAACCTTGTCGTTCACTTGTATCAGGATTCTGCGAGGTTTTGTGTTTTATTGGATGTCTAAATGATATCAAAGACAACTTTATATACTCGAACAGACAGGTTTATGTTTGATTTTCATGGGAAAACTTCAATCAAAGACGCATTTTACTTAAACATTCGTATGCTTAATAAGAAATTACTGCGTTGCAATATATACATACCTTTAAAGTTTAGGGGAAAATGTATATATGCACAACTTGTTTGATAAATATTTAAGATGCATTTGAGATTGAAATCTGTATATCTTATGTCCAATGAAACTATGCTAAACAGAATTTTTTTCCCTCCCCAATACATTGCATTTTACCGCCAGTTGGAGACATAATCTTTGGTATCAACTTCAGTTTGGTCAACCAGACATGTTACGATTTTCATGAAATAGGCTCATAAGAAGACCCTTGTGATGCTTGTTTTCAATATGGATCAGTCTTATAAGTTCTTACGATCTTCTCATTCTAAGCCAATGATGTATTAACTACGACAATGTTCAGTGAGACCTCACATACATCTTCATCATGATGATAATATTTGAATACCGCTTTGCTCATTACATTTGTTTAATTGTCATTAAAACTGACAATGTAATTAACCATAACGTGTGTATGTCGACTAACATATGATATATAATATATTATGTATTATAGTTATGATATAGTTGAACACAACATACACTGCCCTCCAAACGTTCCTTCACACTCCTACAATAGACATTACGACAGGTCAGAGATCGCTCCTCCTGGTTGTTTGTCGAAGGCTGCATAGCGAAGGTTTTCAAGTGAATCCATTGGGCAATATTATTATGATTAACCGTTAAAATTGATTTAAAGGGTATTGATTGATACTGGCGTAATGTCATTTAAACATGTATGATTTTCTTAAATTGACAACTGCCAAACATTTCAATGTTTTATTTCAAATAAATGCTGGTGAAGTTTCAATTAAATAAGAAAATGATAAAAATGCAAGCTTTCATGGTTTGGAAGAAAACATGACATTTCATTTGTGCAAAGACTTGTAATTTAGGTCTTTGATGTAAATATATCGAATATTTGTATAATTTAAGAAGTGTGAAGAAACCTTTGGAGGGCAGTATATATATTATGATACTGGATGCATTGCCTTGTCATAGAAATGAGGGAGACAATATATCTATGTGATCATTATGCAAAATGGAAAAACTGTTCTGTTATATTCTGTTCTGTTCTATTCTGACCACCTGCAGTTATATATAATATATAATACAAAGACTATTAATTACTGTGAAATATTGCAGGCTGGATCATGAATGTGGTATATTACATGTACCATGATAATGATAAATAAAATACTGTAAGCATCTAAACACAGTAAAACCTCGTTATCTCGAGGACAAATCGGGACAGGCAAATCATCGAAATAAACCGGGAGCTAGACATATCGGTGCAATAATTAGTATACGTATAACATTTAAAGAAAATTCGCTGGACTTTGAATTTGCTCGAAATAAACCGGGTGCTCGTAATATCGATGCTCGCCTTAACAAATTTATCTGTATTCATAATTAATAATTAAGTAAAATATGCAATTGCTTCAATATGAAGAATGACAGGGTAAAGTATCTGATTTTATAGTACCTGTACACATACTGCTCACATTTTTGTTTTGATAACGGCCCACAAATCCTTGTGAATTTTTCTAAAATTTATTAATTTAGAATTTTGGAATTTCTCAAACCATCATATTATAAGATCTGCTACATTGTATATTGTAAACGAATTAAGATGGCTTCATAGTTTGATGTCCACGCGATGAAAAAGCCCAATCCCACTACACTCTGTGTGATGGATTCAGGCCTCTTTGATAACAGAAAGCGATCTGTATTATGTTATTTTATGTTTTTATGTCTATGTTATCCATGCCACTTTAATCCCGAAATGAGCATGGTTGCAAAAACATCTTCCTAATAAAATGGTTTCTTATCATCGGCAATAGTTATACATGTAGCAACAATATGCTCACTGTAGAACTTTAATATGACGATATGAAACATGATGCTGGTGTTAATAAATCTAGAACATTTTATTGTACCATGGATTACTTCCATAAAGTAACTAAATGCCATTTGTAGTACGGGAAATACTTAATTAAGTGTACTGTACATTGACCCTATATGGTATTTTAGTGTCCATTGACCTTTTTATGACATCTTGGCAGAGCCAACGGTATGAGTGTCATAGAATGACGGTGGTACTTTTGTTGATTCGCACCGATTTTAGACTCAAAGATGAAGAATGAAAACACATATACTAGTAGGCCTACAAACATTAACAACTAAGGAAGCTCAGCGACTTTGAAGGTTTAGAGAATTACTTTGGTTGTAACGCACTTGAAGACGTTAGATGTAAAGTGAAGGCATGTACCAGTATTTTATTTTAAAGCAATTGACTGTATGTACAGCTTTTACTTCTTTGAGTAGCATCCAGTGCTATTTTCACCAATAACAATATAAGTTCTCATATAGACGAATGTAAATGAGTTCAGGCCCCGGTCTCCCGTAGCATCTCAATCTGAGAAAAATGTCTTAGCTAAAATATTGACATGCGTCTTCCATACAAAGCTAGACTAAAATCAGCAACAGTTTAACAGAAATGGTATTCGGAGTGTATAACAGAACAAATAAAGAGTTAGAATTTCACATTTACCTCTAATCGTGACACTATTTTTAGCAAAATCTCAATTTGAGTTGAGATTTCTACTTGAGATGCTTCGGAAAATCGGGGCCGGGATTTTTAGAATCTTTTATATGCCAAGAAATACTTAACATGGTACGTACTGTAATACCGATATTTACATAAAATGCTATAAAACCCATACCATGCAATGGAATGTCGCCTTTAATGTTGTAAGTGTTTGTTACATAAATAATAAATTATCTCATGTAATGATTTATTAAATGGAATCAACTGTCAAAGTAATAAATACAATGAAGAGTTATGTGCCTTGAGTATCAGTGTTAATGACTTTACAAAGACACCCAGAATGACATAACCGCCCTGATGAAATACGTGTTCTACTTTCATTTTTTCTACTCGCGGGTAGAAACAATGTCATAAAAATATTTGTCTAGATAGGCACTAAGGATTACATCAGTAATTTACTGAATAAATAACAGATTTTCGCGAAGTTAATATTTTGCTAATTTGTTGTTGTGAATTCTCACAAATCAGTGGTTAGTCAACCCTAGTACTGCGAATATAAATGCATCGTGACTTTTTCTGAGTTTACAGTTTGTATCGAGTCTGTGATGTGAAGCCTGTTCATACAGCATACAAATGGGAAGTCTGTAATACACTGGTAACAAATTCCAGCAGAGGACCTGAGGCAAATATTTCTCACTCAGACTGCAGATGTTGACAAGTAGTATGTCTAAACCAAAGCTTCCTAGTCATGGACGAATACTAGTACACACTATACCACTAAAACATCATCACTGATTTGTACAAAATCTCAATTTGAGATGAGATTTCTGTTTGAGATGCTTCGTGAGATTGGAGCCAGTACAATGTATGCCTAGCAATGTACTAGAGTCATGTTCAACAAATGTTATTATGACTGCAAGCATTTTGACATTTAGTGTTTTTTAGCATCTGTTCACTTAACACGGATTCAGAATGACGTTAATTCCCGACAATTCTTGCCAAACAGTAAACGTCTCCACATTACAACTACCATCATGTCATGTAAATATTTAACAGGAATACAAGCATTTACAACACGATTATTGCTGTTCTGGCAATATTTGGTTTGTTTACGTGCAGTTTGGATGCATGTACCTCGTGATAATGACAGCTTCTCTCTGTATTACTAGACTACTCTTCTAAGTGAAGGTTAGAATGTGAGTAAACTATGGTTTATTTACCCGCATTTGAATGCAGTTTTACATGCACCTCGTAATAATGACAGCTTCAATGTTATACTAGAATACTCTTCTAAGTGAAGGTTCGAATGTGAGTATAATACATATGGAAGCAATCAAATATTGTTTGAATGTTTGTGATATTGTCTAATATTATATAAGCCGTTGGAGGGATATGAAGGCGATGAATAGCATGGGAACAGAGACAACCGTTTTAACTAAATGGAGCACTTACTATTTTTTTAAACACAGATAATGCTGTATACCCATGTCCAAATGCTGTACCAGAATAGTGAAAAGGAAGAATGTCATGTTTGAACGGACGTATTTTTTACTACTAGTATTATGAAATACATTAAAATGTATCAAAGGAGCTTTCGCTGAAAAGTATGGTACAGCTTATACAAGGGTACGATGGACACAACCACATTTTAACGTTCTACGTCATGGACTGTTCACTACATCTGTTTTACGCAAATCTATTACAACAACTTTAAGATTAGGTACGTTGAGTACAAGAAAGTCAAGGACACGGTTTGACAGAATCTGATCTAAATACTTAGTTAATGCTAATATAAATCAGCCAGAGGATAGCTATGACAAAATCTTTACAGATCTCGAATCAGTAGATATAAGTAATTATCCGTAAATACCAGTGATCAGGTGTTAGGACAGGTGTTTGTTGCCTATAAACAAAGCGCTACGTAGCGCTTTCCATGGAAGGTAATATCAAGACTTCTTTATTTAATTGAACGGGAAGTTACCCAAAGAAGGCGATCGATAGAGCTTTGCTTAGGTAACGGACACCAGGTGTTTGTCTGTGATAACATCATTAATGTGGTAAGGTATATAACTATAAAACATCTACTTTTATACCGGATACAAGGAAACATATTGACACCGGTTAAGTGTAAGCGGCAATGAAATTAGCTATTATAACGTTAGAAATATTTTATAAATTAACAAGTTTATGTTTATGTAAAAAATAAGCGTTCAATGGCTCACGTTTGCTGACTCTTCTCAAGTCAAGTTAAATAGATCGGAAACGGTCTGAATTAACCCGATGAAAATCATCAAATTGACTGCAGTTGTTACACTCAAACAACCTACAGATGTGCTTTATGCCTTCATTACCAATCTGGATGTATCTGATGGAGAATTGATACGTACGCGAAGGGTCCCGGGCTCCGGTCCCGATCTGGTTGCACATTTTTCTTTCCATGTTACACAAGTATTATTGAAGAAATCTGTTTAAAATACAAAATGTACATGACATACGAAGTAATATATTTAATATATGTGTGCCTCCGTAGCTCAGTGGTTAGTGTGCTTGCCGTCTAATCTGGCGACCCCGGTTCAAATCCGGGTGGAGGTACATATATATGCCTGCCATGTTTCAGTAGCAATAAAGCAAATAAAGGCTATGCTCGACAAAAAAAATTAACACGCGTTTCGCTTTCAATAAGAGTTGATACTTCAGTGCTTTGATTGAACTTTGAGATTGACATTGAAGGAGTTGAAGGGTGTCATTATTACAAACGAACCATATCCGTGGCTAATTAAACTATGTTAATCAGTCATTAATTTAAAGTTTAATCTTAAATGGTCATTATTCGCTTAAAGTACTTTCATTGAGCGGAAAATCAATTATGGATTGTTTGTTCCAAGATGGTATGTTCGGCATGTGTTACCAATACGTACAGTACTGTTGCGTGCTATTGTAGGCTGATTACTTAATGGATCGATAATCATATCTCGATTACCAAAACAACAGAAGAGAAATAAACGAAATTTGGATGCAACTGTAGTTTGACCACGGTGATGTTTAACAAACGACCAGTGGTCATACTCCTGTTTTCGATACATAATTTCGATTTTGCAAAATATTGGTGCTTCAATTACTGATTTGTTTAGTAGATCTAGTTACGGGAACCCATACTCGAAACCACAGCGGTGACTCCGCTCCGGAAATCCGGAGTACTGGATCGGAGTGTCGCCTGGGGTTTCTAGGATACTGGAACCCCTGTAGTAAGAAATATCACATTTGTCAGCTAATGTCTTAAATTATTGTTATTTGTTGTACCGAATACACAGAAATGACGAAAATTATCCCCTGCAAAAACACTGAAGGCCAACAAGTGTGAACATCAGGAAAACTACATTACCGACACTGTTAGTGTCAGAAAGCTATGCCATCTGATGCTTGCCTCATAGTATGCGTTTGTGGAAAATTGTAAAATCATTACTTTTCATGGGGGTCAAATTTTCGTTGTTTTCGTGGTTGACTTTAAAAAGAAATCGAATCTTCAAGAATAATTGATAATTGACCTTGCCAACAATGGTCATCATGTTTTGTAATCAACAAATTCACAACAATTTATAAAAACAACAACACCGAAATGATATTCTTGTGAAAATAATTGATTTTACGATACTAGATCGCTTCCTAGACTCCTGCAGTCTGCGTAACTCACATATCATTCTGACATAATCATATATTTACATATAATACACCATTACATATGACATGTCGACTAACACCAATATAGCTGATAAGCGCGGCCTGGGAGGCGGTGAACTATTGCAGAAATGCACTTAACAACGCACGCAAATTTTTTATCACAACTGAGATACATAAATAAAGACCGCTGCTGAGATATGAAAAACTTGGGAAAAAAGTTAATTTTATTAACACATTGTCAGATGGTTTCTACATTAGGCTTTGACCTCGCAATGATTACTAGTATTCGACATACACACAGCTAGAGGCATATATTATTGCTTACTAGTAATGCTGAATAAAAGTTACTGTTGTTGTATTACTTCTATGTAAAATAATTTAAAGCGTATTTCGTTATTTTGTTTTGGGAGCTAAAAGTAGGTATTCGATCATTATTTGAGTCAAATAACATTATATATGAGCCTTTCTCCAAGAAAACCGGACTTATAATTCGATGGCTTAGAACGAGGAGGTCGTAACTACTACTTACGACCTTACAAGCTCATACATACTTGAAATCTGCTTCACATGGCGCTTCTTAAGAGCCTATTTTCATGAAAATCTGAAATTGTCATGGTGACTAATATGAAGTTTTAAAAACTTGTTTTCCCAAAGGTAAAGAGTAAATTACAGAGTGTTTTCTCTTGTTTTCTCAATATATATTTGTAGTTACGACCTTCTCATTCTAAGCCAGCGATATAGTGACACAATTACGAAAATCATGATAATATATCGTTTATGGAAAGACGAGACTCTTATTAACAGTTTCTGAAAATTTGAATGAATTTTTAAGTACATTAACAAAGTTATAGACCATTAAACCTAACCACTTCCGACAAGCTTTTTGAGTGACGTCGCAAACCTCATTCGAACGTCTTTTGACGTAACGTTAAAATCATTGACGTAAACTTTTCAAAGCTTTGTCACTTTTAAGAATAATGTTATTCTAATTCTAATAAAATACGACAAATTTGTGAGTGTTTGTTTAAAGCGATACGTAGCTGCTAGTTTTAACCACTAACACAACGTCATCACACAGTTCTAATGCCAGCACAGAAGACGCCACATGCTAAGTACTATTGATTTGACGTGGAAATCATCCTCATATATTAAACCAAATAAGTTATCTTTGCAAGTTATAGCAAACAGATAGATGCAATAGCAAGGTATGTGTTTGGTTTTATGGTTCCAATTTGTCTGACATTAATATGGTTAGACATTAAATTTACAATAACAACGCAAGCATCTGTAGCAGATTATTACATAATGAAGCATTTAGAGACACGTGCTCATTTTAATCAAATCTAATACCAATAAACAACGTAAGTTAGATTTCAAAGAAAACCACAGAATTATCAAAAATTCCCATGATGTAGCAATATATAATATTTCACTTCATAAACATCCGGAAAAACTTTTTTAACATCTGAAAGCTTTCATGACTTTTTACTATTTTTCTAAGATTATCATTTGGAGGAAAAAGCTTTTTACGTACATTTGTATGAAAGATTTGAAGATTTTTTACTATTTTTCTAAGATCAGCAGATGGCGACAATGATGTCATAAACACGTGACCAGAAGATTATCACGTGATCTTAGATCAGATCAGAAGAGTGAATAACTCGATTCTATCAGAAAAAAGATTTCCCAACATCGATAATACACGAGGCATCAACTCAGCTTGAAGTTTTTGAGAGGTTCTTGTTTGTAGCTGGATTTAGAAATGATAAATCATATCTAGATAAGTCTTACATGTATTTGTACCACAACAGAATCATTATGAACAAAGTGTTTCTATTGATACCAATGTAATCGTAAGCTACTTTGCAAGTTACACGGTATTTAAAATTCACACGCTTAACTTTGTTTGTATCATTGGTGTGAACAGTAATATCAAAGTATCAACAGCATTCCTGCAAATACACCATCCTCGAAAACCCAGCGGTGACTTCACTCCCGAACTCGCTACATCGTGTCGCCTGGGTTTTCGAGGATGGTGTATTTGCAAGAATAAATCAGAAAGCGTTTGTTTTTCCGCATAGCAATATGACTGCCCCCTCAGTATACTGTTATTTTGAACAAAACTTTTTATTGCATTTTTGTATAGCAAAATTGGTTGTAACATGGCATGCTCTTTCAGCATCAAACCAACTCGTAGAACGTATGGGACGTGGCATTACGTTGCACGCAAATAAAAACACGCATTGAGCGACGAGATTGGATTTATAGAAAAAACGAAAATGTCTTTTCACAGCTTCTGGTCTGATTTCTAAGTATTAAAATAATATTTTCACTAGAATGTTGCTTCGGTGAGCCCCAACTCTCGTGCAACCAGAGTATTATTCAATAGAATAGAACCTTGACTACCCACTGATTTTTGAGGATGGTGACTATCCCCCCTCTATCCCATTCGAAATTGCAATTTTGATACTTGTAATGCTTTAATACAAAAGTACAATGCATGTTCTGTTTTGTCTCGAGCAACCCTGGCTACAGCCCTGTCTGTACTGAGACTGTTCACGTCATATAAATATAAGTATTGGCATACTACACGACTCATCGCTGCCAACTGTCTGTCTGCAGGAAATAAACCATACACTTATTATATGATTGTTGACATTAAGTGTTATCGTATGTCATAATAGTTATAGGTATTTGAACCTTTTTGTTAAAACTTTCATTGCACGGAAGCATGTGTGTTCACAAAACAAGCTACAATGTATTCTTGCGTTTTCTCATTCATATATTTGCCCGAATCCTTCCTCAAAGCAATCAGATTATAAGGGAATATAAACAACAGTTTTGACCATGCACAGGTCTACATGCCAGAGAAATTCAGTGTCGTTTTGTTTAAGAGCAAATAATGAAACGCGCTTGCATAAAACGATTTTCGAAAAAAAACTAACACAACCAAAGCAGCTGTGTACATTACTAGTTCAATACTGCAAAGCCCCTGCAAACTGAAAATACGATGTATGTGTTTGACTCAATAATTTAACATTGCAAGAAGTGATATACGTGACATTGCACCGTTAGAAATAGAAACAACTTTTTGGTTCATGTGTACATTTTGTTGGATCAAATCATAAGACGCATTCTCATTGATTTGGTAACAAAGTGAATACATCGGCGTCATTGTGGCAACATAACTGTTCATAAATATTTATGCATGTTCTTTTATTACTACATCTGGTTAATTGCACCATTACTAGCTTATGTAAACCTCGTGAAAACTCTTCTTCATATTCCAATGAGAACAGATTATTAACATAAATCCGGCGACGAAGATGGAGACGGATAGGGCACGTCAGCCGAATGAAGCCACGGGTGGCTATGAGATGGACACCAACAGGAAAAGAGAACTGTGGAAGACCAAAGGAAACCTGGCGTAGATCAACATATACAAAAAATATATACATCGAGAAATGACAGAGAAAGGCTGAACATGGGGGTCAAGTGAAGCGATTATCTACGGAAAGAAATCATTGGCGTTATTTGGTGATGGTCGCAGGGGCAACCCAGTCCAAAGAGGATTAGGTAGGCATGTATTCCATGTGATCAGCCTCATACATGCGTGGTGGTTTTGAAGTTCTAAGAGTTGAAACAGTCGTTCACTGTAATACTTCATCGGAAAACCGGGATGTCCTTCAAAGTGATTATATGTATAGAACGAATCCTGCAAGTGATTTCAGTTCAATCGCCATGTGTGCTAACAAAAATACTCACTTTAGCGACGAGTTTGATGCTTTGCTTCAATTTTATTTTTTCCAATCAGATGAATATGAAATGATAATTTGAGCTATCCGGTTGACAATTAGGTCGGGCTTGCATTCTAATATATAACTTATTATGTATACTTATTATGTAGTAAGATGTGGCAATCGTCGCGGTGTGTAATATGACCAACGATTGTTGGTATTCGGACAAGCGCAAGATACAGTACAATTTACATTGACGTACACGCTAACATGAACGTATAACATCAATTTAATTAACAAATAAGTGCCTGCATCTATTGTTTGTACTTTGAAGTACTCGGCACAATGTCCACCACACAAATGAACAAGAAGATTAAACTACGTATGTACTGCACTACGTTAATTGACCAAAAGATTTGCGCAAACTGTACCATGATTCTGCGTAGTTTTGTGTTTTATTCGATGCAATAAACTTCACATAGTTTAGCCAATGTCTAAATGATATCAAAGACAACTTTATATACTCGAACAGACAGGTTTATGTTTGATTTTCATGGGAAAACTTCAATCAAGGACGCATTTTACTTTAAAAATGCTTCTGCTTAATTACTGCGTTGCAATATCTTTGAAGTTTAGGGCAAAATGTATATATGCACAACTTATTAGATAAATATTTGATGTGCACCATGTGCAGATTGCAATCTGTATATCTGATGTCCAATAAAACTATGCTAAACAGAATTATATTTCACTCCTAACCACTCTGCAGTTTTGCAGTCATTGAAGATCTAGCCTGGTGCCATTCTGTATGTTTGCAATAAATTAATTCTCATCAATGACAACAATAAACAGTTATTATAACGTCGGCTGTTGTCGATTCTGCTGAAGACAACTGAAGTTGGGGCCTCAGTTTAGATAATAGTTTCTGATAATTGGGAAGTGTCAAGACCAAGGACTAACCTAAAATCAAATAATTTACATTGTTAAAAATATTAGTGCATTGCACAATTCACACAGTAGATGTTACATACATTATTACAAATAAACACGTAGGCAATAGTTTAGCCAAATATTTCTATCTTAGATCCAACCATTAAATCATTTATGTCGTGTTGTGTTATACTGGGAACAAATTAATTGGCTATTATATTTGCAACATCATATGTACTGCTTGCCCTGTGAGATATTCATGAAATATGCATACATATGGATACAGATGGTGGGATTTATATTCCCTTCTTGTATGAGGACATTTGATAAATTTGAATATACTTATATAACCTCAACATTGTCATTAATTTAATGGCCATTATTATACGTGTGCGTACAGTAATATAATAACGGTTAATGATGGTTAATATAAATATCAACACAAAATACCGGTGTCATATTTTATGTTGGTATATGATGAGCATAGCCTTTATTTGCTTTATTTATACTGAAATATGGCAGTCATATGTGTGTGCCTACACCCAGACTTGAACCCGGATTGCCAGATTAGACGGCAAGCGCACTAACCACTGAGCTACGGAGGTATATGTACATGTACTTATTGTTAATAAACCGCTCGAAGCGTCTGATATAGCAAACTCAGTTTTTTTTTAATTTCTTCTAACTTGTATTATGTCGATTGTGAAATAAGTTTTTCTAACTTATATTAATCTCTCTCGACACCTAATTCCTGATGTTATCTATCGCCACGAGATTTCAGCATAAGCTTGAGATTTTTTCTCAAGTAAGAAAAAAATATCCACGCAATTTGAGAAGATCTGGGCTGCTGTATCGCCTCTCTCAAATTTAGTGTTTTCTCAAATGTGTCGATTATTTTCTACACATTTTAATATTAAATTATAAAATTTGTGGAAACTTATCTACAGCCATTTATATAATGTATAAGATTAATAACGAATATTCAAACACGAAGGTAAGGCAGCTGTGTTTATCCGAATAATTTGTTAGAATTTAGTGAGAACATAAAATCTTAATATATTTTCAAATTAGCAAATAATACGCACATGTTATTCAAATCTGTATTTTAACATTTCCAAAAAATCAGCTTTTCATTAATTTTAAAATACATGTACGTGTTTACCTACTAACAGAACAATCATATTAATGACACTTAGGACAGTCTACCAATACCATGTTCATCGTATAACACTACTTTTGTACTATTGTTGGTACAAATTTAATTTGATTTAAAAACAACTTAAATTTTAGTAATCTTTGTAACGTTAGTATGACATAACTTCTTCGGTGACAATGTTCGTTGCATCAATGAATACTCGTCAATAAACAATTGATCGTCATCATTATCATCATCATCATCATCATCATCGTCTTCATCATTTTAAGTAATCGCATCATTCAGAACACCCTATAGGTTAGGTACATTAACTTGTTCCAAGCGAACATACTCCAGGTTACGTACATTGCTCCAAGCGATAAGCTGTAAAAGTGCACTTACAATTAACAATTAACAAAACCTGAGTTTGCAGAATTGCACACGTACTCGAACGTATCATGCACGAGTAAAAAATTACAAAAAACTACACTCATTTCAAAACATGTTCCTGTAATTTCAGGCTTACCGATAATGAAGGTACACCATACGGCTTTATTATTGTAATTTTGAACATACGAACGTCGGTATTACCCAGAAAATGCTAAAACGTGCTGATATTATTTGCTTTTAATTAAATAATATATCTACATGCTCATATTTAAGCCTTGGATACCTTTCAGCATACTGATACCCCATTACAACAAAGATAAGTTTTCTATTGAAGACGGACTATTTTATGAGTTTCTCGATATCAGATGTATTACTGTGCCGTGGAGGCCACATTACAAAGGTTCAGAAAACCATCACTTGAAGCTGTTTACACGAAGTCATAAAACAAAATACCATGGATTCAATTGTTGCACATACGTTCTTCAGGACGAAGAATCTTATCAGTGGTCAGCGGATTCAAGTAGAACGTAAAATGTTTCTTATCTATATGTTCACGCCAGTCTTCAATGGAGTGTGTGTTCTTTGAGTTCGGCTCTGTGTGTTGTCCTCGTACTCTTTCGGATCAGACTGAGATTGGTGTCCGATACGATGATACACACCAGACAAGTGCTTGGTTGCAAACCAAGTATCCCGGTGTGTTCATAGATAACAATTATTAAACACGATTAAAGAAATACAACCAGACAAGGCTTTTAATTGACACATCAGAACGTACATGTATGGCTTCCGTGTCTAACAATCCCTTCGTTGATTATGCGCTCAAATTAAGTCAATCTTAGATACATGTCCATCTGTCTGTAAGTCTATATTTCAGTGTTTCCGTTAGGTGTTTACTATATGGTGTGCACGTCCTGTTTGAGCCAACTTAATTAAATTTAATATTTATTTTATTTCCAACGAAATAGGATTGGACAAAAGGCTTAGTCTATATTAGCCATCTCCTTAAAAGTTACAAATTACTCAATTTATAACAATCAATACGTATATACAATGAACAATGTCGATACATTTGACATTCATAAAAAAGTTTGCTAGAATCTGAAAACAAGGAGAAAAATGTACACGACAGAAAAGTCAATGTACAACAGGATAGGATGGGGGGGGGGGGAGAGAGAGGGAAAGAAAGAGTATCGATGACTTGCGAGAGATAGGGGTGTAGGGTTTATAGCAACTAAGCATATTTATATGAAGAATAATCTGCTGTGTTAACATTTATTTGACATAGTGTGTAGTTGTTATGTTGAAACAATGATTATTAGAATCTTGTATCTGACAAGAAATACGCACAGTAATACCGATATTACATAAAATGCTATAAAATCCATACCATGCTATGGAATGTCGCCTTTAATGTGGCAAGTGTTTGTTACATAAATAATAAATTATCTCATGTAATGATTTATTAAGTGGAATCAACTGTCAAAGTAATAATTACAATGAAGAGTTATGTGCCTTGAGTAACAGTGTTTATGACTTTACAAAGACACCCACATCATGGCATAACCGCCCTAATGAAATAGATGTTCTACTTTCATTTTTTGTACTCGCTATTAGAAACAATGTCATAAACATATTTGTCTAGATAGGCACTAAGGATTACATCAGCAGATTACGGTATTTATTTAAATATTAGATTTTCGCAAAGTCAATATTTTGCTAATTTGTTATTGTAAATCTTCAACAATCAGCTATGGCGATTGTCCGGGTATTAAATGAACAACCGTCGTACTGCGAATATTAATGCATCGCGATTTGTGCTGAGTTTACGGTTTGTATTGAGTCTGTGGTATGAAACCTGTTCATACAGCATTAGGAATGGGAAATCTGCAAGTCGTTAAATGTAATACACCGGTGTATGTGTAGCCGGTAACAAATTCAAGCAGAGGACCTGGGGCAAATATTTCTCACTCAGACTACAGATGTTGACAAGCAGTATGTCTATACCAAAGCTTCCTAGTCATGAAAGTAACATAATGGGCTTACTTCTTTCTATTTGGCTGTCCAAATCGCTCGTGAATAGCCTACCAACGTGCTCATGCTCGTGAGACACACCATATATAATAAATTTATAATATCAGTTAAGACATTTGTGAAATTCAATGAGCACTTTCAAAGATTTAGTGCAAGACGGGAAACGCCAGAAGCACGGAAATTGTGAAAACGTCAGGATTGGCTTTCAGTATAGTTCCAAGAGGCACACAGAGCCTGTACATTCTTGGTCTACGCAATGCTGGACTCAAAATAAAAATCGGTACCCAGAAGAGATAAATCCGGAGACCGATGCTATTGTTTATCCTTAATTAGTTAGTTGTCTGAAGTGTAACATGAGCAATTTTTTTCTTTCTATTGTTTTTCTTTCTTTACAAGAATTACGAATTTTCGTCACATGAATTTTGTGCCAATCAACATACCGATTATTATGTGTCTACTATAGTGGATGCAAGAAATAACTAAGGATGAAACTTGAAATCAGCGCATTGACCAGTCTGGCCCCGATCTCCCGAAAACATCTCAATCTGAGACAAATCTCATCTCAAATTTACCAATCGTCAGTCTCAACATTGGCATCAAAACAACATACACTATTCCTAGCATCTCATATTCAGACACTCAGTCTGATTTGGACAAACACTCAGTTTGAGATGAGATTTCTGTTTGAGATGCTTCGTAGGATTTGGACCAGTACAATGTACGTCGAGCAATGTACTAGAGTCATGTTCAGCAAATGTTATCATGACTGCAAGCATTTTGACATGGAGTGTTTTTTAGCATCTGTTCACTTAACACGGATTCAGAATGACGTTAATTCCCGACAATGCTTGCCAAACAGTAAACGTCTACACATTATAACTACCACCATGTCATGTAAATATTTATACAGGAATACAAGTATTTACAACACGATTATTGCTGTTCTGGCAATGGTTTGTTTACGTGCAGTTTGGATGCAGTTTGGATGTATGTACCTCGTAATACTGACAGCTAACTAGGGTACTCTTCTAAATGAAGGTTAGAATGTGAGTAAAATATGGTTCATTTACCCGCATTATGGATGCAGTTTTACATGCACCTCGTAATTATGACATCTTCCATGTGCTATCAAAATAATGACAACTTTCCTGCATTACTAGAATACTCTTCTAAGTGAAGGTTCGAATGTGAGTATAATACATATGGAAGCAATAAAAATATTGTTTGAATGTTTGTGATATTGTTTAATATTATATAAGCCGTTGGGGGATATGAAGGCGATGAAAAGCATGGGAACAGAGACAACCGTTTAAACGAAATGGAGCACTTACTATTTTTTTAAACACATATAATGCTGTATACCCATGTCCCAATGCTGTACCAGAATAGTGAAAAGGAAGAATGTCATGTTTGAACGGACGTATTTGTTATTACTAGTATTATGAAATACATTAAAATGTATTATAGGAGCTTTCTGTGAACACTTTCTTATGGTACAGCTTATACCAGGGTACGATGGACACAACCACATTTCAACGTTCCACGTCATCGACTGTTCACTACATCTGTTTTACGCAAATCTATTACCACAACTTTGAGATTGGATACGTCAAGTACAAGAAAGTCAAGGACACGGTTTGATAGAATCTGATCAAAATACTAGGGCTTAGTTAATGCTTATATAAATCAGCCAGAGGATAGCTATGACAAAATCTTTACAGAATCAGTAAATATCATTAATTTTCAGTAAATACCAGTGATCAGGTGTTTGTTGCCTATAAGCAAAGTGCTACGTAGCGCTTTTCACGGAAGGTAATATCAAGACTTCTATATTTAATTGAACGGAAGGTTACCCAAAGAAGGCGATCGATAGAGCTTTGCTTAGGTACCAGACACCAGGTGTTTGTCTGTGATAACATCAATAATGTGGTAAGGTATATAACTATAAAACATCTACTTTCATACCGGATACAAGGAAACATATTGACACAGGTTAAGTGTAAGCGGCAATGAAATTAGGTATTCAAGAATTATATCATAAATTAATATGTTTATTAAAAAGTAAAGGGTTCAAAGGCTCACGTTTGCTGACTCTACTCAAGTCAAGTTAAATAGATCGGAAACGGACTGAATTAACCCGATGAAAATCATCAAATTGACTACAGTTGTAGCTAATTTGATGTTTTACACTGAAACAACCTACATATATGCTTCATGCCTTCATTACCAATCCGGATGTATATGATGGAGAATTGATATTGAGATGCCACATTCGCCCTGTACGCGAAGGGTTCCGGGCTCCGGTCCCGGGCTCTGGTCCCGGTCTGGTTGCACATTTTTCTTTCCATGTTACACACCATTATTATCAATGTATTTGTGTAACAAATTATTGACAGAAGTCTGTTTAAAATACATGACATACGTAGTAATATCTTTTAACATGCGTTACGCTTTCAAAAAGAGTGTATACTTCAGTTCTTTGATTAAACTTTGAGACTGACATTCAAGTAGTTGAAGGGTGGCATTATTACAACTTTGAACGAACCACAGCCGTTGCTTATTAATGTATGTTAATCAGTCATTAATTTACGGTTTAATCTTAAATTATCATTATTCGCTTAAAGTATTTTCATTAAGCAGAAAATCAATTTTGGATTGTTTGTTCCAAGATGGTATGTTCGGCGTGTTACTGTTGCGTGCTATTGTAGGCTGATTACTTAATGGATCGATAATCATATCACGAATACCAAAATAATAGAACAGAAATAAACGAAATTTGGATGCAACTGTATTTAGACCGCTATTATTCTGAATGGTGGTGTTTCACAAACGACCAGTGGTCATACTCCTGTTTTCGATACAAAATTTCGGTTTTGCAAAATACTGGTGCTTAAATTACTGATTTGTCGAGTAGATCTAGTTACGCGAACCCATCCACGAAAACCCAAACGATGACTAGCGAGTACTGGGGCGCAGTGTCGCCTGGGTTTCCGGGGATGTGGGACCCTGTAGTATGAAATATCACATAATTTGTCAGCTAATGTCTTAAATTATTGTTATTTGTTGTACCGAATACATAGAAATGACGAAAATTACCACCTGCAAAAACAATGAGGGCCAACAAGTGTGAACATCAGGAAAACTACATTACCAACACTGTTAGTGTCAGAAAGCTATGCCATCTGATGCTTGCATCACAGTATGCGTTTTGTAGAAAACTGTAAAATCATTACCTTTCGTGGGGGTCAAATTTTCGTTGTTTTCGTGGTTGACTTTGACAACGAAATCGAATCTTCAAGAATAATTGATAATTGACCTTGCCAACAATGGTCATCATGTTTTGTAACCGACAAATTCACAACCCTATGAATTAACAATTTATAAAAATAACAACACCGAAATGATATTTCTGTGAAAATAATTGATTTTACTATACTAGATCGCTTCCTAGACTCCTGCAGTCTGCGTAACTCACATATCATTCTGACATAATCATATATTTACATATAATACATTAGTACATATGACATGTCGACTAACACCAATATAGCTGATAAGCGCGGCCTGGTAGGCGGTGAACTATGCAGAAATGCACTTAACAACGCACGCAAATTTTTATCACAACTGAGATACATAAATAAAAACCGCTGCTGACATATGAAAAACTTGGGAAAAAAGTTAATTTTATTAACACATTGTCAGATGGTTTCTACATTAGGCTTTGACCTCGCAATGATTACTAGTATTCGACATACACACAGCTAGTAGCATAAATTATTGCTTAATGTTGAATAAAAGTTACTGTTGTTGTATTACTTCTATGTGAAATAATTTGAAGCGTAATATGTTATTTTGTTTTCGCGTAACTTAAAGTAGGTATTCGATCATTTTTATCTGAGTCAAATAGTGTCAGGCCGATACTATATATTATATATGAGCCGTTCTCCAAGAAAACCGGGCTTAGTGACACAATTACGAAAATCATGATGATATATCGCTAAAAAGACGATACTCTTATGAACAGTTTCTGAAAATTTGATGGAATTATTACGTGCAGTAACAAAGTTATAGACTTTTAAACCTAACCACTCCCGTCAAGCCTTTCGAGCGATGTCGCAAACGTCATTCGAACGTCATTTGACGTAACGTTAACACAAATCCAGTATTTGGTAAATTATTGACGTAAACTTTTCAAATAATTGTCACTTTTTAGAATAATATTCTAATTCTAATAAAAAAGACAAAAATGTGAGCATTTGCTTAAAGCAAAAAGTACCATTAACACAACATCATCGAACAGTTCTGGGGCCTGCAGAGAAGACGTCGCATGATAAGTACTCCTGATTTGACGTGGAGACCATCGTCATAACCCATGGAATTATCAATGAAAGATTTGTGCAATCAGATAGATGCAGTAGCAAGTTGAGTGTTTGGTTTTATGGTTCCAATTTGTCTGACATTAATATGGTTAGACATTAAATTTACAATAACAACGCTAGCATATGTAGCAGATTATTACATAATGAAGCATTTAGAGACACGTGCTCATTTTAATCAAACCTAATATCAATAAACAACGTAAGTTAGATTTCAAAGAAAACCACAGAATTATCAAAAATTCCCATGATGTAGCAATATATAATATTTCACTTCATAAACATCCGGAAAAACTTTTTTAACATCTGAAAGCTTTCATGACTTTTTACTATTTTTCTAAGATTATCATTCGGAGGAAAAAGCTTTTTACGTACATTTATATGAAAGATTTGAAGATTTTTTTACTATTTTTCTAAGATCAGCAGATGGCGACAATGATGTCATAAACACGTGATCAGAAGATTATAACGTGATCTCAGATCTGATCAGAAGAGTGAATAACTCGATTATATCAGAAAAAAGATTTCTTAACATCTATAATACACGATGCATCAACTCAGCTTGAGGTTTTTGAGAGGTTCTTGTTTGTGGTATGATTTAGAAATGGTTTAGGCATAACTACAAAACGTAGATAAGTCTTACATGTAGTTGTACCACAACCAAGTCATTATGAACAAAGTTTGTTTTTCTATTTACACCAATGTAATCGTAAGCTACTTTGCAGGTTACAAGGTATTAAAAAGTATCAGATTCATTTCCCGTCAGAACAATTAGAATAGTGGTGACCGTACTTTCTTTCTCATTTTCATAATATTGCCATTTAGCAGAGGAACATCACAATACCTAATCGAATCAGGCTAATATTCGATCGGATACTATGTTTAACCATCACGTTTTGATATATACAGGAAGGCAATTTGGCATCAATGAGCGGGTTATTTGAAAAATATGACAGACACATTTTTATCATCAACTGACGTAGAAAACAAGAGTTACACCCCCAATATCTCCTAAACAAATACAGTTCAACCACATGTGAACAAACACTGTATTTATTGAATAAGCGGAAACCTACTATAAATGTTCTTGAAATATTCTTTAATATCTATACACCAACATTCGTTGCAAAATGTAAGTATTTTGTAAGTTTTGTTGTGTTATTGTGTACACACCTTATGAGGCTGTACATAATCATGTATATGATCATATTAAATTATTCTATTGTGCGATTGCGGTTGTAAACAAGTCAACATAGTAAAAATCCTTTAGACAAAAGTACAATGCATTTACAATTATACAACCTCTTTTGTCCCGAACGACCCTGGCTACATCCCTGCCTGTACTGAGACTGTTCACGTCATATAGATATAAGTATTGGCATACTACACGACTCATAGCTGCCAACTGTCTGCAGGAAATAAACCATACAATTATTATATGATTGTCGACATTAAGTGTTATAGTATGTCATAATAGTACTAGGTATTTGTACTTTTTTGTTAAAACTTTCATTGCACGGAAACATGTGTGTTCACAAAACAGGCTACAATGTACTTTTGCGTTTTCTCATTCATATATTAGCCCGAATCCTCATTCAAAGCAATCGGATAATAAGGGAAAATAAACAACAGTTTTGACCATGCACAGGTCTACATGCCAGAGAAGTTCAGTGTCGTTTTGTTTGGGTTTTAGCGCAAACAATGAAACGCGCTAGCAAAAAACGATTTACGAAAAAACTTACACAACCAAAGCAGTTGTGTACATTACTAGTTCAAAAATGCAACGCCCCTGCAAACTGAAAATACGATGTATGTGTTTGGCTCAATTATTTAACATTGCAAGAAGTGATATACGTGACTTTGCACCGTTAGAAATAGAAACAACTTTTCGGTTCATGTGTACATTTTGTTGGATCAAATCATAAGACGCATTCTCATCATATTTGGTTTGGTAACAAAGTGAATACCTCGGCGTCATTGTGGCAACAAAACTGTTCATAAATATTTATGCATGTTCTTTTATTACTACATCTGGTTAATTGCACAATTACTAGCTTATGTTAACCTCACGAAAACTCCACAAATTTGTGCACATTATCTTCTTCATATTCCATGAGAACAGATTATTAACAAAAATCAAGAGAGGAGATGGAGATGGATAGGACACGTCAGCCGATCGGAGCCAGACCAACCTACGGGTAGCTATATGAGATGGACCTCAACAGGAAAGTGATATAGGAGAAAACCAAAGGAAACCTGGCGAAGATCAACAAATCGAGCAATGACAGAGAATGGCTGGACATGTGGTCAAGTTGAGCGATTAATTGCGGATAGAAGTCATTGGCGTCATTTTGGTGATGGCCTTAAGGGCAAACCAGCCCGAAGAGGATTATGTTGGTATGCATTCCATGAGAACAAACTAATACATGCGTGGTGGTTTTGAAGTTCCCAGAGCAGAAACAGTATTTCATTGTAATGCCTCATCTGAAAACCTGGATATACTTCAAAGTGATTATATGTATAGAACGAATCCTGACAATGAGTTCAGTTCAATCACCATGTATGCTTACAACAATACTCACTTTAGCGACGACTTGGATGCTTTGCTTCAATTTTATTTTTCCAATCAGATGAATATGAAATGTTAAGTTGAGCTTACCTGTACACATTGATAATTAGGCCGGGCGTGCAGTCTAATATATAACTTGAATTATGTAGTAAGATGTGACAATCATCGCGGTGTGTAATAAGACCAACGCTTATTGGTATTCGGGCAAGCTCAAGATATGTAGCATTTTTAAAATGCACAAATTAACTGACTGTGTCAATAGTTGGTTCTTTGAAGTACTCGGCACAATGCCCACCACACAACTGAACAAGAAAAATAAAATACGTATGCACTGCAATACGTTAATTGACCAGAAACAATCAATTAAATGGTTGTAAATTGCAAATCCTGCAAACCTTTGCAGTTCACTTGCACAAACTGTATCAGGATTCTGTGTAGTTTGGTGTTTTATTCGATGCAATAAATTTCACAGAGTTTAGCCGGTGTCTAAATGATATCAAAGACAACTTTATATACTCGAACAGACATGTTTATGTTTGATTTTCATGGGAAAACTTCAATCAAAGACGCATTTTACTTTAAAAATACTTCTGCTTAATTACTGCTTTGCAATACCTTTGAAGTTTAGTGGAAAATGTATATTAGTACAACTTGTTTGATAAACATTTGAGCTGCATGTACAGATGGCAATCTGTATATCTTATGTCCAATAAAACTGTGCTAAACAGAATGCTATTTCACAACCACAAGACATAGTCTGGTACCATTATTTGATGTTTGTATTCAATGTTCTTAAACATTAATTTTAGGCCTCATGTAAGATATTTATTTCTAATAATTAGAAAGTGCCAATGTCAAGGACTAACCTAATATTAAGAGAGAAAAAAACATTTGTATTTATAATTTAACGTTTTGCACAATTCACGGACTGGATATTATACACATCATAACAAACAAACACGTAGGCAATAGTTTAGCCAAGTGTTTCTATCTTAGATCCAACTACTAAATCATTTATGTCGTGTTGTGTTATACTGGGAACAAATTAATTGGATATTATATTTGCAACATCATATGTACTGCTTGCCCTGTGAGATATTCATAAAATATGCATTCCTTGGATACAGATGGTAGGATTTATTTTACTTTCTTGTGTGTAGGCATTTGATAAATATAAACATACTTATATAACCTCAACAAAGTCATTTAATTAATGGCCATTATTATACGAGTACGTACAGTAATATAATAACGGTTAATGATGGTTAATATAAATATCAAGACCAAATACTGTTGTCATATTTTATGGTGGTATAAGCTGAGCATAGCCTTTATTTGCTTTATTTTTTCTACTGAAAGTTGGCAGTCGTATGTGTGTGCCTACACCCAGACTTGAACCCGGATTGCCAGATTAGACGACAAGCGCACTAACCACTGAGCTACGGAGGTATATGTACATGTACTTATTGTTAATAAACCGCTCGAAGCGTCTCATATAGCAAATTCAGTTTTTAAAAATTTCTTCTAACTTGTATTATGTCGATTGTGAAATAAGTTTTTCTAACTTATATTAATCTCTCTCGACACCTTATTCCTGATGTTATCCATCGCCACGAGATTTCAGCATAAGCTTGAGATTTTTTCTCAAGTAAGAAAAAAGTATCGACGCAATTTGAGAAGATCTGGGCTGCTGTATCGCCTCTCTCAAATTTAGTGTTTTCTCAAATGTGTCGATTATTTTCTACACATTTTAATATTAAATTATAAAATTTGTGGAAACTTATCTACAGCCATTTATATAATGTATAAGATTAATAACGAATATTCAAACACGAAGGTAAGGCAGCTGTGTTTATCCGAATAATTTGTTAGAATTTAGTGAGAACATAAAATCTTAATATATTTTCAAATTAGCAAATAATACGCACATGTTATTCAAATCTGTATTTTAACTAGGGATGGCAACGAGTACCCGAGTACTCGAGTACTCGTTCAAACGTCCGATTATCGAATAGTAAAACCAGTATTCGAGTACTCGAAAAATTATTTTAATCCTGTGTAATACAGAAGGTTTCCAAGTTTTATCTGGTCAACTTAAATAACAACTTACAACGTGTCATCAATCCTTAATCGCCGCCGCGAGGTCGCTAATTGCAAGCGTAATCAAAACACAGGCCTGTCAATCACCGTCTGTTAGTTAGTTTATGACACGTAGCTAGGGGTTCTTTCGTTGACACCATCCCGAGTAATGTCATCAATTTTTAATTGGCAGTTGTTGTTTATTGGGGGTGACAATCGATTAAGAAATAAAAAAATATTACTTTAAATTTAAATCGTCCTCGTGCGTATATGAACGAACAATTACTCTGTGAATTGGTCACGCTTTGTAAATATTATGTCACCGGTCGATAAGAGTAGTTCCCCTTTGTTGTTTATTTGTTTTTATTCGATTTTCTAGCGTTATTGATTAAAAGTTATCTTGATTTTACACTGTATTGGGTTGTTTTGTCATACGTTTTTATTATTGTTATTGGTTCATAGTTCTTCTACCGATCTAGATTTGATCAACAACTGAGCAGAACGGACAGCCAAACGCGCTGTTTTATTTGAAGTTGAACACGCCCGTTTGCAGTACAACATTTCTATTTACCAAATATCATGGACATTAATTGTTTTCCGAGTACCCGAGTACTCGATCGGAAGAATGACCGAGTACTCGAGTACCGATTTTAGTACTCGTTGCCATCCCTAATTTTAACATTTCCAAAAAATCAGCTTTTCATTAATTTTAAAATACATGTACGTGTTTACCTACTAACCGAACAATCATATTAATGACACTTATGACAGTCTACCAATACCATGTTCATCGTATAACACTACTTTTGTACTATTGTTGGTACAAATTTAATTTGATTTAAAAAAAACTTAAATTTTAGTAATCTTTGTAACGTTTGTATGACATAACTTCTTCGGTGACAATGTTCGTTGCATCAATGAATACTCGTCAATAAACAATTGATCGTCATCATTATCATCATCATCATCATCATCATCGTCTTCATCATTTTAAGTAATCGCATCATTCAGAACACCCTTTAGGTTAGGTACATTAACTTGTTCCAAGCGAACATACTCCAGGTTACGTACATTGCTCCAAGCGATAAGCTGTAAAAGTGCACTTACAATTAACAATTAACAAAACCTAAATTTGCGGAATTGCACACGTACTCGAACGTATCATGCACGAGTAAAAAATTACAAAAAACTACACTCATTTCAAAACATGTTCCTGTAATTTCAGGCTTACCGATAATGAAGGTACACCATACGGCTTTATTATTGTAAATTTGAACATACGAACGTCGGTATTACCCAGAAAATGCTATAACGTGCTGATATTATTTGCTTTTAATTAAATAATATATCTACATGCTCATATTTAAGCCTTGGATACCTTTCAGCATACTGATACCCCATTATAACAAAGATAAGTTTTATATTGAAGACGGACTGCTCAAAACATGCACACGTGTATTGAGTCTGTGTGAGCATTCTACATAATTATATACTATATTTGTGTTAATGTGTCAATTATCATATAGGTTCATTATTGTCACTGTAATATGTATATAAAATTGTAATTGTAATTTATATGTAAATAGCCATTGTATTGTATATATACATAGAATATCACCTTTAAAGGTGGAAATAAAGATATTGTATTGTATTGTATTGTATTGTATCATGGATTCAAAAGTTGCACATACAATCTTCAGGACGGAGAATCTTATCAGTGGTCAGCGGATTCAAGTAGAATAAAAACGTTTCTTATCTAAATGTTCACGCCAGTCTTCAGATGGAGTGTGTGTTTCTTTGCGTTCGGCTGTGTGTGGTATCCTCTTATTCTTTCGGACCAGACCACCATTTGTGCTCGGTTCAATGATACACACCAGACAAGTGCTTGGTTGCAAAGCAAGTATCCCGGTGTGTTCATAGATAACAATTATTAAACACGATTAAAGAAATACAACCAGACAAGGCTTTTAATTGACACGTCAGAACGTACATGTATGGCTTCCGTGTCTAACAATCCCTTCGTTGATTATGCGCTCAAATTAAGTCAATCTTAGATACATGTCCATCTGTCTGTAAGTCTATATTTCAGTGTTTCCGTTAGGTGTTTACTATATGGTGTGCACGTCCTGTTTGAGCCAACTTAATTAAATTTAATATTTATTTTATTTCCAACGAAATAGGATTGGACAACAGGCTTAGGCTATGTTAGCCATCTCCTTAAAAGTTACAAATTACTCAATTTATAACAATCAATATGTATATACAATGAACAATGTCGATACATTTGACATTCATAAAAAAGTTTGCTATAATCTGAAAACAAGGAGAAAAATGTACACGACAGAAAAGTCAATGTACAACAAGATAGGATGGGGGGAAGAGAGAGGGAAAGAAAGAGTATCGATCAGTTGCGAGAGAAAGGGGTGTAGGGTTTATTGCAATTAAACACATTTTTATGAAGAAAAATCTGCTATTTTAACATTAATGTAATTGTCATGTTGAGACAATGATTATTAGAATCTTGTATCTGACGAGAAATACGCACAGTAATACCGATATTACATAAAATGCTATAAAATCCATACCATTCTATTGAATGTCGCCTTTAATGTGGCAAGTGTTTGTTACATAAATAATAAATTATCTCATGTAATGATTTATTAAGTGGAATCAACTGTCAAAGTAATAATTACAATGAAGAGTTATGTGCCTTGAGTAACAGTGTTTATGACTTTACAAAGACACCCACATCATGGCATAACCGCCCTGATGAAATAGATGTTCTACTTTCATTTTTTGTACTCGCTGGTAGAAACAATGTCATAAACATATTTGTCTAGATAGGCACTAAGGATTACATCAGCAGATTACGGTATTTATTTAAATATTAGATTTTCGCGAAGTCAATATTTTGCTAATTTGTTATTGTAAATCTTCAACAATCAGTGGTTAGTCAAGTATCCATACTAACATATTTCTAGATGAAAAGTACGCTGGTTGAACGAGAATGTTGTCGTGTAGCATGGCGCGATTCACGATTTTTAAGACTCAGAAATAACTTTGTTCTGCGATTGACTGTCGCAGTTAATGTTAACAAACATACAATTATGCTAACATCTTACATTCGCATACTAATGTACTTATAATCCTTATGTAACGAAGTTTTACTACAATCGCATGTTCCAAACAAGCGCTATGGCGATTGTCCGGGTATTAAATGAACAACCGTCGTACTGCGAATATTAATGCATCGCGATTTGTGCTGAGTTTACGGTTTGTATTGAGTCTGTGGTATGAAACCTGTTCATACAGCATTAGGAATGGGAAATCTGCAAGTCGTTAAATGTAATACACCGGTGTATGTGTAGCCGGTAACAAATTCAAGCAGAGGACCTGAGGCAAATATTTCTCACTCAGACTACAGATGTTGACAAGCAGTATGTCTATACCAAAGCTTCCTAGTCATGAAAGTAACATAATGGGCTTACTTCTTTCTATTTGGCTGTCCAAATCGCTCGTGAATAGCCTACCAACGTGCTCATGCTCGTGAGACAAACCATATATAATAAATTTATAATATCAGTTTAGACATTTGTGAAATTCAATGAGCACTTTCAAAGATTTAGTGCAAGACGGGAAACGCCAGAAGCACGGAAATTGTGAAAACGTCAGGATTGGCTTTCAGTATAGTTCCAAGAGGCACACAGAGCCTGTACATTCTTGGTCTACGCAATGCTGGACTCAAAATAAAAATCGGTACCCAGAAGAGATAAATCCGGAGACCGATGCTATTGTTTATCCTTAATTTGTTAGTTGTCTCAAGTGTAACATGAGCAATTTTTTTCTTTCTATTGTTTTTCTTTCTTTACAAGAATTACGATTTTTCGTCACATGAATTGTGTGCCAATCAACATACCGGTTATTATGTGTCTACTATAGTGGGTGTAAGAAATAACTAAGGATGAAAACTTGAAATCAGCGCATTGACCAGTCTGGCCCCGATCTCCCGAAAACATCTCAATCTGAGACAAATCTCATCTCAAATTTACCAATCGTCAGTCTCAACATTGGCATCAAAACAACATACACTATTCCTAGCATCTCATATTCAGACACTTTATCTGATTTGGACAAACACTCAGTTTGAGATGAGATTTCTGTTTGAGATGCTTCGTAGGATTTGGACCAGTACAATGTACGTCGAGCAATGTACTAGAGTCATGTTCAGAAAATGTTATCATGACTGCAAGCATTTTGACATGGAGTGTTTTTTAGCATCTGTTCACTTAACACGGATTCTGAATGACGTTAATTCCCGACAATGCTTGCCAAACAGTAAACGTCTACACATTATAACTACCACCATGTCATGTAAATATTTATACAGGAATACAAGTATTTACAACACGATTATTGCTGTTCTGGCAATGGTTTGTTTACGTGCAGTTTCGATGCAGTTAGGATGTATGTACCTCGTAATAATGACAGCTAACTAGGGCACTCTTCTAAATGAAGGTTAGAATGTGAGTAAAATATGGTTCATTTACCCGCATTATGGATGCAGTTTTACATGCACCTCGTAATTATGACATCTTCCATGTGCTATCAAAATAATGACAACTTTCCTGCATTACTAGAATACTCTTCTAAGTGAAGGTTCGAATGTGAGTATAATACATATGGAAGCAATAAAAATATTGTTTGAATGTTTGTGATATTGTTTAATATTATATAAGCCGTTGGGGGATGTGAAGGCGATGAAAAGCATGGGAACAGAGACAACCGTTTAAACGAAATGGAGCACTTACTATTTTTTTAAACACATATAATGCTGTATACCCATGTCCCAATGCTGTACCAGAATAGTGAAAAGGAAGAATGTCATGTTTGAACGGACGTATTTTTTACTACTAGTATTATGAAATACATTAAAATGTATTATAGGAGCTTTCTGTGAACACTTTCGTATGGTACAGCTTATACCAGGGTACGATGGACACAACCACATTTCGACGGTCTACGTCATGGACTGTTCACTACATCTGTTTTACGCAAATCTATTACAAGTTAACAACTTTAAGATTAGATACGTCAAGTACAAGAAAGTCAAGGACACGGTTTGATAGAATCTGATCTAAATACTAGGGCTTAGTTAATGCTAATATAAATCAGCCAGAGGATAGCTATGACACAATCTTTACTGATCAGTGATCAGGTGTTAGGACAGGTGTTTGTTGCCGATAAACAAAGCGCTACGTAGTGCTTTCCATGGGAGATAATCCATGCCTTCTATATTTAATAGAACGGGGGTAACTGAATGAAGACGCTTGGTAGCGCTTGGCTAAGGTAACAGACACCAGGTGTTTGTTCGTGATGACATCATTAATGTGGTAAGGTATATAACTATAAAACATCTACTTTCATACCGGAAACAAGGAAACATATTGACACAGGCTATGTGTTAGTGGCAATGAAATTAGCTATTCTAGAATTATATCATAAAGTAATATGTTTATTAAAAATTTAAGCGTTAAATGACTCACGTTTGCTGACTCTACTCAAGTTAAATAGATCGGAAATGGACTGAATTAACCCGATGAAAACCATCAAATTGACTTCAATTGTCGCTTATTTGATGACTTATACTGAAACAACCTTTGTGCACCAACCATTTCAGATGTGTCTGATGGATAATTGGTTGTTGTCTAAAGGTTGTGACAATGTACAATTGTCACAGTGTGAACCTATTTACTAAAGGGGAAAACTTGGGGGTAAGAAGCCGGTTAGCTCAGTCGGTAGAGAATTCGCCCTGTACGCGAAGGGTCTCGGCTTCAAGTCCCTGTCTGGTTGCATTTTATTTTTTCCATGTTACACAATTATCATCAATGTACTTGTGTAACAGATTATTGACAGAAGTCTGTAAAAAATACATGGCATACGAAGTAATATCTTGTAACATGCGTTTCGGTTTCATCAAGAGTTGATACGTCAGTGCTTTGATTAAACTTGTAGATTGACATTTAAGGTGTTGGAGGTTGTCATTATTACCGACGAACCATGTCCGTGGCTAATAAATCTATGTTAATCAGTCATTAATTTGCAGTTTAATCTTAAATGGTCATTATTCGCTTTAAGTATTTTCATTAAGCGGAAAATCAATTTTGGATTGTTTGTTCCCTGATAGTATGTTCGGCATAACTAACCAATACGTACAGTACTGTTGCGTGCTATTGTAGGCTGATTACTTAATGGATCGATAATCATATCTCGATTACCAAAACAACAGAACAGAAATAAACGAAATTTGGATGCAATTGTATTTAGACCACTATTATTCTAAATGGTGGTGTTTCACAAACGACCAGTTGTCATACTGCTGTTTTCGATACAAAATTTCGCTTTTGCAAAATATTGGTGCTTAAATTACTGGTTTGTCGAGTAGATCTAGTTACGGGAGTTCCCATCCTCGAAAACCAAGAGCGAATCCGCTGCCGAAATGGAATCACCAACTAGCGAGTACAGGAGCAGAGTGTCGTCTGGGTTTTCGAGGATGCGGGAACCCCTGAAGTATGAAATATCACTTCCTCGAAAACCCAACGGTGAATCCGCTCCCGAAATCCCAACATCAACTAGCGACTGTACAGGAGCGGAGTGTCGCCTGGGTTTCCGGGGATGTGGGGAATCCCTGTAGTATGAAATATCACATAATTTGTCAGCTAATGTCTTTAAAATAGTGTTATTTGTTGTACCGAATACATAGAAATGACAAAAATTACCCCCTGCAAAAATACCCCAGGCCAACAAGTGTGAAAATCAGGAAAAATACATTATCGACACAGTTAGTGTCAGAATGTTAGATGCCTCCGATGCCTGTGTTTCATAGTATGCGTTTGTAGAAAACCGTAAAATCTTTATATTTCGTGGGGTAAAATTTTCGTTGTTTTCGTGGTTGACTCTAACCACGAAATCGAATATTCAAGAATAATTAATCATTGACTGTCCCAACAATGGTTTTATTCATCATGTTTTGTAATCGACGAATTCACAAACCCATCAATTATCAATTGATAAAAAAAACCCACCGAAATGATATTCCCGCAAAAATTAATAAATTTACCATACTAGATCGCTTCCTAGACTCCTGCAGTCTGCATAACTCACATATCATTATGACATAATCATATATTTACATATAATACACCAGTACATATGACATGTCGACGAACACCAATATAACTGATAAGCGCGGCCTGGTAGGCGGTGAACTATTGCAGAAATGCACTTAACGACGCACGCAAGTTTTTATCACAACTGAGAGACATTAATAAAGACCGCTGCTGACATATGAAAAACTTGGAGAAAAAGTTAATTTTATTAACACATTGTCAGATGGTTTCCACATTAGGCTTTGACCTCGCAATGGTTACTAGTATAAGACATACACACAGCATCTTTTTCTTTCTATGTGAACTATTGTGAAGCGTATTTCGTTATTTTGTTTTGGGAACTAAAAGTAAGTATTCGATCATTATTTGAGTCAAATGGAATCAGTCCGGTAACATTATATCGCTGACTGAGAATGAGAAGGCCATAAGTCCAAAATCGATATTTTGAGAAAAAAAGAAAAAAAAACTGTCAAAAATACTGTTTACTTTTGATAAAACAAGCCGTTTCAACTTCTGTTTTGTCAACATGACAAGTTCGGATTTGCATGAAAAGTCTCATAAGAAGGGCCTTGTGGTGCTGATTTTTCTATGTGTCAGTCTTATAAGCCAGCGATATATAATTATGCATTATATCATCTATAGCAGGGTGTCCAAGCACTTTTTCTTGTACATATAAATGAATATGTAAAACAAATATTAGAGTGTGGGGATAATTTATCTACATATTCATTGATTTAATTACAAGGGCCTGTAGTCCAAGCAAGTACAACTGTAACATCGACTAGTAGTATTTCATCAGCATGCACTGGCGCCCTGTCTTAAGTCAAATGATCTTTAGGAGCAATGTATCAGACGGATGAATCTTTATCTTTGTTTCAAGCAATGCTATATAAGAATGACAATGTATAAGCTCGGCCATTTGGGCATCACCGGTTCAGGCCATGTTTCGGGAGGGGTGTTCTTTTGCCGGAATTGATATCCCTTTATGTAATTAACATTGTGTGAAAACTAGAATACATATAACGTCATCAGGCAGTGTTGAGACCGGTACAAAAATCGTTACGTTACTATTGATTTGACGTGGAAACCATCGTCATAACCCATGAAATTATCAATGAAAGATTTTAGCAATTAGATAGATGCAATAGTAAGGTAAGTGTTTGGTTTTATGGTTCCAATTTGTCTGACATTAATATGGTTAGACATTTAATTTACAACAACAACGCAAGCATCTGTAGCAGATTATTACATAATGAAGCATTTAGAGACACGTGCTCATTTTAATCAAATCTAATACCAATAAACAACGTAAGTTAGATTTCAAAGAAAACCACAGAATTATCGAAAATTCCCATGATGTAGCAATATATAATATTTCACTTCATAAACATCCGGAAAAAAACTTTTTTACATCTGAAAGCTTTCATGATTTTTTACTATTTTTCTAAGATTAACATTCGGGGGGGGGAGCTTTTACGTACATTTGTATGAAAGATTTGAAGATTTTTTACTATTTTTCTAAGATCAGCAGATGGCGACAATGATGTCATAAACACGTGATCAGAATATTATCACGTGATCTCAGATCTGATCAGAAGAGTGAATAACTCGATTATATCAGAAAAAAGATTTCCCAACATCGATGATACACGACGCATCATCACAGCTTGTAGTTTTTGAGAGGTTTTTGTTTGTAGCTGGATTTAGATATGGTTTAGACATAACTAGATAAGTCATATATGTAGTTGTACCACTACGGAGTCTTTATGATCAAAGCTTTCTTCTATTTACACCAATGTAATCATAAACTACTTTGCAAGTTACAAGGTATTAAAAAGTATCAGATTCATTTCCCGTCAGAACAATTAGAATAGTGGTGATCGTATTTTCATTCTCATTTCATAATTGCCATTTAGCAGAGGAACGTCACAATGCATAATCGAATCAGGCTAATATTCGATCGGATACTAAGTTATAACCAACACGTTTCGATATATACAGGAAAGCCATTTGGCATCAATGAGCGGGTGATTTGAAAAATATGATAGACACATTTTTATCATCAACTGACGTAGAAAACAAGAGTTACATCCCCAATATCTCCTAAACCAATATAGCTTAACCACATGTGAACAAACACTATATTTATTGAATAAGCGGAAACCCACTATAAAAGTTCTTGAAATATTCTTTAATATAGTTATATACACCAACATTCGTTGCAAAATGTAAGTGTTTTGTAAGTTTTGTTGTGTTATTTTGTACACACCTTATGATCATGTATATGATCATATTAAATTATTCTATTGTGCGATTGCGGTCGTAAACAAGACAACATAGTAAAAAGTGTAATCCTTTAGACAAAAGTACAATGCATTTACAATCACAATCTCTTTTGTCCCGAACGACCCTGGCTACACCCCTGCCTGTACTGAGACTGTTCACGTCATATAGATGTAAGTATTGGCATACTACACGTCTCATAGCTGCCAACTGTCTGCAGGAAATAAACCATACAATTATTATATGATTGTCGACATTAAGTGTTATAGTATGTCATAATAGTACAAGGTATTTGTACTTTTTTGTTAAAACTTTCATTGCACGGAAACATGTGTGTATACAAAACTAGCTATTTTCGCATTATCTCATTCATATATGAGCCCGAATTCACCCGCGAAACAATCTGATCACATAGGAACTAAAAAAGCTTTGGCCATACACAGGTCTACATGCCAGAGAAGTTCCGTGTCGTTTTGTTTGAGTTTCAGAACAAACAATGAAACGCGCAAGCATAAAACGATTTACGGGAAAAAACTAACACATCCAAAACAAGCATTACTAGGTCCATAATGCAAAGCCACTGCACGATGTATGTGTTTCATTCAATCATTAAACATTGCAATAAGTGATATTCGTGACATTGCACCGTTAGAAAAGGGAGGACAAAATAGAAATACCTACTCTGTTTGTATCGTACATTTTGTTGGAACAAATCATAAGACGCATCCTCATCATATTTGATTTGGTAACAAAGTGAATACCTCGGCGTCATTGTGGCAACAAAACTGTTCATAAATATTAATGCATTTTCTTTTATTACTACATCTGGTTAATTGCGCCATTACTAGCTTATGTAAACCTCGAGAAAACTTCACAAAGTGTGCATATTATCTTCTTCATATTCCATGAGAACAGATTAATTACAGAAATCCAGAGACGAAGATAGAGATGAATACCGGTAGGACACGTCAGCCGAATGAAGCCAGACTCTAACCCACGGGTAGCTATGAGAAGGACACCAACAGGAAAGAGAAATAGGGGAAGACCAAAGGAAACATGGCGAAGATCAACACATCGAGAAATGACAGAGAAAGGCTCGACATGGGGTCAAGTGGAGCTATGAGCTGCGGATAGAAGTCATTGGTGTGATGGCAAACCAGTACGAAGAACATTAGGTAGGTAGGAATTCCATGAGAACGTATAACATCAATTGGATTAACAATTAAGTTACTATATCTACAGAACCGTTTATTAAGTGACTGTGTCCATAGTTGGTTCTTTGAAGTACTCGGCACAATGCCCACCACACAACTGAACAAGAAAAATAAACTACGTATGCACTGCAATGCGTTAATTGACCAGAAACAATCAATTAAATGGTTGTAAATTATAAATCCTGCAAACCTTTGCAGTTCACTTGCACAAACTGTATCAGGATTCTGTGTAGTTTTGTGTTTTATTCGATGCAATAAACTTCACAGAGTTTAGCCGATGTCTAAATGATATCAAAGACAAATTTATATTCTCGAACAGACAGGTTTATGTTTGATTTGCATGGGAAAACTTCAATCAAAGACACATTTATACTTTAAAAATGCTTCTGCTTAATTACTGCGTTGCAACTTGCAATACCTTTGAAGTTTAGTGGAAAATGTATATTAGTACTACTTGTTTGATAAACATTTGAGCTGCATGTGCAGATTGCAATCTGTATATCGGATGTCCAATAAAACTATGCTAAACAGAATGCTTTTTCACAACCACAATATTGCAGTCATTTGAAGACATAGTCTGGTACCATTATTTGATGTTTGCATTCAATGTTCTTAAACATTAATTGTCATAAATGACAACAGTAAACAGTTATCTCTAGCATTATAATAAGGTCGGTTACAAATTAATTGGATATTATATTTGCAACATCATATGTACTGCTTGCCCTGTGAGATATTTATGAAATATGCATTCCAAGGATATAGGTGGTTGGATTAATATTACCTTCTTCTGTGTAGGCATTTGATAAATATAAATATACTTATATAACCTCAACATTGTCACATTATTAATGACCATTATTATACGAGTGCGTACAGTAATATAATAACGGTTAATGATGGTTAATATAAATATCAACACCAAATACTGTTGTCATATTTTATGTTGGTATATGATGAGCATAGCCTTTATTTGCTCTATTTCTACTGAAAGTCGGCAGTCAAATACATGTATATGTGCATCCACCCGGATTTGAACCCGGTTCGCCAGATTAGACGGCAAGCGCACTATCCACTGAGCTATGGAGGCATTATGTACATGCACTTATTGTTGATAAACCGTTCGAAGCGTCTTAGATAGCAAATTTAGGTTTATAACTTAAAACTAACTTTTAAATACGGTTTTCTAACTTATATTAATCTCTCTCGACATCTCATTCCTGATGTTATCCATCACCACGAGATTTAAGCATAAGCTTGAGATTTTACTCAAGTTAGCAAAAGAAAAAAAGAAATTTAAGAATATTTGAGCTGCTATGTATATCCCTCTCTCAAATTTAGTGTTTTCTAAAAGTGTTTTCAAAAATTATGTTGTTCAAACAGTTTCGATTATGTTCTTAACATTTTAATATTAAATTTTAAAGTCTGTGGAATCTTATCAACATCCATTTGTATAATGTATAAGATAAATAACGAATATTCAAACACGAAGGCAGGGCAGCTGTGTTTATCCGAATAAATTGTTAAAAATTAGTTCGAACATCCAGTGATATAATCATCAATAACAATACAGGTTCTCATATAGACAACTATAAATGAGTCCAGGACCCGATCTCCCGAAGCATTTCAATCTGAGAAATGTCTCTGAATCTCAAATATTGGCATGCGTCTTAATTATAATGTCTATGCAAATCTAAACTAAAAGCATCAGCATCAGCATGTAACATAAATGGTATTCTGAGTCAATAACAGAAGAAAAGAGTTAGAATTTCACATTTATCTCTAATCGTGACTCTGGTTTTAGCAAATTCTCAATTTGAAATGAGATTTCTACTTGCGATGCTTCGGGAAATCGGGACCAGGATTATTAGAATCTTTTATATGCCAGGAAACACTAAATTTGTCTTTACATCGTACGCCTGTTCAAGGAGGAAGTGTCAGAAAAGAAAACGAAAGATAAATTTTAATGAAACATCTTTGCCTAATGAAAGTGTAACTAAAAAGCTTTGTGTCGCAAATTAAATACGCCGTGACCATTTAGATATTCGTCATCAAAAAGAAAACTTCAGCATCACCTTGTGATTTGTATCGGCACGAAGAACCCCAGTGAAAAGCCAGAAAATAAATATAGAGTAAAGACTCATAAAACACTTTATTCGCGTAATTTAATACATGTTCAAGGTTATGATTCTATAAAATTATAAAAGAACATGAAATAATATGTCTATTTTGTTTTGTTGGAAAGATCCAATAGCACAGATTTTGGTTGTATTCTTTGTTTTTGTTTACTTTAAAATTAATGTTATTGTTCAACAATGCTTGCTGAATATGTTATGATACTGCCTGGAACATTTTGGTTCACAAAGCATCAGATCACACTGCCTTTATAACATTGATCATCTGCGCTAATGAGCCTTTAAAACTACAATTTGTAAATAAAAATATCAAACAAATTTACGTAATTATTAGTATATTGGTTGCACAAAAAGTGACCATTTGTCTACTATGACCTCTCGGCAATGACCCCTTTATAAATACAAATGTAGTATACAAAGTATTTACTAAGGTGGCACTGTGGTCGAGCGGATAGCCAGCTTGACTGCTGATCAATAGGTCCCTTGTTCGAACCTCGACCGGTGCACTTGGTTATTCATGGAACGCTTTTCCGTGTTTCCCACCCAACTAGACATGATCTATTTGAAAGGTAACCCAGAGGTAGTCTCGAATGTATCAGTACGTTAAAGAACCAATGTCTGAAGGGCAGTGCGCCCATATACATGGTAACACCATACTGTGTTCTCTACTTGCTGCCTCTTAAGCAAAAACAAATGACCAATTTGAAATAAGTGTCAAAGGTACAATGCATTTAACAAGATGAATGCATTATAGAGATGAGAGCGAATATTGAATTTCACTCTTATGAATGTAGCAAACAATAAAACTTCACTTAAAGACCACCTTAAAACCATAAAAACATGCATGAAGTACCTAGCAAACACAATAAAACCAGCCAGAATGCCCCGGATAGCTCAGAATTAATAAAAATAGATGCGGACTACGGATACCCGATGTCACCATCCCTTCTTTCAGGCTTTTATCGCTGCACTGACGGACTAAAACAGACCGCCGATAGGTGGCTTAAACTTATGGCTAGGTGGTTATCGCATACACGCCGCATATAAAACAAGACAATGAACTTACTTTGGTGGAAATGCGTCCGTCAAGTGACAAAAAACATCAAAATATCGGCCATTGGCACCAATCTCCATTGAAAGTCTTACTTAAACCACCAATCTCCATGCTTTAGGTTAGACCCCTTGATGTACCTCGTAATAATGACAACTTCTCTCTGTATTACTAGAATACTCTTCTTAGTGAAGGCTAGAATGTGAAGGCTAGTAAATATGGTTTATTAACCTACATTTTGGATGCAGTTTAACCAACCGGAACACCTCGTACATTTCTCATTTCGAATCATAAGGATAAATGCCGAACGGACGTTCCGATTGCAGTTTTACATGTACCTCGTACTAAGATAAGATAAGATATTGTTTATACTAATGACAGCTTCTCTGTAGAATACCCTTCTAAGTGAAGGTTTTGTTCGAATGAGTTAATACATATGGAACCAAGTAAAATATTGTTTGAATGTGTGAGACAGTTGTTTAAAATAAATGAAGCGTATACTATTGTTAAGCACAGGTAATGATGTATACTCATGGGTCAAAGGTGTACAAGTATGGTGCAAAATGAAGAATGTCATGTTTGAACGGAAGTATTTTTTACTACTAGCATTATGAAACACATTGAAAAGTATTATAGGAGCTTTCTGTGAAAACTTACGTATGGTACAGCTTATACAAGGGTACGATGGACACAACCACATGTTAACGTTCGACGTCATTGACTGTTCACTACATCTGTTTTACGCAAATCTATTACAACAACTTTAATATTAGATACGTCAAGTACAAGAAAGTCAAGGACACGGTTTGATAGAATCTGATCAAAATACTAGGGCTTAGTTAATGCTAATATAAATCAGCCAGAGGATAGCTATGACAAAATCTTTACAGAATCAGTAAATATCATTAATTTTCAGTAAATACCAGTGATCAGGTGTTTGTTGCCTATAAGCAAAGTGCTACGTAGTGCTTTTCACGGAAGGTAATATCAAGACTTCTATATTTAATTGAACTGGAGGTTACCAAAAGAAGGCGATCGACAGAGCTTTGCTTACGTACCAGACACCAGGTGTTTGTCTGTGATAACATCAATAATGTGGTAAGGTATATAACTATAAAACATCTACTTTCATACCGGATACAAGGACACATATTGACACAGGTTATGTGTAAGTGGCAATTAAATTAGCTATTCTAGAATTATATCATAAATTAATATGTTTATTAAAAAGTAAAGGGTTCAAAGGCTCACGTTTGCTGACTCTACTCAAGTCAAGTTAAATAGATCGGAAACGGACTGAATTAACCCGATGAAAATCATCAAATTGACTGCAGTCGTAGCTAATTTGATGTTTTACACTGAAACAACCTACATATATGCTTTATGACTTCATTACCAATCCGGATGTATATGATGGAGAATTGATATTGAGATGCAACATTCGCCCTGTACGCGAAGGGTTCCGGGCTCCGGTCCCGGTCTGGTTGCACATTTTTCTTTCCATGTTACACACCATTATTATCAATGTATTTGTGTAACAAATTATTGACAGAAGTCTGTTTAAATTAAATGACATACGTAGTAATATCTTTTAACATGCGTTTCGCTTTCAAAAAGAGTTTATACTTCAGTGCTTTGATTAAACTTTGAGATTGACATTCAAGTAGTTGAAGGGTGGCATTATTGCAACTCAGAACGAACCACAACCGTTGCTAATTAATGTATGTTAATCAGTCATTAATTTACAGTTTAATCTTAAATGATCATTATTCGCTTAAAGTATTTTCATTAAGCGGAAAATCAATTTTTGATTGTTTGTTCCAAGATGGTATGTTAGGCATGTGTTACCAATACGTACAGTACTGTTGAGTGTTGTTGTAGGCTGATTATGAGCTTAATATCTGTCGATTGCCATATCTCGATTACCAAATAAACGAAATTTGGACGCAGCTGTATTTAGACTACTAATATTCTAAATGGTGGTGTTTAACAAACGACCCGTGTCATACTCCTGTCTTCGATAAAAAATCGATTTTGCAAAATATTGGTGCTTAAATTACTGATTTGTCGAGTAGATCTAGTTTCGGGAACACTTCCTCGAAAACCCAACGGTGAATCCGCTCCCGAAATCCCAACATCAACTAGCGACTGTACAGGAGCGGAGTGTCGCCTGGGTTTCCGGGGATGTGGGGAATCCCTGTAGTATGAAATATCACATAATTTGTCAGCTAATGTCTTAAAATATTGTTATTTGTTGTACCGAATACACAGAAATGACGAAAATTATCCCCTGCAAAAACACTGAGGGCCAACAAGTGTGAACATCAGGAAAACTACATTACTGACACTGTTAGTGTCAGAATGCTATGCCATCTGATGCGAGCCTCACAGTATGCGTTTTGTAGAAAACTGTCAAATTATTACCTTTCGTGGTGGTCAATTTTCGTTGTTTTCGTGATTTACTTTTACCACGAAATCGAATCTCAAAGAATTATTGATATTCGACCTTCTTAACAATGTTTTGTATACATCATATTTTGTATGCATAATCGACGAATTCACAAACCCATCAATTATCAATTTATAAAAAAACGAAATGTTATTCCCGCGAAAATAAATGATTTTACCATACCAGATCGCTTCCTAGACTCTTGCAGTCTGCATAACCAACATATCATTCTGACATAATCATATATTTACATATAATACACCAGTACATATGACTTATCGACGAACACCAATATAACTGATAAGCGCGGCCTGGTAGGCGGTGAACTATTACAGAAATGCACTTAACGACGCACGCAAGTTTTTATCACAAAACTGAGAGACATAAATAAAGACCGCTACTGACATATGAGAAAAACTTGGGAAAAAAGTTAATTTTATTAACACATTGTCAGATGGGTTCCACATTAGGCTTTGACCTCGCAATGATTACTAGTATTAGACATACACACGGCATTTTTTTCTTTCTTTGTGAACTATTGTGAAGCGTATTTCGTTATTTTGTTTTGGGAACTAAAAGTAAGTATTCGATCATTATTGGAATCAAATGGAGTCAGTCCGGTAACATTATATCGCTGGCTGAGAATGAGAAGGACATAAGTCCAAAATCGATATTTTGTGAAAAAAAGAAAAAAACTGTCAAAAATACTGTTTACTTTTGATAAAACAAGCCGTTTCAACTTCAGTTTTGTCAACATGACAAGTTCGGATTTGCATGAAAAGCCTCATAAGAAGGTCCTTGTGGTGCTGATTTTATATGTGTCAGTCTTTTAAGCCAGCGGTATATAATTATGCATTATATCATCTATAGCAGGGTGTCCAAGTACATGCTCTTGCACAAATATATGAATATGTAAAATATCAGCATGCACTGGCGTCCTGTCTCAAGTCAAATGATCTTTAGGAGCAATGTATCAGACGGATAAATCTTTATCTTTGTTTCAAGCAATGCTATATAAGAATGACAATGTATAAGCTCGGCCATTTTGGCATCACCGGTTCAGGCCATGTTTCGGGAGGGGGTGTTCTTTTGCCGGAATTGATATCCCTTTATGTAATTAACATTGTGTGAAAACTAGAATACATTTGTACATATAACGTCATCAGGCAGTTTTGAGACCGGTACAAAAATCGTTACGTTACTACTGATTTGACGTGGAAACCATCGTCATAACCCATGAAATTATCAATGAAAGATTTTAGCAATTAGATAGATGCAATAGTAAGGTAAGTGTTTGGTTTTATGGTTCCAATTTGCCTGACATTAATATGGTTAGCCATTAAATTTACAATAACAACGCAAGCATCTGTAGCAGATTATTACATAATGAAGCATTTAGAGACACGTGCTCATTTTAATCAAATCTAATACCAATAAACAACGTAAGTTAGATTTCAAAGAAAACCACAGAATTATCAAAAATTCCCATGATGTAGCAATATATAATATTTCACTTCATAAACATCCGGAAATTTTTTTTTACATCTGAAAGCTCTCATGATTTTTTACTATTTTTCTAAGATTAACATTCGGGGGAAGCTTTTATGTACATTTGTATAAAAGATTTGAAGATTTTTTACTATTTTTCTAAGATCAGCAGATGGCGACAATGATGTCATAAACACGTGATCAGAAGATTATCACGTGATCTCAGATCTGATCAGAAGAGTGAATAACTCGATTATATCAGAAAAAGATTTCCCAACATCGATAATACACGAGGCATCATCGCAGCTTGAAGTTTTTGAGAGGTTCTTGTTTGTGGCATGATTTAAGAATAATAAATCATAACAGGATCGAATCCCACTTGTAGTTGGCACTACAGAATCATTATGAACAAAGTTCTATTGACACCAATGGTATCATAAGCTACTTTGCCATTTGCAAGGTATTAAAAAGTTAATTCACACACTTGAGTTCGTTTGTATTACTGTTGTGAACAGTTTTGTCAAAGTAAAACAGCATTCCAGCAAATAGACTTACAGCTAAGTGTTTGTTTTCGACATAGCAATATGACTGTCCATTCATATACTGTTATTTTGAAAGCAAAACAAAACGTTTTATTGCAATTTCTGCCTAGCAAAATAGGTTGTAACATAACATGTACCTTCAGTATCCAACCAACTCGTAGAATGTGGACGTAACATAACGTTGCACGCCTTGTGTGACGAGAATGGCATTATAGAAAAAATATAAATATTCTAATTTCGAAGTAATATCATATTTTCACAAGAAAGTTGCTTCTGTGACCCCCACCCATACGGCCCTATCCCATTCGAAATTGTTCTTTTGATAATTGTAAAACTTAATACAAAAGTTCAATACATTTTCTGTTTTGTCTCGAGCAACCCTTGGTACATCTCTGTACTTAAGACTGTTCACATCATATAAATATAAGTGTTGGCATACTACACGACTCATAGCTGCCAACTGTCTGCAGGAAATAAACCATACAATTATTATATGATTGTCGACATTAAGTGTTATCGTTGTCATAATAGTACTAGGTATTTGTACATTTTTGCCACTTTTGTTTAAACTTTCATTGCACGTAAACTTATGTGTTCACGTTCACAAAACACACAATCTTCGCGTTTTCTCATTCATACGTATTCATATATGAGCCCGAATCCTTCCTCAAAGCAATCAGATTATAAGGGAAAATAAACAACAGTTTTGACCATACACAGGTCTACATGCCAGAGAAGTTCAGTGTCGTTTTGTTTGAGTTTCAGAGCAAACAATGAAACGCGCTTGCATAAAACGATTTACGAAAAAACTAACACATTCAAAGCAGCTGTGTACATTACTAATAATGAAAAGCCAATGCCCGATGTATGTGTTTCATTCAATCAAGTAACATTGCAATAAGTGATATTCGTGACATTGCACCGTTAGAAACGGTGGGAATAGAAATTACTACTCTTTTTGTATGTACAATTTGTTCGAAGAAATCATAAGATGCATTCAGATCATATTTGATTTAGTAACAAAGTGAATACCTCGGCGTCAATGTGGCAACAGAACTGCTCATAAATATTTATGCATGTTCTTTTATTACTACATCTGGTTAATTGCACCATTACTAGCTTATGTAAACCTCATGAAAACTCCACACAGTGTGCACATTATCTTCTTCATATTCCATGAGAGCAGATTATTTACAGCAACCCAGAGACGAAGGTGGAGACGAATAGGACACGTCAGCCGAATGAACCCAGACTCTATCCCATGGGTAGCTATGAGATAGACACCAACAGGAAAGAGAAATAGGGGAAGACCTAAGGAAACCTGGCGAATATCAACAAATCGAGAAATGACAGTGGCAGGCTCGACAATGGGTCAAGTGGAGCGATTAGCTGCGGCTAGAAGTCATTGGCGTTCTTTGGTGATTGCCTTAAGGTCAAATCAGTCCGAAGAGGATTTGGTAGGCATGTATTCCATGAGAACAGCCCCATACATGCGTGGTGGTTTTTGATGTTCTAAGAGCGGAAACAGTATTTCATTGTAATGCTTCATTTGAAAACCTGGATATACTTCAAAGTGATTATAAGTATAGAACGAATCCTGACAATGAGTTCAGTTCAATCACCATGTATGCTTACAAAAATACTCACTTTAGCGACGACTTGGATGCTTTGCTTCAATTTTATTTTTCCAATCAGATGAATATGAAATGTTAAGTGGACACATTGATAATAATGCCGGACTTGCAGTCTAATATATAACTTGAATTATGTAGTAAGATGTGACAATCATCGCGGTGTGTAATAAGACCAACGCGTATTGGTATTCGGGCAAGCTCAAGATATGTAGCATTTTTAAAATGCACAAATTACATTGACGTACAAGCTAACATGTACGTACAACATCAATTTGATTAACAATTAAGTGACTACATCTACAGAACTGTTTATTAAGTCACTGTATCTATAGTTGGTTCTTTGAAGTACTCGGCACAATGCCCACCATACAACTGAACAAGAAAAATAAACTACGTATGCACTGCAATACGTTAATTGACCAGAAACAATCAATTAAATGGTTGTAAATTGCAAATCCTGCAAACCTTTGCAGTTCACTTGCACAAACTGTATCAGGATTCTGTGTAGTTTGGTGTTTTATTCGATGCAATAAACTTCACAGAGTTTAGCCGGTGTCTAAATGATATCAAAGACAACTTTATATACTCGAACAGACAGGTTTATGTTTGATTTGCATGGGAAAACTTCAATCAAAGAGGCATTTACTTTAAAAATGCCTTTGTTCAATTACTGCGTTGCAATATCTTTGAAGTTTAGGGCAAAATGTATATATGCACAACCTATTAGATAAATATTTTATGTGCACCATGTGCAGATTGCAATCTGTATATCTGATGTCCAATAACCGAGGACTAACCTAAAATCAAATAATTTACATTGTTAAAAATATTAGTGCATTGCACAATTCACACAGTAGATGTTACATACATTATTACAAATAAACACGTAGGCAATAGTTTAGCCAAATGTTTCTATCTTAGATCCAACCATTAAATCATTTATGTCGTGTTGTGTTATACTGGGAACAAATTAATTGGCTATTATATTTGCAACATCATATGTACTGCTTGCCCTGTGAGATATTCATGAAATATGCATACATATGGATACAGATGGTGGGATTTATATTCCCTTCTTGTATGAGGACATTTGATAAATTTGAATATACTTATACTAGTATAACCTCAACATTGTCATTTAATTAATGGCCATTATTATACGTGTGCGTACAGTAATATAATAACGGTTAATGATGGTTAATATAAATATCAACACAAAATACCGGTGTCATATTTTATGTTGGTATATGATGAGCATAGCCTTTATTTGCTTTATTTATACTGAAATATGGCAGTCATATGTGTGTGCCTACACCCAGACTTGAACCCGGATTGCCAGATTAGACGGCAAGCGCACTAACCACTGAGCTACGGAGGTATATGTACATGTACTTATTGTTAATAAACCGCTCGAAGCGTCTGATATAGCAAATTCAGTTTTTTTTAATTTATTCTAACTTGTATTATGTCGATTGTGAAATAAGTTTTTCTAACTTATATTAATCTCTCTCGACACCTAATTCCTGATGTTATCTATCGCCACGAGATTTCAGCATAAGCTTGAGATTTTTTCTCAAGTAAGAAAAAAGTATCGACGCAATTTGAGAAGATCTGGGCTGCTGTATCGCCTCTCTCAAATTTAGTGTTTTCTCAAATGTGTCGATTATTTTCTACACATTTTAATATTAAATTATAAAATTTGTGGAAACTTATCTACAGCCATTTATATAATGTATAAGATTAATAACGAATATTCAAACACGAAGGTAAGGCAGCTGTGTTTACCCGAATCATTTGTTAGAAATTAGTGAGAACATAAAATCTTAATATGTTTTAGCAAATAATACGCACGTGCTATTCAAATCTGCATTTGAACATTTTCAAACAATTAGTTTTTCATTAATTTTGAAATACATGTACATGTTTACATGTTTATAAAACAAGCATGATGCAATGACAATAATGACAGTCAACCAATAACATTTCCATCGTATAACACTAGTATTGGTGTTACGAATTTAATTTGATTGAATTTAGTTTTAGTAACAGTTGTGTAATAACTTTAGTATGACATAAATTTTCCGAACAAAATGTTCGTTGCATCGATGAATGTCCTTCAGTAAACTAGTGAGCATCATCATCGTCATTTTAAGTAATCGTGTCAAACAGAACGCCCTCTATAGGGTTAGGTACATTAAATTGTTCCAAGCGAACATACTCCAGGTTAGGAGCATTGCTCCAAGCGATATGCTGTAAAAATGTACTTACAATTAACAATTTACAAAACCTGAGTTTGCAGAATTGCACACGTACTCGAACGTATCATGCACGAGTAAAAAATTACAAAAAAACTACACTCATTTCAAAACATGTTTCTGTAATTTCAAGCTTACCGATAATGAGGGTACACCATACGGCTTTATTATTGTAAATTTGTACACAAGAACGTCGGTATTACCCAGAAAATGCTTCAACCTGCTGATATTATTTGCTTTTGATTAAATACTATATCTACATGCTCATACTTAAGCCTTGGATACCTTTCAACATACTGATACCCCATTATAACAAAGATAAGTTTTCTATTGAAGACGGACTATTTTATGAGTTTCTGGATATCAGATGTATTACTGTGCCGTGGAGGCCACATTACGAAGGTTCAGAAAACCATCACTTGAGGCTGTTTCATTCTATACATAAGTCATAAAACAATACATCACGGATTCAAAAGTTGCACATACATTCTCAGGACGGAGAATCTTATCAGTGGTCAGCGGATTCAAGTAGAATAAAAACGTTTCTTATCTATATGTTCACGCCAGTCTTCAGATGGAGTGTGTGTTCCTTGCGTTCGGCTGTGTGTGGTATCCTCTTATTCTTTCGGACCAGACCACCATTTGTGCTCGGTTCAATGATACACACCAGATAAGTACTGGGTTACAAACCAAGTATACCGGTGTGTGTTCATATTCAACAATTGTTATGAAAGAAATGAAAAAACCCCAATAAGACCAATCTTTTAATTGACACATGGTGGCAATAAAACACCATTCGATTAAAAATACGACTTTTTAAAGTTAACGGTTTCAAAAGAACTTATAATTTTAAACCATATAACTTGTTTCATAAAAGTTGTACACGGAAAATGATGACATCATTGACATTCACGGTGAAGATTGCATACGTAATCACACCTTTGGAATGTATCGTTGACGGTGCAAAGCACTCACTTGAACAATAAAAACCACATCTGAAGCAATCATAAGTATTCGTTTATGTATGTTTTATTATAAATGACAACATCTAATGCTATAAGGGTGTATGCTTTTCTTAGATGTTGAAATCTGGCGTCCCCCAGATGTGCTTACACATCACAAAACTATGATGCACTTCAGTATTACAATAGAGCGGGAACCGAATTGTGTCAAATTGCATATTTGGTTCTGAAATAGGACAAATTTACAAAGAGAGGATACATTAATTGGCATTACACCAGTTGTCAAGCAAAACCCATTGAATCAATTGTAACGGTAAACTATAATCACATTGTCCAATTGATTAACTTGAAAAACATCGCCAAGCAGCCTTCGACAAATAACCAGGGGGAACGATATCTGCTCTGGCGTAATGTCAATTGTTAAATGCTTGACACATGAAATATGCGTTTCGTATACTGGTCACCAAAACAAATATATTCAAAATACATACTGATTTATAAGAAATGAATAATATGCGGTTTGTTTTGAATTTATCATCAAATACATGTTTTAAACCATAGATCTTACAAAGGCTGGGTTCCTTACATGTTCTTAAAAGTGCATGTTTCTTGCAGCTCCAATGATAGACAACTTAAGCGCTCTGACCTTTGATTATTTTAGTCTGTTTAGTAATTTTCTAATCCTAACATGGAACTTTAATAATAATTTCTGCATGTTGGATAGTTTGCGTAGTGATTGTGTCATATGCTCGGCTGTTTCAGTTGGGTGTTGCTTTACGTGTCCGAGTTTTAGATAAATGATGTTAACAAACATTAATAAAACCATTTTGTCCATATTTCGTACAAGCGGTAGCAGAAAGTGCTTCTTTATACCAAACGTACAATTATACAATTATAAAATAACTACCTGTACTAGCAAATACAAACATCAAATTTGATGAACGCGATGCTAGTTTAGCACCGCGTGCAATCGCTCAATTGCACAATATATATCGCTGGCTTAGAATGAGAAGAACGTAACTACTTCTTACGACCTTATAAGACTGGCACATATTTGAAATCTGCACTTCAATGCGATTCTTATGAGCATATTATGGTGAAAATTAGAACTTGTCATGCTGACCAAAATGAAGTTGTAAAAGCTTGTTTTATCATAAGTAAAGAGTACTTTTTAACAGTTTTTTTCTTGTTTTCTCAAAATTTTGATTTTGTACTTACGACCTTTTCATTCTAAGCCAACAATATAATTGCTTCCTTGGTTAGATGCACGAGTGCAATATTTAACTGATTATGGTTGTAATTATAATTCCTTGTAGGAATTCTGAAAAGTGGCGATGCTATACATTCTTCATGATTTAGTTTAATAAAGTACAGGCTTAAATCAAGGATGAACATAATAAACCTACTCCGGATCTCCACTAATCTGTAGGTACAAATAAAGTTTTACCGTTATAATCCTTTTGAGGCTTGAATATTCATATCTGGACAATTAGACTGGGGGTCAGTTGTTTTTGCATATGAATACAAAACCAGTCTAACTAGGCCAGATTTGTTTGTACCTACATGTAAATTAAGGGGAAAACCACCTCGCACAGAGTTCCGGATATCAACTATTAAGATTGAATGTTTATGTAGTACTGGATGAGTAGACAATCTGCTAGCAAGTTACTCAAGATGTTCGCACGTCCTCAATCCGGGTAACTTGTGTCTATTTAATGCTCTGAGAGTGTGCTATACACTTTGTATACCGAGGTTACAGTAACGCCTTTCAGTTGGTATTCGGGTAAAACTATTTTTATGGCCAGCAAGTGGTTGTGTTGTGAAACCCGGGAGTTTGATGAGCTAGTAAAACAAATTGAACAAACAAGATGTGATGTTGTAAAAGGGCTTTTATTAAAGCTTTAAAAACAGTGCATGATAAACAAGAAACAAAATATGACAATAAGAAAATATATACAGTACATCTACTACTATATCATTACACTGTGTAAAACATATGAGATAAAGATTTGTTTTATCTGGGCTAATAACTTTGGGCATAATTATTAGTGAAAGCTTGTAAAAAAGGCAATTAATAGACGTCGTTATTTTGTGGCTTGTAAATAAACAAGGAACAAAACAAAATTGTGCTGTGAAAGCATCGTATTGTGTGTGATTTGTTGAAAGAGTTCAACATCCCATCAGTAATTTAACTGCTTTATAGTACTGTAGTCAGGTGCTCTATCGCTAATTTCGTGTCTACAATACTATGAAATTAGATGCTTACTTAAAAACATATTTAATATATTTAATGTCGAAAAACTATGCTTACATTTCTCAAATAATTTAAAAGATTCTTCATTAATGATTTATTTAAACTAGTGGATTACAGGAGGTGTCAATACTAACACACAACCCACTGTACCGGGAGACCTTTAAAGATGGAATTGGTTGAGTATGAAATGTAATAAAGTGAAACTCTTTTTAAACAAACGTGAACATCTGCAACAATAAATAAAACATGTATATAATATGGGTAAACAATTCATCCATTTCACTTTTCTGGAAATTCTGATATGGAAGTGATGTGGGCCATTTTCGACGCAAAAGGCACCCTTTCTCCGAAAATGGCTCACACGCAAGCCATATTCGGTTCAACAGAGCTATACCAGTCATATTTCCCTGTCTTTAGGGATAATCGTCTTGGAATGATACATGGGGTCCCAAAACAAGCGAGCTACACCAGTCATATATTCCTGCCACTAATGATACGAAGTCTTGTGACCAGTATAATACACTGAATCCCAAACAAGGGAGCTATATTAAAACAATTTGGATAAAAACCGCACCGTCCCATTCCAAAGGAGAACAGCATTACCACAGGACCACCGGGATGTCGCTAATCACATTCATGAAAATAACCAAGTATCAATTCCTGACTACGTAACTGTCTTGCGGATGGTTATAAGAACTTGCTTGAGTAATTCTCGCAATATGAATGAAAGATTATTGATCTTTGTTAAAAATTCTGTTTGACGTTAACTAACGTACTTTTACGATATATTTTTTTTAATATCCTGGTAGTCCGTGGAATGTTCGATTGACCTATCGTATGTTCACGCACACATGGTCACAAGTAACTGTATCGTTGAAAACGAAAGAAAAAACGGGAAAAAAATATTTTGAAAATTTATATTTTTCTTTCTATAGACAATTTTCCAAAAAAAATATTTCGTTTTTTTTTCATTTTCAACGATACAGTAACCTGTGACCATGGTTGAGATTTTCACGCTGTAACACTATCAACAGTCTTTGTCTTCCGGATATAAGGAGTGGTTCTCAAACCCTGACGATTGATTTATAGAGATCTTACAAGTACTTAGATCTATTAATTTAATAAAAAACTAATAAAAAAATGTTAAGACCTTTTAGCCAAAGGCGTGTGCGTGTGTGAGTACATGGGTAAAAACAGTACTCTATTTCATACATAGTAAATTGTTGAAATAATTTTATATATTTCGCATGGCCAATAAAAAATAATAAAATACACCCTTATGTCAGAGAAAAGTACTTAAGTAAATAAAAATCTGATGTTTCAGTAAACGTTTTAAATACCGCTGTGCGATAAATGGATTTTTAGCTGACATTTTATGAGAAAAGATGTAATAACCAGATTTTACGTGGGATATGGAATCTATCAGACGGAGCGGGTCGTCTTCGCTAATCTTGTAATCAACCACTTATGAATATGAAATAAAATTATCAAAATGATATAGGAGAAACAATATCTTAAATTACATTTGTGATGTGACTTGTAGTATTATAGCTATATTACAGCTCGGGAACGGTCTATCAAGTCATTCAATTGATGTTTTAAAACAACACACGCTTCTTCGATTAGCATAATTTGCACCGCAATCGTCATAATTTGAGTCAGTTTCAAATCAAACCATTTTGGTAATTGCTAATAGATGGACATTGTAGTTTACATTAAATCTACTAGTCCGATAAACTATGAAAATGACCCGGCACTAGACCCGGCACTAGATTGTATAGTAAATAAAAATGAATGTTTTTCTTTTATGCTAGGGAAAATGTTGTTATGTGTGTTATAGAAGAATCTGAATGATCGCCATGTGACACCAGAGAGCATTATGAGAAAATCAAGATGTCGTCTTAGATGGCCGCTGGAAAAACAAAAGAAAATCAGAGATGCCACTACTAAGTTACAAAATAGGTGCCGGTTTGCCTGCCAGAAAACTTTTGACAAAAAAATGTAACAGAAATGATCAGAAACACAAAGGATGTAATTCCAACTGATATATCTCATCAAGGTATCGTCGGAGAATTTAAAGTTACACCCTAGGCGTCATCTACTGTTTAGTTAACAATCAGTTACGTTAACGATTTACATGTGTTTCAAATTTGTCTTAACAAACCGAAACCCCATTAAATGGATTTAAGAGAAACCAATGTATGCTTAACTAAATCAGTGCGCAATTGTATGTTAATGTATGCCGTATTATTGTATTTCCAACGAGTATCTGAATCAGTAAGGTCGCTCTGACATAATACATCACAACCAAATGAGACAGCTAAACGTGAAAGGAGTTGATTTACTTGTGATCTCTTCTCCTCCAGAAAGGCGGGGTCGACGACCGCTTCATAATATACAGCTTCTGTATACGGGACCCCGTGCCGTTCACCAACCATCGTGACCAAAAGTGACGGAACCTGATACTATATTGAGCACCTTCGTTCAATTTATGCCAGCGCTCATATCCGGTAATATCGTATGGTGACGAACTTGAATTGAATTTGCAAAACTGCTGAACGTTTCTTCAATAGAAGGTGCTCCCTTTCTGTCGAAAAAAGAACACCAACCTTAAGCTTGTCACCAAAGATTTAATTTGAGATTTCCAGTCGACACAGGGATCAGACAGTTTGCTCTGATAATATCGTTTCCACTTTTTGCCAGTGGTCATTGACAATGCGGTAACCATAGCAACTGTACCAAACAATTCAATTTATTAACAAGAACAATGTAGATCATTCTTGGTGCATGCACAATGTAACACTCTTTATATAAAACGTTAAAAAAAACATTTCTTCAATGAAATTCTAATCATTATATTTAGTTTTAACCTTCAACAACAGTCACCACATCAAGCTATTTAGAAACGACGTCTCGGGAATGATGTTTCCATTGTGTGAGGGTTGCCTTATAACACAAGATGAAATTACAGTACGAGGAATGAGCAGGCGGTGTGTTGAAAGACGTAATCTATATTTTAAACATTTCTCATTCTATTCATGACACCGAACTACAGAGGTTAGATAATTTTAATGTTGTATGATAAAATCAGGGTAGAAAAACCTGCCAGCAATCTTGTAGGGAGATTAAACTGACAACTGACAATGTTGCTCTTGATTTCTATAGCAGATTATATGTCAGAATGTTCATAGTAAATACATAAATGTTGTACATAATATCACCACCAATTGTATGTTTTATCTGTTTTTATCACATAAACCATGACGCGAGAGTTTAATAAAGCCATTTAATAGAAACCATGTTACACTACTCACTAGTGCAATAACTATGCAAATGAGGCTGCTGATCACTTTTGTGTGTATTCATACGCGCTGTCATTATACAGAATACATAGAAAATCAGGTCTGTGACGTCATTACGATTCAAATATACCCGTTTCACTCCAATAATTATTCAACACTGTGACGGTAATTGAAATACAGTGCTGCACTATGTTTAGTGGCTCATTTATTTTTAACCGCATTACGCACTAACTTTATTCTCTTCTAAGGGGAAGCTTGAGCACATTTACAGTGCTTATTTTGTTTATGTGATAAAAAGAATCTTACACTCGTGTCTTTCAAATAGAGCCTCGTATTGTATCACTTTTATCCAACGAGTTTAATAAATTCAAAATGAAAAGACACTCATGTAAGATCCTCTAAGTAATACCCTCCGACAAGCTCACACAGTGGTAAAGAAGAACGAAATACGCTTACCACAATTAACAGGGTTTGATTCCCGAGTAGGACAGGTTACTTTCTACCAACTTTTCTTTCGTAAAAATAAATGTATTGCTCATTGTTGATCGGTTTAGAAACAAGAACGAGCTTCGGTGAGCAAGTTAAACCAATGATCATCTGTATGAAAAGGTCGAGAGTTCTAAAAGACTTGTGAAACTGGTCAAATAATTCACCAAACTGCAATTATAGTGATACTTCCCCTTATCGGCATATACGTAGGGCGTTTCAAAAGTTCCAGGAAACGTGCTCTATAATGTTTATCGTATGTTCAAATTGCTTCAAACTTTGCATTTAAATAGAACAATTCATGATACATAGTATACTATGAATGTAAAACGTGAGGGTGTGTCGTACAAAATTGCATGGCTGCCATAGTAACGTCAGTTATGGCTACCCGGGGCAATGTTTTCGCTGACCGTGCGTTATTAACATATTCTGACTAAATCTCACTCAGTCAGTCAAATGACACACAAAATACATCTGCTACAATAACAAGAATGCTTTGTGTTTTGATAAAATGCATCGCTTCAAGGTATGCACTTCCAGGGTCCGTTTGCAAAGCATTCGAAAGTATCACAAAATCGAATAGAAACGTCAAAAGCAACGTCTTGTGTCAGATTCGCAAAGGTCATGCATTCCTGTGATCATCTGTAGCAGTACCACTTGCAGTTTGGAAGCGTTCATACTATTCATACATCCTACCCAGTTGCATGCAGCCCTCTTAACAGGCAGTGCTTATACATTTTACTGTTTCAAGTCTTAATTTTTCTGCCAAAAGACAAAAACTGGTCAAATTCCAATGATTTACTGACATTTAACGGGTGATTCTAATACGGCGACAAATAAGCCTAAACACAACAGTGGGAGTATTAAAACTATGGCATAAATTGACCAAACTGATGTTTTACCGTCCTTCGCAAACGTTAGATGCAGTAATTTTAGGTCGTAGTTAATTGGTAGCTGTTTGGTTGGGGGCAATGTGTTGGTTAGTTTGACCATTTCTACGACGTAACGTCAAATTTGCCCCGGGTAGCCCTTACTGACGTTACTATGGCAGCAGTGCCATTTTGTACGAAACACCCTCATGCGTTTGAATTATGGTACAATGTGTATCATGGATTGTTCTATTTAAATGCAAAGTTTGAAGTAATTTGAACATACGATAAACATTATAGAGCACTTTTTCTGGAACTTTTGAAACGCCCGTCGTATAAGGGAAGTAACTCAGCCTCGCAGCTCAATAATATAATTAAAAGTACTGAAGGGGACAGTCAGTGTCCTATACGATATTTATCATTATTGAATAACTGTATCTATCGATGCGTGTATGAAAGACGCCAAATATTACCCTTGTATCTTTGTACAATAATCGTACTAATACATTAGTCATGAAAGATCACTCTATGACGAACTATGCTTTATGACGTCATCATTTAATCAGAACTAACGGTACAACCTGATAATGCCTTGCACTTAAATCAACTATTAGCTCTACAATGCTCTTGAAATGCATCAGACTAATTTAATCTTCTGTTTGTGTATTATCAACATCTTGTCTCTTTTCATGCGTGTATTCTTAATTCGTTTCATTTGCTTTGATACCGTTATGGCTTAGACTCACTTCTGTGTTTCATACGTTTGGATTGAAGAGGCAGAACATACGTTTGTTGAAAGACATACCATGCATGTTGGTCATTCCAGGTAATTTGTTCTGGGTTATAGAGAATATTAGAGCAATGTTGTCTCTACAATTCATCCGTTACATACTGAGATACCATTCCATCAACACGGTATGTAAACATTTGACAGATTGAATCTGGATGATTTAGTTAACTCACATGGTGTTGGTGGAGAAGCAATCGGGCTTTAACATTGTTTCTGAATCAACGGACTGGATAGTCATATTCCCTATAGCTATTATCATGTACTGAAATGAAAAAAAAACTTAAATTCAAATTTGACAATTGCAACACCATAGCGGGTTCTTTTCCATCCCCATTTCATGTAACGTTGATGGATAAACAAAAACTGTGTGAAGGTGCATAGTCCAGTTAGGATATTTTGACAGTGACGTCATCGTTTATGTGTACCCAAAATATTAAAACCATTGCATAAACAGGTAGAGTTTAGTTTGGTATTGTCATGTTGGTATAGTCTTGTTAGGATATTTTGACAGTGACGTCATTATTTATGTATACCCAAAAGATTAAAATCATTGCCTCAACATAGAGTTTTGGTAGAGGAACAAATGCCAGTTTAGGCCTCTATTTTTGGAGTTACCCTACCATTCATTTTAACAAGCTGAGTCATACCTTAAAATGTTCCTAAATGTTTGTCCTTTATGAAAAGGGTAATTTTTTACCACACTCATGGTGGCATTTTGAGAAATCCAAGATGGCGTCCAAGATTGCCGCCAAAAAAGTAAACATCACCTTTTGTCAAATTACAGCTTCTGGGACATTTGATATGGCATTTATTATGGGAATAACTTGTTTTTACAATAGAATGTATGTTGTTTTTGTCATATTAGGTGATTTTGGTGGAACATTGGGGTGATTAAATTTTTTTTCATCATATTTATCGCCAAATAAAGGCAAAAAATAGGGGGTAGGGGTAAGATTTTTAACTACCCAGGAAAATTTTGACCGCATATACTGCATTTCTGTTGTTAAGTTTATGCTATATAGTTGGGGGAATATTAATATTTACAGTTTCCGTTAAATAAAAGTATTTTAATGATGACAATTGACAATCAAAGTGGGTGGGGTACGATTTTCTTAAATTCTGAAAAGTGGTAATATTTTACCTTTGATACATTTTTGAGGCACTATACCATAAATTGGTTAAATTTTCACACTCCTTCAGTTAGGAAAGTTGGCATTATGTATTATTTATGTATTGTTAACTAATATTTGATGCATTTACTCAATATTTTTCTTGATTTGGTTCCAAAAAATGACAATTTCCTTTGGGGTAGGGGTAATTTTGGTAATAATGAAAACCCTCCCAGCGATGACATGAGCTGAACTTGTTAACTAATTTTATGAAATTATAAAGATGAATTTTAGCATTAAAGAACTTGTTACAATATTTGTAACAATATGGCCTTTGTCAATATTAATGTCAACGTCATATTAGAGGGCAAATGTCAAATTCTGAAGGATTTTCAGAACTTGCAATATGTATATATTACCACAAACAGGTACATGTAAAATGTACAGGCAGGAAAAAATTATATATTTTACAAAAATAAAAAATAACAAAATACACAGCTTTGTTCTTTGATAAAGGAAAACATTGTTACATTGTGTATCCATTGCACCTGGAAATATGGTTTCCAATATGGCCGCCATCATCTTCACATACAAACAAATATAATGCACATAAGACATAATTTATAATCCAGCCAAATTCGCATTGAAAGTGAAACTAACTGCAACAGACACATGTTTGTGTTTAAAAAAAATATTCATAGCTGATCAACAGAAAATATAGTTGCCACGAATGCTGAAATGCATTACTCTAAATAGTAAATGCCAATGTGATATTTTCATAAATAGATATAATGACACATACTTGGATTGAAAATGTTTATTAACTGTGTCATCATATTGAATTTCAACAGTAACTACTGTAAGTGCAAGGTCAATGACATTTCAAGGTCAAATTGGGAAAAACTTAAGTATAGATAAACCATGTTTTTTGAGTGGTGACCAATTCATGCAGGAAGGTTGATTTGCCCTCATAGGATAGATGTAGGGTATGTATTAAGGCTTAAGCAAATTATGTGATCAATGACAGTAACCAATCCATGGCCCAAAGAGATTTTAACCAGGTATAGCTTGGCCAATGTAACACAAGCCTGACCTTTTGATAAGCATAATTTAACAGTCGATACGTATACATTGCCTAAGTTTACAAAAGCCGACTGTATGTTTTCATAATCGGGGAGTATCATGAAGACACTCAAGATGTAATACAAACACAAATTTGAAATACCGATATCGCACGATTCACTTGGGAGAATTGATATATTTGAAGCAAGAACCTTGTAACATATTCTTGCATAAAGGTCAGGCTCATGTCAAAATAGTCTAGCTATATATTCACATATATTCACATACCATGACTAAGAAGTGTAACCTTCCGTCACGGCTCAAAAACATGGAATATCTATTTATAAGTATTTCTTCTATATTTTTGTTGACATAATATACATTCCTGCCTTTCAATATGGTATAAACTAAGTTGTTTAGAATGTATTTCTTCAGTAGATATTGTACTACATTTGTAGTATGTTTTATTTAGAACATTACAGCTTAGTGATAAAAGCCATTTGAATGTAATAAATGAATCTTAAATTGATGGTTCGTATTACCATTAAATGCTAAAAAGTAGGTACTGAATTTAGTTTTAATTTAAAGTTACTCAAACCAATATCAATTAATGACCATTTCAAGGTTAAAACTTCTAGACACATTCAAATTTGTTGGAACAATAGACTTATATTAGGTTATGTGGGACTCATGCGTGTTGGAAATAATTATACAATCCCATATATGGGGACTCAAAGTTCCAAAAAGTCATGGTAGATCTTATGAGGGACTTGCCAATGTTGGAAACTGTCACTATGGTGACTCACCAGTGTAGCAAGCAGTATTCCAAGGTCCTGTGAGGGACTCGCTAGTATTGAAAGTTGCCATCCTTGGTTCTATGGAGGACTCAGAGGTTACAGAACAAGTTATCGTATGCCATATTGGCAAATCGCAAGTGTTGGCACTTGTCATTTCAGCCCCTGCGGGGACTCGCCAGTGTAGGCTACTGTCATCTTAGGTCTAATGAAGGTCTCAACAGCATTGGAGAACCCATCAGTGTTGGCAACTGTCATTCTAGGTCCTATGGAGGATTCTCCAGTGCTGGGAACTGTCTTCCAGTACCCTATGGTGGACTCTTCAGTGTTAGGAACTGTCATTCTAGGCTCAATGGAGGTCTCAACAGCGTTGAAAACTGTCCTTCTGTGCTGTATGGAGGACCCATCAGTGTTGGAAACTGTCATTCTAGGCCCTTTTGAGGACACTCCAGTGCAGGGAGCTGTCTTCCAAAGCCCTATAGAGGACTCTTAAGTGTTAGGAACTGTCATTCTAGGCCCAATGGAGGTCTCGTCAGCGTTGAAAACTGTTATTTTATGCTTAATGGAGGTCTCCACAGCGTTGACAACTGTCATTCTAGGCCCTATAAAGAACTCTCATGTGAAGGGAACTGCCTTGCAATGCATAATGGAGGACCCTCCAATGTCAGAACCATCATTATAAACTCAATGGGGAATCACCAGTGTAGGGAACTGCCTTCCAGTGCCATTGGAAGACTCTTCTTTGTTGTGAACCGTCATCCTGTGTCCTATGGAGGACTCTTCTGTGTTTATGACTGTCAGCCGAAGTATTACGCGAGACTCACTATTGATGGAAACAATCATACTTTGTATTGGTGTAACTCACCAGTGTTTGGAACTGTCATCTTAGGTAGATAACTGTCATCCTAGGTAATATGATGAACTCACCCATGTCTGTACTGTCATCCTAATATTATGTACTAAGAGGAAAACTGTCACTCTGAGTCTTATGGACGACCCATCAGTGTTGTAAACTCCGGAGAATCTCGGGTGGTGGGTACTGTCATCCAATGCACTTTGAGAGACATGCCAGTGTAGGGAACTGTCATCCAATGTACTATGGGAGACATACCAGTGTAGGGAACTGTCATCCAATGTACTATGGGAAACGCACCATGTTGGGAACTGTATATTTGGCATTTGTGGAGAGAGGTCCGTTTTGGGAACTATCATCCAATGTCCTATAAATGGGAGACACACCAGTATAGGGAACTGCCATTCTATATATTATGAGGGACTTTCCAGTGTAGGGAACTACCACCCTTAGAAATGTCCTATGGGAGACACATCAGTGTAGGGAACTGCTATTCTATGTATTAAGAGGGACTTTCCAGTATAGGGAACTCCATCCTATGTCCTATGGGAGACATACCAGTGTAGGGAACTGTCTTCCTATGTATTATGGGGGACTCACCAGTGTTAGGAACTGTCTTCCTATGCATTATGAGGGACTCGACAGTGTAGGGAGCTTTCTTCCTATGTCCTATGGGAGACAGACCAGTGTAGGGAACTGCCTTTCTATGTATTATGGGGGACTCACCAGTGTAGGGAACTATCTTCCTTTGCATTATGGGGGATTCATCAATGTACCAACTGTCATCCTGTGTGATAGGACAGACTCACAAGTGTAAGGATCTGTCTCCCTGTGTATTATTGGAATTTATCAATGTTGGCAACAGCCATTTTAAGCCATATTGGGATTCACCATTGTTGTGATATGTCATCCTTAACCATAAGGACGTCTGACAAGTGTGGTAAGAAGTTAACCAGTGTCATAATCTTGCACAGACAGAGAGGGGGGACAATAAAAACATGAACAGTAACTGTTACTGTTGCAATTACCTTCAAATAAATGCTAATTTGGCTGGATTATGAATAATATAATATATACATGGAGATGATGGCCGCCATATTGGAAATCATATTTCCGGTTGCCATGGCTAAGAAATGTTTTCTTTTATCAAAGAAACAACCTGTACTTGTACTTTGTTAAAGAAAGTGATATGAACATAAGACATTTATTCCTGTACATTTTACCTGTTCGTGTGCATGCATACATATTGCAAAAATTCCTTCAGAATTTCGACATTTAACCTCTAATATGACCTTGACATTAATGTTGACAAATGTTGTATTGTTACAAATATTGTTACAAGTGCACTAATGCTAACATTTATCTTCATCATTAACAAGTCCAGTCTATGCCATTGCTGAAAGGGTTTTCATTACGAACAAAATTACCCCTACCCTAAAAAATTGTCATTTTTTGGGCCAAATCAAGACAAAAATTGAGAAAATGCTTTAAATATTGATTGAAAGATGCATAAATAAAACGTAAATCAACTGTCCTAACAGAAGGAGTGAGAAAACGTAAACAATTTATGGTATAGTGTCTCAAATATGTATCAAAGGTAAAATATTACCACTTTTCAAATTTTAATTAAATCGTACCCCACCCACTTTGATTGTCAATTGTCATCATTAAAGGACTTTTATATTGTATATTTGTAAACATTTTCATTTCCCCTAGTTATATAGCATATAGTTAACAACAGAAATGCAATATATGCGGTCAAAATTTTCCTGGGTAGTTAAAAATCTTACCCCTACCCCCTATTTTTTGCCTTTATTTGGCGATAAATATGATGAAAAAAATTAAATCACCCCAATGTTCCACCAAAATCACCTAATATGACAAAAACAACATATATTCTATTGTAAAAACGACTTATTCCCATTATAAATATCATATCCAATGTCCTAGAGGCTGTAATTTGATAGAATGTGATGTTTACTTTTTTGGCGGCCATCTTGGACGCCATCTTGGATTTCTCAAAACGCCATCACGTGATTGGTAAAAAATGTCATGGATCGTAACGCACATTCATTTAGGAACATTTTAAGGTATGACTCAGCTTGTTAAAATGAATGGTAGGGTTCAACAATTTTTACCTGAAATTGTTCCCCTACCATTAGTTCTGTATTGAATTGTTGGTATAAGCCTTTATATAGATATATATACCTCTGTCTCATAATTTCGTGCCTTCTCATGAAAACCGTGCTTAGTTGAATTCAACCCTTGTATATGTTCTACATAGTTATTTTGGTGAAATTAGCCAAATAAATAATCCAACAAATATCCTACATCAATTGAGGCCATTATTTTGGACGACACGCCATAGCCGTCACCTTGACGACCAGGAACGATACAGCTAGTAATTATTCAAACTGGTATTTTTCAACTGTTGTTATATTTTTGCATCCCGTTTTCATTACGCATTATTTTTATCACCTGAGGCTTCAACACTCAAACAGATTACGCATTTTGATAAGAACTACTCCAAATTTATCTAATCTAACTACAAATTTGAAATTCCATCACGTTGGGCCCCAATACAGACCCGTTTTTACGGAGGCACGGATTTCATGGGAAACAGTCACCAGGATTCTGAGCATTGACCTAGACATAAAAAAAGTTATCATTTTACGTGTTTTCATGATCATTTTTAAATTTTCTTTTTCTTCTAAGTTAAGTTAATATTTTTTCTTCCGAAAACGGTGCAAATAATTTTAAAACTTGTATGAGCTAGTGCGCATGCGTCGCGGAAACTGTTAAAGAGCACGGAGATACGAGACAACAGCATACTTGTTTTTTACACCGTAATAGAGGATTTTTCCAAGCGCGTCACTGTATTCTTACCCTTACTAGATTGTACATGCATTGCATATGATGGGGGCTTATTATGAGATGTGGAGATGAATAAACAACTTCACTAATTGATAAATCCACTAATCATACATCACAAAATCACGTAATACAGTAAACTCACGTATAACGAACTGGGATATAACGATTTTTTGCTTACAGACGATTCAGCGGAAGTAGGGATTACTATAAAGAACATCAAATCTACATTTTTACACCCATGCAACCTACCATGAAATGAGTTTTAGAGTTTCATGTAAGAAAAAGTCTTAATCTGCGTGGTAATTCATGAGGAAAAGTAGCATACTAAACACTGTTTGTTTTTCACTTTATTTTAAGTAAGACACAAAATTGTAATATTATCGTCTGGGATAACGTTCATAGATAGAACGGTTCATACGAAAGTTACGAGAACCCAGAACAGAACAGAACATAACAGAACAGGTCGTAGATCCAGTCAAATTATCCTTACATCTGAACGGTGACTGACTGACGATACAATGTTCAGTGAAGGGATTGGTTGAACTAGCTTATTGCGAATGCTTTATTCCATACTTCAATTAACCTGGCCTTGAAATTATTCACTAGCGCTTCCACTAGTAGACTTCTCCACATATGGAGGGCATTAGAATATTAGTAATATGGCAGTAGTCAATGGTAAGGGATGAATATTACCAAATGAATGGGCAATCGGGTCTGCAATCTCATAAAAACCTCGGCTAAGTGTAAACGATCTAGGGAGTTAGGTCTGGTCGTGGAATCTGGATATAACTTTTAATAGCCTAGCCCTGTATCTGAGTTTGTAACCTATTTGGGCTTCTTTTGTATACATGTACTAGTATAATTTAAAGCCCTATAATACCCGTATAGAAATCCAGGTTGTTGACATACCCTGGCGGCATTATTAAGTAACACTTTGACACCCAGGCGTGTCTCGTCCAGATTCAAATAATTAAGTAACGATACATTATGAGTGATTTTATCTCTCTATTTATACTAATACGTGTCTTTGATAACTGGAGTATGAAATAATTCATTTTAACAATTGATCTTATCTCCTTAACCACTAATAGCTTACAACACTTTGTAATCTCAAATTATGTTAAAGCTATAATACGTATATACAGCATACTCGTTATCTCAAGGACTAATCAGGACAAGCCAAATGATCGAAATAAACCGGGAGATCGACATAGCGGTGTGATATAAGTATTCAACATATATTTAGCAAGTTGGCATGGACTTTGAAATTTGCTCGAAATACGCCGGGTGTTCGTTATATCGATGTTCGTTTTAACGAAGTTTTACTTTAGTGTATTGATGCTTTTTAATGGACAATAGGAATCATACAGAGTGATTCATTGCATGAATATTATAATGGATATAGTTTTAGTATGGTCTATAAGATTGGTTCAAGGTTTACATTAAACTGGTGGTCCGGTGGATCGACTCCGACCAGGGAGCCAGAGGTTACGCGTTGGATAAGCAGTATGAAAATAACGGGGCCTTATAATGATTATAACATTGTTTTACAAGGAGCTTATTGTTGCAAATAAGTATCAGTATGAATGCAATACTGTACATGATACATTTACTGTTAAAACATAGGGTTTGTACATCATGGCACGTATTATTAACTATAACACATCACTGTCGCGAAAACGTGTGACGTATTAAATGACACAATACAGTAAATATGATTACCAGATAAACGTACGTTAATAAGCGCGAGTAATGTTGCGGATAGATTTAGTTAATTTGTTATAATCCTTGATGAGAAATGTCATAATGACGATGCGGTAAATCACAGAGCTAGCTAACAAGCCAAACATAAGGTCGCTGAAAGATATATGAATGTAACAGTAGGAATATGATTTATATTAACTGAGTATAACTAGTCCCTTATAGTAGTGTAGGTTTTTTCCTTCTCTCGCTCTTAGATCTACTGAAAGTAAAAAAATCTATGCGTCATTTTCTTCATGTTTTTACACAAATTGGGGAGTCCTTTTCGTCATTTTCTACCCAATTTGCTGATTGTTTTCGACACCGTGCTGACATCATACACTGAAGTTTATGTGGTTCATGTCCAGTATACGCACACTGTTTATTAATGTCCACACAATCGTAACTAATCGGGTATTTCCGTAACTGAGAAATACTTTCCTTACTGTCCACAGAGTTTACATGTATGTGATGCCAAAACACCATTCAATGGCAACGGTACATTATATGTATGAGTCGTTCAGCTTAAATTGTAGGCATTATTAGGCCTATCGTCGAAATCCCACACAGTAAATAGAAGCTATAGCAGCGAATGGCAAATTTATTAATGAACGAAAGAAATGGATGACAAAAAAGCGTCGATATGTTCATACAGGGCAGTTTGATGTCCAAATAACATACCAGTCAGAATACAATAAAACTACATGTATTTGTATGATATTACCAAAGATATTGATAACCCAGGTTAATAGGCAACAGAGCTATGATGTACAGGAATATTCCCTTTCAGTTTGTGGCCAAACAATCGCATGCTCCATTAAAATGAGTTCCACGGTATTATACGCGCCCTTGACTCTGAAAACTCAATTCGCCAAAAGTACTTATCATGACTCAGTGATTTTCATAGCGAACAATAGGACAAACAATAATTGTTGTATAGTCATAGTTTATGGTACATGAGTTCTAAGCTAGATATAAGTGATCTAACATATGTCGGATGTCTTTCATGTCGTAGTCCTGAACGTTTGAAGTCATTGGCGAGTAACTTTAGTTCTAAATGTGTGAAAGCCATTCAGGTGGTTGTGTGACTACAATACAATACAATACAATACAATACAATACAATACAATACAATACAATACAAAACAAAACAAAACAAAACAAAACAAAAAAAAAATACAATACAATACAATATTTTACTGGTATCATATTGAATCGTATCGTATCGTATAGCTGTAGATGCAACCACTCGTTTTCTTTGTAAGTTATGTATGCATTAATTGGATATGGCCAGCTGTGTTTCTTGTATAAGACGTTACTGTTGTTAAGTTTCCACTATACAAATGTGTTTTTTCTGCGTTCAACAACAACTTATCCAATCGTATATGACAAACCAGCATAGGCAAATATAAAGTATTGGGTTATCCGGAAATGTCTAAGCTGACAGTATATATTATAGTGCTCAAGCAACAGGGCTAGACAGACAGTTTAGTTTCGTCCATGATTTTGTGGAATAAGTAATGACTCCAATTCAACGGTAAGGTAGTTGCGTTTGTCAAAAAATGAAAACAGAGTTTCGGCAGCATGTCTAAGGCCTTAGATAATATAATAATATAATTATAATTATGCCCGCTAATTAACATTGGATCGTTTCTAAACGTTTATCAATATGTGCCATTGGGCATTGGTGATACCTTTACTTAACAAGTGTTTGTGGATAAAAAAAGTGCAATCATTAGCGTAGAATTGTTCGCGTCACAGGTATATCCATCATCCTCACTCATACAGACAGCCATATATTGTTGTAGTATATTAGGCATACAGCAGGTACTGATTGTGAAGCTTGCAGAATTCTATCTGAATCTGAGAAGACTGATACCATCAAAGAGGAAGGATTCAAGCTATAAAGTTAAGTTACCAATTTATTTTCTAGGGCTCTTTTCAGCTGTTAAGCTACTCAAGCACCCTTTGACATTTTAACTTCCCTGGTCATTGGGCTACCTATATGGAAACCTAAGTTTGAGTCTCCCTGGGGATAGTATTTCTCTCCTGTGGATGTGACAGCCAACATCGATCTGCGGCGCCCAGGAATAGACACTGCCCTATGAGAGCTATCTGAGCTAAAGCTACCATATGACAACTATTGAATCGACTCATTTCTATTGAAAATGATTTCCCATTGCATCAAAAAGCATAGATAATACTAGGTAACGATAATAGTTCGACTATCAAAGAGGAAGACAACACGTTCAAGCTATGTGAGTTATGTACGAGTACAGGAAGGCAAACAGTGTAAAACAATAGGAACTAGATACTTGAAAAACACACAGATATAGATGTGGTGTATCCGCTTATAGCATGTCACTATCCTATATCGCGGAATTACAATGAGATGGTCGTAACAAAAATCAACATTTTGAGAAAACAAGAAAAACGGCCTAACAATCACTCTTTACTTATGGTTAAACAAGCTTTTTCTACTTCAGTTTGGTCAACATGACAATTTCCGATTTTCATAAGAATATGCCCATAAGAAGCGCCTTACGTTGTAGATTTCAAATATGCATTAGTCTTATAAAGTCGTAAGTGGCACTTACGACCTTATCATTCTAAGCCAGCGATATGTATGTCAATAGTACACCACTAGTTGACCCCGGTACTTAGATAGATATCTCTGATGTATAAAGGTCAATTGTTCTTATAGAGTATATCGATGACTTAGAACCAGAAGGTCGTAACTACCTCTTACGACCTTATAAGACTCATACAAATTTGAAATCTGCTTCACAATGCGCTTCTTATAAGCATATTTTCATGAAAATCTGAAATTGTCATGTTGACCCAAATGAAGTTTTAAAAACGTGTTTTCCAATAGGTAAAGACTAAATTACAGACAGTTTTCTCTTGTTTTCTCAATATATCGATTTGGTAGTTACGACCTTCTTGTTCTAAGCCAGCGATATATCTGTAATAAAACTGCCAAGTACAAGTGCCTCGCATTCACGTTGTAGGCCCGACTCAACAAATTAACCATTATTAAGATACAATAACATAACAATCCACGAAACATCTTTCAAATTACAATGTATTGCCAACAATTATGAGCACACGAATAGTAAACTAATACATACAACACTAAACATTCAAGTAAAGACTCTAGCACCAAGCTCTTGACAAAAACACAATATGAGTAGAGACTATATTATCTATATAGCATCCAATTCTGACATTAGATGAAGATAAGCTAAAATATTGTTGACAATGTCTTTATGTACACAACTGAGGTATGCACACCATGTAAGCATACCCGCTGAATTAGTTCAATCCAAAAAAGGAGTGAAACCCGAAAATCAACGAATAGAGGAGTAACTCCACTTTAATTGGAGTACTTGGCAGGTATGTATGTAAGTCCTGTTTTGGCTGAGGATTTATCTGAAAGCTTTCGGTGACTTAATGTATGATCTGCAATGCATAACCTTATTGGTATATGTATCACGCACTCATGGTCCTGCAGGGGGTTAGTTGTTTGATTTTCTTAACCTCTTACCAGCACAGTCTTACCTTCATGCAGCGCTAGGGAGTTTCAATCAACCCTGCTCAAACAACGCATGCATACAAAATTGGTCAATATTTAAACCTTGCCCTTCCGACTCGAACTTTAGACCCAAGACGGTCTTAGACCCAATATTGAATTATTTCTTAATTTTTTCAAACTTGTACAAACTATATGATGTTGCATATCATTCTGAAGGGCATGCTATCAGAGGAACGATGATTTAAACGACTTCGTAGGATTAAATAAGTTTACAAAGAGGTATTGAAGCGCATTGTATGTAACTCCCTATTATGTATACATGCTATAAGGGACTACAGTTGTAGTTATAATTATGGTGCTTGTCGTCGAATGAGAGATTATGTAGAAACGTCGGGAGATTAACACATCATCTACATTGAAATTAGTTTTAAATAAAATGCATTGAATTTCACCCAATTAAAAGCATCACCTCAATTAACACTTCACATGAGGTTTCATGAAGGTCATAGTCAGTACGTACTTAAGCCATACCAAATCGTTTCTTTGTTTAGAGTCTGATGACGGATATGTTTTGTTTTATTGCTAGATGTGTTTTCGACCTAAGGGTGGACGCTAAACAAAACTACGATTTGGTATGGCCTTAATCAGATTGCATTTAAACACATTTGCATGAAGTAAATGGTTAGTTTGGTTACTCAAATGTACTGATAGTAGAGCCAGCATGTCAGATAAGATTGCAGGTACAATGTATGTAAGATATCGGTTCTAGTACTCAAGTACTCAATTATACTGAAATACAAATGTACTCAACTACAAGATAATGGCACAGTCTGTAAAACGAAATAGTTCCCCTAAAATGCTTACTCAAAATCCGTGTCTCAATTTATACGTCTTAACAAATTGTGATTCCAAGATTGAGCTCTTCTTAGATAAGTAAGCAATAACGATACCAAGTACTGTAAAATCATTAATTTTCGTAGGGGGTTAAATTTCTTTGATTTCGTGGTTTACCTTCAACCACGAAGTAAAATCCTATCGAACAAACATTTTGACCCTTGTATTTATAACATAAAATGCAAATTCGCAAAATAACGACCCCTCGAAATGGTCGATTTTACCAAAACCACGAACTCCCATCGAAATTAAATGATTTTACAGTACGATATTAAATTTCTGAGCTAATAGCTCATTTTAGATGTTTCGGGATTAGGGCATCGTGAGATCGAGCGTGGAGTGAAGCTCTGTTGGCCTTCAAATATCATAGAATGTGCTCATACTTTGTAACCATGTCAACATAATTATACTCATAAGATAAGACGTGCTTCAACAAATTGTACAATCATCTTCCATAATAGTGTTATATACCTCTGTAATTTATTAAGTCCCTTTAATAATCTCTCCATTGCCGCCATTCGTGTGCCCTCGTTTTAACTTAAGTACATTTTTCTTTTATGAATATCGTTATCTAAATTGAACATAATTGTCCAAAGTATCTACCTCTTAACAACGGCAATGACTGATAAATATGAAATATACATCAGTCACAAGCTGTTGTTGAAATGCGGTAGTTACTACATGTATCCTCTTTTCCTATGGTTTCAGCCACTTAATAATAAACATCCTATGTTTGCCACAAAAATGGTGTATGGTTAAAAATGTTTAGAAATAACTAATTGCCTTTAATCTACACAAATTGACCATTTTTTGTATCTGTAGTTTTTTTAAATAAAGCTTTTTTAATGACACAATGTGTGTAGATCTCATTTTAAGAGTGTTTCATATGGTTTCGGTCACTCAAGTTGAATGTCTAAGAAAATATATTTGTTGAAGAATTCAAAGTAAAATATTTTCTGATTAAGTACATCAACCTTTTAACTGATGCTATGCATAAATGCCTTCAGAGAGTGTAACACCCTGTTTTGTCAAAGGGACATGGTCCACTTAAAAGTAAAAAAGAAGAAAATAACTTACTGTCAGGCATCGGTCTGGGTATTTTGTTGAGGCCCATACAGACAACATCTCGTCCCTGTAAATCTTCAGGTTCCGAGTCCCAGACAGGAGCCACCGTACCTGTAACATATATTACAATCACATAATGTAACAAATGCTTAGACTATATTCCGTACACTAAAGTTTACTCGATTTTCTCATATTGTAACCAATGCTTAGACTATACTCCGTACACTAAAGTTTACTCGATTTTCTCATATTGTAACAAATGCTTAGACTATACTCCGTACACTAAAGTTTACTCGATTTTCTCATATTGTAACCAATGCTTAGACTATACTCCGTACACTAAAGTTTACTCGATTTTCTCATATTGTAACCAATGCTTAGACTATACTCCGTACACTAAAGTTTACTCGATTTTCTCATATTGTAACCAATGCTTAGACTATACTCCGTACACTAAAGTTTACTCGATTTTCTCATATTGTAACCAATGCTTAGACTATACTCCGTACACTAAAGTTTACTCAATTTTCTCATATTGTAACCAATGCTCAAAGACTATACTCAGTACACTGACAGTAACGTTTACTCGATTTTCTAGGCACACTGTTACGGAAATAATCGTAGAAAAAAGTTTTCGATTTGTTCCGTTTCGAAGGTGCCTCGCCTTTAGATTTATTGATTCGCTGGAAGAAAAAAAAACGTTGAGTGGACACATTACCTTAAAATAATGTTTCAATAATGTATTTTGCATTTTTTGCAATTCATAAGTTGCAATTCATTAAAATGTACAAGAATATGAATACTGCGGATGACATCACGTGTGAAGTTTTAAATCAACTGAGTATAATTATATTATGTTTTTGATTATTGTACATGTATTAAAAGATTATGAAATTACTAAAACTCAAACTACCCACGATTAATATTTTGCCATGGTTCATTAACTAGTAATCGCTTAATTAAAGGGTGGCGGGTGTGTTGGTCTACCATGCATGGAAGGTTCAAAATGATCAACATCGTATAGATCTGCAAGTAGGCGTACAACCCTTCACTCGTTCGATAGTCCATTAGCAAAATAATCACTCACTTCGAGTGCGGCAGGACCGGGTTCCACCCATACCAAATTTGGTTGCAGCTTTTCCCTAGCTAAACCGCATAAAAGTGAAAACGTTGGATTCTCTCATACGATGTCTCTAGCACAGTTAACTGTATCATTGAAAACAAAAAAATAAACGAAAAACAAATTTGTAGAAAATATAATTTTTATAAAAAAAAAATATTTTCCGTTTTAGACTTTATCATTGATACAGTTACTTGTGGTCTCTAGCAGAGGATAAACAAAAAATAATTATTATTATTCCTATCTGTATTCATAAACTCACAGATGACTTGTAAGTTTGACAGTTTCTAATGTGTAACTTCTGACGGTATACTTCATCCCACAGGTAACTGTATCGTTGAAAGCGAAAAAAAACGAAAAACGGTTGTTATTTTTTGGAAAAATATAAATTTTACAAAACAATTCTTTATCACTGATACAGTTACCTGTGTTTCACCCTCGATAAAAGCACAACACTTAACTGCCAATATGCAGCATCTTATCTGTGTAAAATTGAAACACAACTTCCATTTCAATGAATACGATGCCAAAGGTGAGTATATCATACATACAATTTGAAAATTATTCTATGCATGATTTGATATAACGTTATTATAGGTGACTGATTTACAGATAATACAATGAATGTAGATATGTACATAGGTAAATGTATCATTGATAACAACAAAAAGAAAAAAGAAAATTTTTGTAAAATAGAAAAATATATATATTACAAAGAAATTTTTTTATCAATGCTACAGTTACCTGTGGGTATATCGATGGCTTAGAATTAGAAGGTCGTAAGTGCCACTTACTACCTATTAAGATTCATACATATTTAAATAAGCATTACAAGGCGCTTCTTATGAGCCTATTTTCATGAAAAACCGAAATTGTCATGTTGACCAAAATGAAGTTTTAAAAACGTGTTTTCCCATAGGTAAAGACTAAATTACAGACAGTTTTCACTTTTTTTCTCAATATATCGATTTGGTAGTTACCAACTTCTTGTTCTTAGCCATCTATACAATCTATCGCAATCAACATCGACGTATATTTTCTCACTGGGTGTAATGAAACAAGATTGTTAGTAGATAAATGTGATAAAAGATGTTCATTAAGTCAATAAATGCTGGCAAAAAAATCGAAATAAAAATCAGCAGCTACACTTTATGGACTGACCGGGGAAATGGTCCATTTAACACATTATCAGATATGAGTCTAGAGCATTTTCACGAGGCCACTTATCGATCTATAATTTAATTTCAATTTTATGTTTGGATAAGTATATCAAGGTTATAATAATGAAATGAAATTTGTACTGATAATATTTGATTGCTACGTGGGTTGGGTTACAGATTGTCATCTACGAGATATTGAGAGCGTAAAGGTGTTCGATCTAGATGGATCACGTGATTTAGAATGCTTGTCACAAATACTGTTATATCATTAATTTTCGTGGGGATTAAATATCGTGAATTTTGTGGAGCGCCTTTAACCATTGAATTAATTAGGGGACCGCTCAAATCTCTAAAGGTAAAATGAAATATGTGTGTTTGGAATCTATGGGATCAGAATGCAGAGACACACAAGCATAACTGCCAAGTAGTAGACTCAAAAGTAGAAGTGATAAAGCAACACATGTCACACGATGCACTTAAATGGGGTTGACCAATTTAAACAGTGTTCATGACCAGGTTGTATGAAAACCATTGATGATCCCAGAGGCTGTATCAGCAGTGGCCACCATAACTGGGGAGGCTCAGTGCGAGGACGGCGAAAACGTAGCTTGGAAGAACTTTCTTATCCTTCTACCTTTGAACTATTTACTTATTTCGAACTTTCCTATTTCATTTCACCCGTCTGTCATATTCTTGACCAGTATCCACCCATCAAATAATAGTCAAGTGTGAGTGATTGATGTAACATATAGATGTAGAAATGGGATTTAAAAGGTATTTAGATGCATAAACAAGGAAAGTTTCATTCTAGTGATTATAAAAGATGTAGGACAAAAGATCAGAAAATGAATCAAATGTAACTTTGTTCAAAGTTAAGCAAACTTGGAAAACCAGAAATTAACAATGAAAATAGAAGTAACTCCACTTTAACAGGAGAATTTGGCAGGTACGCACACAAGTAAAATTTCAACATAGCTCACTCGGAAAAGGCGACGGTAAAGCAAGCATACATGTAATATACATGTATGTAAGTAATTACTCATTCTAAATGAACAAACTTTATCTCATCTTATCACCAGCTGTTGGGGGAACTTGATAGATCAACCTGCACCAAACACATCCTTCACCAAGAACTCCAAGTTTTTATTAGTTTTACTCATTAATATTTACTCATGAGTACGAAAAAACCCGAGTATTATTGACATTGCTTAAAATGTTCGAGACGTTGCATACGTTCTTTGCGTACATCGGGATTTCACAACATTTTTAGAGTGTGTGTTTAAATCCAAACCCTCGGATGGGAGAGTGCCTCCACATGGAACAAAGAATTTGTATATTGCTGCGTATTCTTTAAATCAGTTATATTCGGTTCATAAGAAAACATGTCAAATATACTATCGAATTTGCGTCCCAACGAAATTCAATGATTTTACAGTATTAATTTGACTGTCAGTCAAATTTAGTTTTCTCATTCGACCTAACTAAAATCAGTTCCACGCACTTAAACCATGTTTAAATAATGTCTAAATAAATATTTGTGTTTTTGACTCACAATTTCCAAACGAAAACGTGACGATTTTAACATTCATTTTCATAGCAACATATCGTTTCACTGAATTTACCGTTTGGTCCTAAATTCGTAATTGTTCAAATCATGCTTCGACATATAGCTTAGAACATTTGCCTACAAAATGTCACGAAAACGATTTGCGAAATGTCAAAGATTGTGTCAAAATATGATATGAATCTACACATACTGGAATTGCTCTAATATGCTAAATATTAGTAAAGTGGTTTTAAAAAAACCATGTGGGAATAAACAATACTGGTCATCAAACTATCAGCGCTATACAATCATTTGACTTGTTTCTATCACTTATACTCGTATATCATTATTGAGTTTATGAAAGATATCCCAAATACCCGGCGCCTACGGACTAGTTTTGACTGTCTCAGGACAGGAGTTATTGGGTTTGATACCATATACATTGTACATGTATTAACATTTTTACAGAACTGATATACAAAATGCATAATAGAAACGCGCACAAAATTGGGGTTTCAATCTCACTCACGAGGTACAAATTATATTTACTGGCATCGTAGTTCGCTCCTAATACTTGTGATTTAAATAAGAAGTAGCCTTTTCACTTGTAATTGACAGTAAAAAATACCATAGTTACAATTTTTTTAACTGGTACCAGAAAAAACTTACATATACATGTACACTTATTGTCTAAACATGTACAAAGTTTCTTTATGCCAGCAGAACGTAGATACTTATGTTATAACATTTACACTGAAACAGTTAACTTTCCTTTTTGACACGCATATAGTACGACAGAACGGACTATGGTACAGTCCATTCAAAGTTAAGTGAGAACGGTTATAAACATAAGTTCATCCGTTAGGTACACTATGTTTATCTAGGTTAAACTGGGTGTATCTGAGTTAACTGTAGTCCGTCCTATTCTGTCAAAAAGGATAGCTCCATCATTAGTATTACTTATTGAATCGACAGTGCAAGTTGTTGTACAACAGGATTAGTGTAAAAAAAACATTTCAAGCAACGAATTCGCGAGTAAGTCTATTGGAAAATGTACGCATAATGTAACTTGATGGACTTCAAAGTTGAAATACAACCGGTGTAACTTAAAACTAAATATTACAATAAATCACACTAATACGCCAGTCACTTGCTTCCATGGACGGTCCCAACCCCCAGGGCCAGGGATGGGTTATGCCGGGCTAGCCGGAGAAACGGTCGTTGTTTTCCTTCCAGCTTCCCTGCACTGTCGGGGAAATGCTGGGATTTTTTCTCGGAACCAATAACCCGGGGACAATATCTAATAGTAGGGGCTTGGGAAATACCGGAGATTTGACCACCAGCTGTACCACGCAGGCGGGGGTTTTGCCAAACCAAAAGTAAAAATCCCGGCCCATCCCCGGGGTTGAGGGCCGTGGATGCAACTGACTGGTACATAAGTATTATAAATAATAATGATCCTACCTTTGAATGTGTTCTCCTGCCCGTGCATATGTCTCATTGACAACCATCGTTCTGCCATATCTCTGTAACCTAGGTGACTTAATGCTATACATCTACATTGTAGTGGACAGTCATTCTTAACATGACCAGGATCACCCCTTAGGCCATGACCACCCTGTCTAACAGGATCACTGTGGCGGTAGTATCGCCTCACACCGTTAGCTCCAAGTCCGAGCACCAGGAATACCAAAACACACAACCTTAAATCCATAGTTGTTATTTAACTTATTCAGTCGATTTGTTTTAAAAATCTCCAATCATTATCGAGAACTAAAACATAAAATCGAATTTATTTTCACATTTTCACCTGGTCAGAGGGATGCAAAGTTATCCAAAAAAAACAAACAATGCAAAAATATTGTTTTTATTTATTTATCAAAAACGTATGAGCTTGCGCGCACTTTTTTTATTATAATAAACCTTAATATTCGTTAAACAAAACGAAGTCACCTCAAACACTTGAACTATTACACTGGTTCGCGAAAATTAACACCAATAATCCCTAGAGAGAAAACATGGGAAAATGTTAATACTTGGGAAAGTATTAACGTTTCCGTAACTATACAACTCGGGTTCTGTTCTGTTGATATTTTTTTCACATCACTTCGTCAGCTGATCAGCCACCGACTGCGATGTTTACCGAAGCGTATCCGAATATTGTCAGCCGCAGTAACCACGGAGTAGCGACCCGTTCGCAAAATCTTCTGCTAACGTGAGATCTATATGCTGTAAACACTGAATCGTAAAAGTAATTAAATAGCAGGTTTTTTTGGGTAGATTTGTATTTAAACTGCAATGAGATTGTACGGGTAATTAACGTACGTTTTTATATAAATCAATGTAATGATTGAATGTGAGTTTAAGCAATTACGATTTAACGAAATTGTAATTACGACCAAGTCACATTTTTTTAAATACTAATATATTAGTCGATAACTAGTTGTTTTTTTTAAATAATATTTAATTTTAGTGAGTTGAGCGGTATAATTAGTTTATCTTAATAGTCTATCCAATAAATAATGCTAAGGATGGGACTATCCCGGGGAATACCGTTAACTCATGTATACATGGTTAAACCTAGATAAACATAGTTTACCTGACGGACGAGCTAATGTTTACAAACCGTTATCAATTAACTTTTGAAATGTGTAAATCGTGTTTCCAGACATAATCTAAAGCATTCAATTATATATTGTAGAGGCACGGGCCTACGGAATGATATATTTTCGTAGACCTGTTGTAGAGGGCAGCTGATGAATGACCACGAAACCTCGGAGAGGACACACGTCTTATCACAGGGACCGGGGAAATACCGGAGATTTAACCACCAGCTGTCCCCCTGAATAGCCGTGGAACATGTGGAAGGGCGGGGGTTGACAATACAAAGGTAAAAAACCGGCTCATCCCCGGGGTGGGGCGTGGATGCAACTGACTTGTGCATTATCGCGGGACACAAACGGTGCGTCACGGACACTGCGTAGTGAACGTTTCGTTAGGCAGGCTCTTTTAGAAATGTATGTATACTGTATACATAGACTTTTTTCTGCCTTGTGATTGCCATTAATTGTGTTACCGGTAATTCAATGTAACACACATAGAACGGACATTGACCAGCTCTGACCAGAGTTCATTCCCGAAACAGCTAAATACTAGTGTTCGTTTTCGACAAATATAAATGGGTCTGCGGTAGAGCGACTATTACAAAAAAGTCACCTACAAGTATTCTACTGCAGAATGCATGCAACCAACCTGTTAGCGACTTTGATTAGTACTAATTACAGGTATGTAACACGCGTATATGTGCGGACGGATATCGCTGATGTTATCTAGATACAAGCACTGACTGTATATGCACGAACTGAATACATTTTTTATATTATTTGACTGTTCATTCACTACATAGAAACACAAAGCGGCGTTCGTTCATTTTGCTTGTAGTTTAGCTAACTGCAGTACATAGGCCTAGTGTTGGCTTTGTTGAATTGCTTCTTGCACTATTTGTGTTTGTGTTATTAGATTGCTCCGTGCATTGTAAACAATTCTTCTCATTGTTATTATTATTGTACTGTTCTGGTTGTGTATGTATATATTATGTATTATGCCGAATAAACTTAATATGTTATGTAAATTTATAAAATATTACCATTGCATTATATAAATTATGGAATATTGTATGCATAATAGTGTTTACTGTGTTATACTGCTTTCTATGAATACTTTATCACACTCAGCAGTTAGCCAGCATGTTTCAATTGCGGCATAAAGTAAACAATAGTCCTGCCATTGATACCTTTAGAAGGTCATGAAATTGTAACTATTTGAAAATTTTGACAAAAATCTTTCTTTCTTGTATACAGGAAATGTAGATTCTACAGAAATTGTCAAAAAATAAAATTCATTTTTTTTTATTCAGGGCCCTTTTCTCAGAGGCGAACTGTCAAATATGGAATAACTGACGATATTCATGCTCATTCTCGGTTATTCAACAATAGGTGATGTGAGTTTTTCGCTATCGGTCCATCGAATGTAGACAATTCATCAGACACGTCCTATGAGACAAAATAACAACTTATAAGTTATGCACTCTCGACCAAGACGTCCGAATACAGCGATACAATATCAATATTCATTTCTGGTGACGTCATCCATACATAATGTTAAAACGTCGAATATTTATTTATATACATTTTATTAATTCAATGAAAGGCAATGTATATCGTTGATACACGTAATGAAAGTCAAGCACCATAACTCCACTCCATGACTCCAGTCCATTACTACATTCCAAGACTCCACTCCACGACTCATCAACTCCTACTCACGACTCCAATTCATGAATCCACTCCATGAATCCAGTCCACAACTCCAGTTCATTACAACATCCACAACTCCGTGACTTCACTCCACGAATCCACTCCACAGCTCCACTCCATAACTACATTCCACAAATACTCCACTCCACATTTCCACTCCACAACTCCACGACTCCACTCCACGACTCCATTCCACAACTCCACGATTCCACTCCACTCAACAACCCCACTCCCCATCTCCGCTCCACAACTCCACTCCACAACCCAATTCCACAACCCCACTCAACAACCCCACTCCCCAACCCCACAACTCCATAACTCCACTCCACGACTCCACTCCACAACCCAACTCCACTACTCGACTCCATTACACGACGCCACTCCACAACTCCAGTCCATACTTTGTCGCTTGTTCTGTCCTACCAGGATACGCTCCTATCATTCAGCGACACATTGGCGGCGAATGTAATCCTACAAGATTCAGCATGGCTTAGACTGCAGCACTGTTAACTTGAATAAAGATGATGTGCTGGAAACAAAACAATATACGGGTGGTAAGTGGTATTATAGCCTGTTTATTATCACATATACGAGGGTTGTCTCAGACAAACCGTATAATCACGTTATATATCGAAAACTACCATGTATATAGTAAAGTATGTCGCGATTATAATTAACTTTTAGGGTATTTGTACACGGACGTACTATCTTTCATTTTATGTTTTTCCAAAACATTTCAATTGTGTACATTTGGTGAGACTTGTGTTAAGGATTCAGGACCGCTGTACCGTTACCATGGGTTACAAATTATTTATTGTTTGCTAAATACGCTGATATAAAACAAATATGGCATAATTATACATGTTTAAGTGGAATTGTTGTAGAAATGCACATACACAATTTCAAAACTGTATCAATGTTGGGGAGTAAAAAAAATAAGAATTATTCTGAGACAACCCTCGAACGTGTATATATCATACATCTGTAATCATGATACATGTATTATTTAATTACTTGCCCTCGTATGTTCAAAATGTGTTCATTAATAGTGTTGTGGATCTGGTTACATGCAGAGAAAGCATAGGGCAGGTATTTAGGGAATTTTTAGGGCATTATTAAGTTTGAAATATAATTGTACTGACTTTATGTACATGTACTTAAAATATCGCTGGCTTAGAACCAGAAGGTCGTAACTACCAAATCGATATATTGAGAAAACAAGAGAAACTGTCTGTAATTTACTCTTTACCTATTGGAAAACACGTTTTTAAATTTCAGATTTTCATGAAAATAGGCTCATAAGAAGCGCATTGTGAAGCAGATTTCAAATACATGTATGTATGAGTCTTATATGGTCGTAAGTGGTAGTTACGACCTTCTGGTTCTAAGCCAACGATATACAATCGGTGGTGACTTCAGGCAATATTCAACAAAACATGTATTTCGGGCAGTACAAAATATTGGACCGATATACTGTACTCGAACCAGATTATTTCGTTTTTGGCCTAATCAGCATGCATTTTGTTTACTATAAATGTATAAACATCCGCACATTAAGTAACCAAGAACAGCCTGACTAGAACAGGTGTGGATAATCCATGGATGGTTCCGTGAGAAATGATGAACTCATAATTATGCGGGGTTAACGCAAGCCTTTTCGTGCTATTACATCTACACAGTCCCGAGTGAGATGGTTGGTGCCCAAGCCTTTATATCCTTCCCCTTTCCTACAATATGTATGTGTTATAATAATTGGTTCCCTTATGGACATACAAAATAGGCAAAATAAGCCCCGTAGCACAAAAGTGGTTAATCCAGTGGATTCACATATGGCTTGATTTTTCGGCTGTCCAGATCCCATCTATTAAAATTGAAAGCAACAATCACATTGTTGTAAATTTGACACTTTATACACAAATTGATATGTCAAATTAGCTGTCGATGCCTCATATGATAGAATGTCTACGGAAATAAGATAAAGTCTGTACAAAGAAGAACACGGTACAAACATGTAATCTGATATAGTAAAGCATGTTCGTCAATTTGTTCTGCCTGTGTACCAGTCTCTACCTGTCATACAGTGGTTTCTATCGTCTTTGATATGGTGTCAAAATGTCTGGTGCTTGACTATAATACTTCATGTCAAATAACGAAAGCTTAAGTCAAAGTGGCCACGCTGTTTGTGAGAACAGAACTTGCATTGATGTTAAATCCCTAGCCTATGCTGATTAAAGCATATGACCCTACAAGGATGGTCGGTGATGTGTGAACAATGATTTCTGGGTAAAGAATTTTTAGAGTTCGTTATTCAACTTGATCATATGTCGAATGAATACCGAACTAGGTTCAAGTCTTCTGCCAGCAGCGAGTTCGTTATTCAACTTGATAAGATGTCGACTACCGAACTAGGTTCGAATCTGCTGCTAGCAGCGAGTTCGTTATTCAACCTTTCAACTTGATAAGATGTCGAATATCGAACTGGGTTCGAATCTGCTGCTTGCAGCGAGTTCGTTATTCAACTTGATAAGATGTCGAATATCGAACTACGTTCGAATCTGCTGATTAAACATAAATAACAGAAGCAAATTAACAATACAACAGATATATACTATGTAAAATAAATATAGCAACTCAACTAAAACTTTAATAATCTTAAATGCCTCAGATTAATTAAATGATAATGATGTTATATTGAATCGATGTAGTCTTCTCTTTAAACAAAACCAGTTTTATCACACCGAAAAAGTTAAAGGCAAATGGCAACTTAAAATGGAGGCTGTGTGCGGATCCCTTAAATTGTTCAAAATTGATGGTGAGCGTGGTCGGTTACTAGTAAATAAAAACCGGTGAAAAAGTAGCAATAATTGATAAAGGGAATGCGAGGAGCAGGGACGTAAAAACAACGTCACTGTGCTGTCGGAATGCTGTATGCTGAAATCCCTATTCGGATGGTTTCGCATACTATGGTGTTATTTCAAGTACACCAACCAACACAACGGGTTCGTAGCAAGGGTTGGCAACTGTCGGCGCTCCGGCACGCTTAGAAATATCGTCCGGAATTGATTATCACTACAATAAATAGACGTCATCTAAGAACATCTAGAGGATGCGTAACAATGTCTAATATTCGGAAATGGTTTAACTACGGTCATATTTTTTATACCGACGTTCTCACGTTGATGTGACGTTGACGCACGCAATCGAGAGCAACGTCACGTCAGAAATTGGTTCAACCTGAATTACACACGACTATCATCACAGGTATGCATTACGCACGTACAATTGATCGGCTCTCACGTAGACCGGTCGAGCACGTATTGAAGCAAATAATGGATACTCTTGATGACGAAAACGTCAATTTAATGACGTAAGTAACTTGCATGTTCTACAGTGGTCATCACTAAATAAATGGACAATCATATCACACTGATTCCAAGTGTTCAACGAAGCGAATGGGAAGAAATCGAATCACGATGGGTATCACACGTGATGCGGGCATTTTCTGTGACTTTTGTGTTGCTTCCCAGGCCCGGTCCCAGGATTTTCTGAGTGGGGGCACGAGGTATGTACGGGAGTCGGACCACTTAATGTGGTTTGGGGATCCAGGGCACTTGCTTAAGGGGTAGAAAAAATGAATAAAAACAGTTTGGCTCTAGTTGGGTTTGAACCGAGACCCACGGCGTACAGAAAGACCATAACATTACAAAACTTGAGTACTCTTCAAGAGGAGATTCTCTACTATCACATTAAATGAGCTAAATGTAAAAAGCACTATCAATTATCATAATTTGTCAGAAGAAAGTGTGCGCAAATATGTCTCTATAATGTCTTCTTCTTTCAAAATTAATCTCATATTAAGCAATTATACTCGGTGTTGCTTAACTTATGTTTCAGAGTATAGATCACAGGTAACTGTATCGTTGAAAACGAAAAAAAGAAAGTTATTTTAAAAACAATTATTTTTCGTTTTCAACGATACCGGTGATCTAGATCTATACAGTACTGTACTAGTATAAATTTTAGTCATTCGACCCATAAAATATGTACATTAGTATTCAAATTAACTGCTGAGAAGAGTTATTTCGTTGAATTGGGGCTAGCTAGTACCACAGGTGGCAGTATCAGTGTTTGGTCCGCAAACGATTAAATAAAATAATAAAAAAATATATAAAAATGTCCGTACTGAACTAATATACTAACATTATCAAGGTATAAAGCGTACTATATGTCTATATGCCAAAGATTGTGGAACATTTCATCTCGTTGTTTCAACATAAAATACGGGCGCCGAAGAAAAATTGCTATACAAGCCATTCAAATAAGCTATAAGATATTAATTCTTACCGAAAATCTCGTTCAATTGTATCTTATAACTGCGAAACAGCAAAACAGTGTTACTTTCGTTATTTAACTTCGCTCAATGTCATTTTATTTATGCACTGGTTACCCGCTGCGCTCACAGTATCGTAATAATTGTTGGGAACCAAGCCTATTGTAAGATGCAATGTTCCACAATCTTTGGACATAGACATATATACTACGCTTTATACCTTCATAGTGTACAGGGAGTTAGATAGACAATCGATATATATACGGTCCATGTAGTGTATAAGCTCAGTGACGGATTTATTCTTTTTCTTTTCCAAACACTGATACTGCCACCTGTGGCTAGTACTGTATCAAATGTGATTAATTGGGATTTAATTAATGGGTGATTTAGGCAGGTGGTTGCTGGTTACATGTGATGTTAAAAAAATAACAGCTTCACGATTATTTTGGTCATCATTATCTCAAACTTTATGTGACTACCCGAACTGGCCATTAATCTCTTTAGTTGTTGATCTATTTATTGTTTCGTCTGCATGAAACGACAAGTTTGAACAGAACGGTTCGAGAATTTTCTACGAGTTACGTCCCGTTGTGACGCGGACGGTTGCCAAGAAAAGACTGGTTCACGACATCAGAGTTATCGGACAGACTGCCCCGTTTTAGCGAAAAAACGTTAGTACCCGACTGAAACTTATCAAAATGGCCGTGGTAAGAAATTTTGTTCAATAATCCGTACGCATTTCTACTGTTTCTAACACTGTTTTAGCCTTTTTGCTTTAATAAACCATATCAATGATAAGATTTATACATCCCAAACATGTGACTAAATCAGTTATAATTACAAATGCTGTTAATACAAATTCTAGACTGAAATGTTTTTGCCACATGTACCCCACCCACATGAAGCCGGTGTTTTTGTTTGTTATGTTGTCAAATACCTGATGCTTTGTAGTTCTAGATGTGACATGTCAAGAATTATATTGTATTTTATTTATAATGACACCAACCGGTTTACACGGTGGTCGCGTGGATAAGATGCTCTACTCCTGATATGAGGCCCTGGTTCTATTTTCGCCCGGGCCACTTGGTCATTTCAGAGCGTTATTTAGTGTTTCCCACCCAACTAGAAATGAATTGTAGGAAACCCAGAGGTACTCTTGCGTGTATTTGCCGCGTTAAATAACTAATAAGGCTCGAATTTACACTTGCAAAATGTGAGCCCTTTTTTCCATTTTGTGAGTAGAAATAATCGAAAGCGCAGTGTTCCAATTCACTAACATTAATCTATTACTACATAATTGTTATTTCCCCGAAATCGGCAAAAAGTTTGTGAAGAAATGGAACTTATGTCATTCAGGAAGTTTACATAAAACATTTGTTTGTGCGTGTGTAGCAAGTGCCCGTTTCAGCGTTTGCACACGACCCTTGTTTTTCTACCCCTATATTTAGAAACATATTTATACCGAGCAAATATGCTTGGTTCAGCGCCTCCACATGGTTTAATCAAGTGCAAATGCACACATGTAAACACAGTGCTTCCTCTTGCTTATATTTTTCTTGCGCCACCACTTTCGCCAAATGAAAAAAGTTGTCGCCACTTATGCGCCACTTTGACCAAAATTGAAATGAATTAAATGATGGACTAAATCTTGTATTTGTAATTTTTGTATATATTTCTGTTTTATGTGTATTTTGATGTGTCCATGGTAATGCCTTAATTGCATTACTTATGTTCCTCTTCAGTGTGAACTTAGAAGTCATCATTGTTACAAATATATTTACAGCATTATTATAACAATTTATTTTTATTTTCTATGTTATTGACAATATGCTAACCATTCATCAGAGAATAGCATGCTTACAGCAGTGTCCGATAAATTTCTAATCTGTTAAACTGTTCATATACATTGTGGGCTTTCCCTTGCACCAGGCACAATTAATAAATTCTTTATTCTTATAATATTCTTATAACTGAAGCTAAACTTATATTTGTGCTGGCTGACATTTTAATATCATAAGGCCTAGTAAAAATAATGTATTGCTAACATTTCAGTCCAGACTGTAGGCCTATGTGTATAACTATATTAAACTGTGTGCAAGTTTGACTCAAATTTTATGCATCCAGTGCTTTGATTCAGTATGCATATGAATGTCAGTCAGAGCAGAGTTACCTCCCTTGTAGTCCATGCTACATATTTGCCACCATAATGGAGATTTGAAAGACAAAACTGTCTAGGAAGGGTAAAGAAACACACCTGTTGCTAATCAAACATCTGCTGATATGTATTGTAATGTTTCTGTTGACTACTGCCATGTCAAATTCTTATTGTTGTAACAAAATCGTATGTGAAGGTCGCGAAAACATATGACATTTCAAATTGTCGACATTTTGAGTGATTTATAATGGCAAATTCTTTTTACTAAGACATGTTTATGTCTTGCAATGTTCAAGTCTTTAATTAATGCCTTCCAATACAGCTTTTACGGTCCACAGAGTTCATAACCAATTTTGTTGACATCACGGTCGTATTTCATGTGGTCATTTCATTCATGTGAAATTCCGGAATATAAGTACGGCCGAAAACAGTCTTTAACATCAACCCGATACGCATTTAAAACAAATTGTCGGCAAATTTTAACATCTTTGATGGGATTAACTGACTGATAGCAGCTCTAATTGATTGTTTATTGCAGTCTTCAGTATACATGACTGTATATTGTTGTCTTATCGAAAAAATGGCCGATTTTTATATTTGTCGCCAAATTGAATTATCTTGCGCCAAATTTTCATTTCTTGCGCAAATGGCGCCATTGGCGAACGCCAGCGGGAGCACTGAAACAAATGTGACAATTTACCAGTTTTGCTTGCTGCTAGGTTTCTTGTTGTTTGATCAAAACAAGTTGTATAATATAGTAATATATTATAATGAAAATGTCCACCAGACATAGCTTGGGATTTCTTTTGGTGCTGACAAGTGAGTTTGTGGGTACAACTTGTCAGTGGACTCTAAAGATATTTCAGGATCCCTGGTTGTTGTAATTCTTTAAATTTTATATCTTAATACACTCTTATTTCAGCCTACTGCAGATAAAGTACAAGAAATAAGAGAAGTGACCAGAATTGAGCGTATTGGTAAGTATGAATTTTTGGTTGAAATACAAGGGGGGTATTGGTTAGTTATTGGCTTAATACACCCCAGACGATGAAGCAGGTCATATCAGTAATTTAAACATTACTTTGTGAGAAAGTTTCAAACTGTAAGTTTTTTTAGCATTTTTTTCGGAAGAGGGCCACCTTACTATTCCTACTTTTTTGCAAAAAAACATTGGACTATCAATAATTTAATTATTTTCCCTACTTTTGTTACAGTTGATCGTACAGTTGATCGTATTCATATAGTTTTTGTTGCATTTGTTTTTTCAGACTCAAATATTTATAAGTGCATTTTATCTGGCTGAAATATAAGCGCATATCGAATATAACTTTAATATATATAATAATATTAAGCCCATAAAAGTGTCACTAAAATTTATATTTGCGCTTATTTTCCGGATTCAACAGTAACCTTTGCAGAAAATATTATGTTTTAGGCCTTTAGGGCATAAAGGAAAACTATTCATTTTTTCTGATTCAAACTTAGTAATAATATGTTTAAATCTTAAATTCATAGACCTGTCAAATTCATATAAAAAGTTTTTATTATTTTAAAAATAATAAAGTATCATATTGATTCAATGATATAAGCGTTCCGAGAATTAATTTGCTATGTTTAAGCTTTAAAATATAACTTATGTGACAATTCACAGAAGAAAAAGTTATGGTACACTCATGTAAAACTAATATATAATCATGATTATTTTCAGGTGCTCATTCACATATTCGGGGTCTGGGTCTAGATGATGCATTGGAAGCACGTAATGTATCGCAGGGTATGGTGGGACAGATGGATGCCAGACGAGCGGCTGGTGTTATACTCGAGATGATCAAGGTAGAAAAGTTTTCAGGATTTTTTCTTGTCTTTTTGAGAAAGTACCAGTCAGATTGCCATTGGGAATTTTTGAGCGTAAATCCTGAAATTGAGAATTTTTGTAGGAGAAATCATTACATGATTGGGATTTTTTTGGTCTGACTAATAAACTGCTTAAAATACCTTTAAATGTTTTAATAATAATTGTTTTATGACATAATAGATGATATATTATTGATGTCAGAAGGTCAAGGTCACAGTGACCTTTACCATTTTCGACAATAAGGCTGCCATTGAGGGGACTTATGTTTTACAAACATCTCTTGTTAATCTGTCATTTACATGTATATACCAGGAGTCATGATTGTATTTGACAGTACTTGAATTTACTTTCTGTATGTTTTAGGATGGAAAGATTGCTGGTCGAGCATTGTTGATTGCTGGTCATCCAGGTACAGGCAAAACTGCTATAGCAATGGGTAAGTCTTCTGTTATAGGGGTTGATAATAGCTATCATTAATCACTTGTCTGACAGTAAAGTGGCATTAACTGTGTAAAGAAAACCGCCCCACCTAGATAGCAATCCAGAACAAAAATAGCTTATTATATGACAAATTCAATATTTGATGTGCTGAGTGCAGAGTGTAAGTATTGGTTATAATTCTGGGCCCTGAATTTGTAAAGATTCTAACCTAAAACTTACATGTTTTAAGAACTGTAGTGTGCTTACATTTGTGTTGCAAGTATTCTTAGTATGACATTTTAGACACTGTTGGTCATCTATCACTACTAATATTATTATAAATGTACTTATTGGCAGGTATGGCACAGGCTTTGGGGTCTGATACTCCATTTACAAGTATTGCTGGTAGTGAAATATTCTCATTAGAAATGGGAAAAACAGAGGCACTCACACAAGCTTTCAGAAAATCTATTGGTGTGAGAATCAAGTAAGTAATAACATGGCTCATATAAGCCTTGAAAAATCCTTGAATTTGGTTTCAACCTTGAAAAGTACTTAAATTTTGTGCTACCTTGAAATAATGACAAAATGGTACTTGAAATTCACTAAAAACTCGTTGACAAACAGCCTTGAATATGTGTATGGATGTTGTCAAAATGACGCATTATGAGGGTAAAAATTTTAAACAGAAACGCTTGTTTCATGTATCATTTAAAATAAAAAATGACTAATTGATTAGGCACAAATAGTATTAATAAGTGTTATGGTTCTGTTACTCAGTAAGTGTTAAAAATTTATATTAAATTTTAAAAAATCTGGTGCATAATATTCTTCTTTGTCCCAATACAAATAGTCATATTCATACAATTTCAAGTGGACTGTTAGTTCGAAACAATGCCTGAAAATACAAATTCAACCACTGTATATAAACAATGCCAAAATATTGTCATTGGGATATAATAACGTCATTTAGAAGAAAGAGTTACATCATTTAAATGTTATACTACACATGTGAGGTATCAGAATAAACATACTCATTATACTTACCAGGATACAAGAAAATATATGTTATATAATGTATTATATGATTACAGGGAGAAAAAATCTGAAATTATTACTTTGAAGAAGGCTATTATGCCGAAAAATACAATTTAAAAACAATATGTGTATTTGTTGTTGTTGAAATTACATCATTTATGTTTACAGAGAGGAGACAGAAATTATTGAAGGTGAAGTTGTAGAGATACAGATAGATAGACCTGCTACAGGCACGGTAAGAACTTAACTACCTATCAATTATCCTTTCATGATAATGTTCAATGATAAAATATATCTTGTTTAATGTTCCGCCTTCTGATATAAACTCTGTTGATAAATAGATAGATAGATTTATTTTGACATAAAATGAGCAATTATAATATTAAACACAAAAAAGGGTTAAAAAAACAGTATTTGTTGGATTTGCAACTTTTCGTTTCACATTGAAAGCAACATTGTTAAAATTTTGTGTTCCTTCTTGCAAATGTTATTTAAAAAGGCAAGACGGATTACAAATATGGTCATTTCAACAATTGAATGATTTGGTAACCTGCATGACTGTTACCGTGAACACTACGTCTTTAACATAGTTTTTGACATACCAACACCTTATGTAATAGTGTTGACTTTGATCTATTCAATCTACATACGTATGAATAACATTTTGCTTGAATAGTACGAAAAATCTCGGAATCAATATTTGTGTCAAAATAGCTGGTTTTTAGCTCACCTGTCACAAAGTGACAAGGTGAGCTTTTGTGATCGCTCTTCGTCCGTCGTCCGTCCGTCCGTCGTCCGTCCGTCCGTCGTCCGTTCACAATTGCTTGTGAACACACTAGAGGTCACAAATTTAGCCTGATCATTATGAAACTTGATAACAATGATCATCTCCATAAAATCTAGGTCAAGTTCGATATTGGGTCATCTGGGGTCAAAAACTAGGTCACTAGGTCAAATCAAAGGAAAACCTTGTGAACACATTAGAGGTCACAATTTGAGCCTAATCTTTATGAAACTTGATCGCAATGATCATCTCTGTAAAATCTAGGTCAAGTTCGATATTGGGTCATCTGGGGTCAAAAACTAGGTCACTAGGTCAAATCAAAGGAAAACCTTGTGAACACATTAGAGGTCACAATTTGAGCCTAATCTTTATGAAAATTGATCACAATGACCATCTCTATAAAATCTAGGTCAAGTTCGATATTGGGTCATCTAGGGTCAAAAACTAGGTCACTAGGCCAAATCAAAGGAAAACCTTGTGAACACATTAGAGGTCACAATTTGAGCCTAATCTTTATGAAACTTGATCACAATGATCATCTCTGTAAAATCTAGGTCAATTTCGATATTGGGTCATCTGGGGTCAAAAACTAGGTCACGAGGCCAAATCATTGAAAAACCTTGTGATCACATTAGAGGTCACAATTTGTGACTAATCTTTATGAAAATTGATCACAATGATCATCGCTATAAAATCTAGGTCAAGTTCGATATTGGGTCATCTGGGGTCAAAAACTAGGTCACAAGGCCAAATCATTGAAAAAGCTTGTGAACACACTAGAGGTCACAATTTGAGACTAATCTTTATGAAAATTGATCACAATGATCATCTCTATAAAATCTAGGTCAAGTTCGATATTGGGTCATTTGGGGTCAAAAACTAGGTCACAAGCCTTTGAAGGCCAAATCATTGAAAAAGCTTGTGAACACACTAGAGGTCACAATTTGAGCCTAATCTTTATGAAACTTGATCACACTGATCATCACTATAAAATTTTGGTCAAGTTCGATATTGGGTCATCCTGAGTCAAAAACTAGGTCACGAGGCCAAATCATTGAAAAAGCTTGTGAACACACTAGAGGTCACAATTTTGATCTTATCTTTATGAAACTTGATCACAATGATCATCATTATAAAATTTAGGTCAAGTTCGATATTGGGTCATCTGGGGTCAAAAACTAGGTCACGAGGCCAAATCATTGAAAAATCTTGTGAACACACTAGAGGTCACAATTTTGACTCTATCTTTATGAAACTTGGTCACAATGTTTATCTCTATAAAATCTAGGCCAAGTTAGATACTGTGTCATTTGGGCCAAAATCTAGGTCACTAGGCCAAACAGGTGAGCGACCCAGAGCCCTTTGGACCCTCTTGTTCTGAATACTGGCTTATAATGACAATGTATTAATGGTGTTACCTTTGATCCATTCAATCAAACACTGTAATGACGTGTGCAATGTATTTATGTGTCTGTTCTATATATACCAGGGTGCAAAAGTTGGTAAGCTTACATTGAAAACAACAGAAATGGAGACAATATATGACCTTGGTCAGAAAATGATTGAATCTTTGACAAAAGAAAAAGTACAAGCTGGGTGAGTCTACTCTTTCACACTAATTAGCTTTATCAACTGAATATATAAAGTTCATCTTAAAGTCACAGCTCATTTTGTGCAGGGGGGGGGGTGAAGTCACTCTTTATTAAGAATTACTTTTCTGCTATTTAGAACATGTGCTACATTTTGAGCTAATGAAAACCCTATACTATGGCAGCTCACGGAAAATTTAATCATTAAAATGTTTTGGGGTTTCAAACTGCCAATCGAAATGTAGGATGTTATAACTGTTCTGTATTCTTACACAGTTTAAATATGCTTGTATGAAGTACATTTTCAATGATCAAAAAGAACACAATTTGCTAGCTCCACCATTTTTAATCATCGATATTTCCTGTTTGGAACTTAATTTATAGGTAATTAATACATTCTTTAGTATTAGGAAATTGCCCCTTCCACCCTCCATCCATTGATTACAAGGGATCCTTTGAGTGAAATTCTCATTATGCTTATGGTTGACTATTATTTATCAGGGTTTATGTTGCCCACTTAAGAGAGGTGACTACATGATTCATGTGTCCACTAACCCAGAGCTGTTTGAATGTTACTTACAATGATTTTACATTATCTTTGTAGTTTATATGTACAATCATAAATCAGCTGTTCTTTAATGTTAAACTGTCAAAGTCACAATTTAATACAGTCTCACATATTTATTACAGGGATATTATAACTATAGACAAAGCTACTGGAAAGATAACGAAACTCGGTCGATCGTTCACTAGAGCTAGAGATTACGATGCTATGGGTGCACAGGTAGGTTTTTTAATTACTGTAAAATAATTAATTTCCGTAGGGGATTTAATTTTGTGGATTTGGTGCTTCACCTTTAACCACAAAATCAAATCCCATCTAACACTTATGTTGGCCTTTGTATTTATTACCTGGAATGTGAAATCCACAAATTAAGGCCCCATCAAAATGGTATTTTACCAAAATCCAAGAAATTTTTTCCAATCAAAATTATAAATGATTTTACAGTACTCAGTTTATATTGGAGAGATGTGGAGTTGGCACTGGTACATTTATGGCATACAACAACTTACACTCTGAATGTTTTGTATCAATATAGATTTATGTATTACAGTGTTGGCAAAAGCTAAACTAGCTTTGTTATGAAATAATTGACCAATACCATTGGTGTATTTTTGTAGACTAACTCTACTAACAAAAGGTTGTGTACATTCTTTGGTACATTAAAACAAACTGCATTTATTACCTTCATTGGTTCATTTATATGTTTACTTTAATTAGCAAATGTACTAGTTCTTTTTCTGTAAACTCTTTTTGTTTAGGAAAAAATGTGTAATGGTGTTCATCATTAGGCTTAAAAGTTCAGCAAATTGATAGCATGATTATGCTGCTTGATTATATGGCTTTGCACATGTCCATCTGTCTATGGGTAGACCAAAATGGTTCCCGTTCAGTAACTGAAGAATGTTTTGCCCTCGGATCTTCAAACTTTACATGGAGATACATACATCTCTTGGCAGCGTCATGGCAAAGACAAAATAAAAATGGTACCAGAAATTGCCTTCCTAGACGCTCAGCATATAAGGGAAACTGGCTTCTCTTCTCTCATGCCCTTGTGGCGATGAATAACATTGGGAATGAGGTGTCGTGAGTGATAAGTATAAGTTGTAAAAACTTGTTTCAAAATCGACCTTAAATAAATAAATATAAACTAAACATCTCTCGTTTTCATTTCCTACACTATTCAATGAATTCATGAATTTTTTGGTTTTAACTCTAACATTTGATTGAATACTTTCAGACAAAGTTTGTACAATGTCCTGAAGGAGAACTACAGAAGAGAAAGGAAGTGGTACATACAGTTACATTACATGAGATTGATGTCATCAATAGTAGAACACAGGGTTTCCTCGCTCTATTCTCAGGTAATTACATACATAATCAATTTAATTAAATGGTTGTTTAAACAATAAAATAAAAATACTGTTTGTTTTATTGTGTAGACTACTAGTCCATTTATTGTGTTTATCATTTGATATAAGTTTTCCTGTTTATCTGATACACTTAACAAACATTTGAAATTTTAATTTAATTTGAAGTTTTCACTTAAGATGCTTTATAAAATACTGGTCCTGTATGCATAGATGAGCTAAATAGCTTGCATTGAAAAATTTCATCGAAGTAGAAATGTTCTTATCTTAATCAGGTGACACTGGAGAAATTAAATCCGAAGTCCGAGAACAAATCAACAGTAAAGTAGCAGAATGGAGAGAAGAAGGCAAAGCTGAAATAGTTCCTGGTGTAAGTATACTGTAAAACCATTCATTTTCATGGGGATTGTATTTTGTGGATTTCCTGGTTCACCTTCAACCACAAAAATAAATCCCATCGCACATAAGTGGGGGGCCATATAGCACTGGTGCTGTCCGTCTGTCTGTACATAATGCAAATCATGTGTGTTGAACTCCTCAAAAACCGTTCGGCAGAATTTCTTCAAACTTTCACAGATTAAAAACTTTATTTTGTAGTTGACCTGGAAGGATGGAAATTTTGCTGCTGCATTTTTTACCTGAGTTACAGCCCTTTGTTACTTTTAATATATTACCAAAGGGGGGGGGGGGGCATGTAAATTGACACTTTTCTAGTTTATCGAATGTTGTGATGTTTTTGTTTGCAGGTGTTATTCATTGATGAAGTACATATGTTGGATATTGAAAGTTTTTCTTTCCTCAATCGAGCTCTAGAGAGTGACATGGCTCCAATCCTCATCATGGCTACAAACAGAGGCATCACAAGGTGAGTGTCATATCTCAATACAAAATGGTTTGGAATATTTGGTAAAATGTTATTGGGATTCTTCAGCTTTTCTGTGCGTTAAGAATAAATAATCTCTCCCACATATACTCTGTAAAATTGAATTGTGAAAAATAATTTTTTGGTTAACAGTATCATGATCCTCATATATTTTCATCACGGAGGGCTTATAGAGTTAAGCAATCCTGTCTTAATATATCTACATTTTTAGTACAAGTTAAAACTTGTCATGATGTCATTTCCTGTAATATTGAAAGATATGATGTCATATTACATGTATATAATATTTTGTAGAATTCGTGGTACTAACTATCAGAGTCCTCATGGTATACCTATAGATCTGTTAGACAGACTACTAATTATCTCAACCACACCTTATGACGAAAAAGAAATCAAACAGATACTCAAAATCAGGTGAGATTATTTTACCATTCAAATAGACATACAGATTCAAAACCTGATACAAAGTATATTGGAGCTTTATTGGAGTTATGCTAGAAGTTGGTTGGACGGTCTGTTGGTTGCTTGCTTTGTTGGTTGGCTGGTCCAAACAAATTTTGTCCGCAGTATTTCTCGGCGACCATTGGTCGTATTTCAATGAAACTTGGTATGACTGATCAGTACCAAGTCTAGTTGTGCATATCGTCAGCAGTCTTTGGTCAAAGAAATTTTAAGGGAGTTATGGCCCTTAATTTTTTACACTTATTAATTTTTTCCATGTTATTTCTCAGTAACTATTGGTTGTATTTCATTGAAAGTTGGTACTGACTATGATTCCTGTGTCAAGCACTATCTGGGGGTATTTATCACATTCAGTACTATTTCTTGTTCACTTTCGAAAAGGTAGGTAGGAACTGTAGAAACAAGATGATATATATCAATTCATTACGTATGTTATGTACTTACAGATGCGAGGAAGAAGATGTAGAAATGAGTGATGATGCTATGACAGTACTTACACGTATAGGCATGGAAACATCATTGAGATATTCTATACAACTTATCACTACAGCTAATCTTGTTGCCAGGAAAAGAAAGGTAAGCTCCATGATACAGTAGGCTGATTCTGGTGTGCGTTGCCTAAGCTTTGTAGCGCTTTCCAATGGAGGTAATCCTATATATTCTATATTTAATTGAACGGGAGGTACATAAATAAAGACTCTCACTTAGGCAACAGGCACCAGGTCACCTTTTTTGCTCAGATTATTACATACTGTAAAATCATTAATTTTCGTGAGGGATTAAATTTTGTGGATTTCGTGGTTCATCTTCTTCCATGAAAGTTAATCCCATCAAACAATAATTTTGACCCTTGTATTTATTACCTGAATTGCAGAATCCTCAAATTCACGTCCCATTGAAATGGTCTTATTTACCTAAACCTCGAAATTTCGTCCCATCGAATAGAGTATAGGTTATAATTATTTCTGTTTACAGGCCACTGAAGTAGATGTTGATGATATTAAACGTGTATATTCATTGTTCCTTGACGAGTCACGCTCCACACAATTCCTCAAAGAATATCAACAAGAGTTTATGTTTAATGAAGTTTCAGGTAAGTTGGTGTGGATATAATACAAATCTGTCATCAATATAAATATGTTGGTAGTTGTACTCAATATAACTCTGTAATGACTATTTCTTCGTAAATGTGTTGAAAGTAGTACACAGTAATGATCGACTTTTTCTGGAATCAGGCTGATTTTCAGCAATATATTATGTTTTTTTGCAAGTATAGTCCATGAAAATCAATGCTTAAGATTGTAGTTTTGATTTATTGATGTTGTTTGGATGCTCTATTAAATTTGATAAAGCTAAATTAATGTATCAGGGAATATATGGAATTATAGTCAATTCAATTAGAATACCAATTAGGAAACAAAATAAAAGGTATTCCCAGTTAAACCTAGATACACATAGTTTAGCTGCCACATGATAGTATATCTACAACCATTCTCATTTGACTTTGAAAGGACTGTAATTATTTGATGTTTCCTTTTTCAGAAACCATGGAAACGAGTTGAAAAGTTATGGACTGGAAATATTTGTGAAGTATTGAAAGTTGTATATTTTGTGTTCATCATTGTTGAAATGATCTGAAACCTTATCTTGGGAACAAAAACTTTACACAGCAAGAAAATGTTTGAGAATAGAATAAGATGCAGGGGTGTCAACTGTTAGGATTAATCCAGAGTTCCGGATTTACATATCCGGAAAGAGCCATGATTTCTGACCAAAATAAAAGTTATTTAATGAAAATATCTTCAGAAATAGCAAAGTTATGGTCAATTTAAGGTTTAAAGAGATTTCTTTATATGAACTGATATGAATATGGAAACAATGTTGTTGAACGCCTCTTGTTTGTAAAACATTTATGACCTCGTATGATTTTCCTGATGTTAAATTTGGCTCTGTTGACACCCCTGGATGTACATGACTGTACTCCATACTGGTATCAAATTGGAGGGTATCTTCGGATAACCCTATGATATGAACAATGTACGAGTACTATAAATTTGGCACCAACAACATTGATGACATGTAGGGGATTAATTAAAACATCTGAACTTCTGTAGATCTGAAATCAAATATTTTTTATTGCCCGGATATAAAACCAATCTTGAAAAATTCTGGATTTAAAAAGACAATAAAACATGACTGTATTTTTGTGTTCATGTTTATTCATAAATACAGTGAAAGACACATGTATGACAGACTTCTTAATGTTAATTATTAATTTAATACACTTTCTTGTGCTGAATATCATCCAACAAAAAAAACCCAGAAAAACAAAGATCATAAATTTGAGCAACATACAAAAACGTATTGTGATAGTAAAACGTACAAGAAGTGTGAAAGGTCCGGAAATTCAAAATATCAGGAAATAGTGTACTCATGCCACATTGGACCATTTCCTCTACATGAAATGTACAACATATTTGTTGTTTACATGTGTTGTTACAAAGTTTATTCTGTGTATCATATTCATCTCTTGTTGTTACAAACGTTGTAATGTACGTCATCAATTCATGTATTTCATTTTTGCAATAAAGTGATAAATTTTATATTGTATGTTCTTTCTTTTATTTAGAATTATCAGCTGTTGGGCCACTCAAGCGCCCTTTGACATTTTAACTTCCCCTGGTCATTACGCTACCTATATAACCCTGTTTCTGTGTGTGTGTGTGTGTGTGTGGCAGCCAACATCGATCTGCTGCACCCAGGAATAGACAATAGCAGAACTGATATTTGTATAAATAATTGACCTGTTCAATAAAACAACAAATATGAACACAAGATATAATTCAGGAATACTGTTTACTCATTGACAAGTAAAATACTTAACATAAATTCTGCATATTAGATAAATAATACATTGTATAACAAAATATCCTTAACAATTGTATAGCATATCAGATCCCCACTTTGCCAAAATGATACAGTTATTTGATTTTGTATTTTGTTATGCCCCTCCAAAGAAGTGGATGTAATTTCCTTGCACATGTCGATAAGGAGTGGGCCTCACACTGACTTGTACCTTTGATGTTGTATTGTTGCAGCTTAGGGACTAATATAAAATTATGATACTGCAAAAACTGGATTCCTGTATTTAATAAAGGTTAAAAGCAATTCTATAATAATGTGGAGACGATATATATTTTTTCTTGATTAAATTGCAACCAGCTTTTTGCAGTGCATGCAACATTAAGAGTTTGTATGAAGTTGTGATTGTTTTCAACACAACCAATAGTATACTTTATCAAAGATGCTGCTAACATGAAAACTTGTGTTTAAAATGCTGCATGAATCAATTCAATGAAATAAAATATCAGGGATACAATGAGCTTTATATTGTTGTGTATATATAATAATGGCTTAGAATGAGAAGGTCGTAAGTAGTATGACCTTATATAATAAGATGCATACATATTTGAAATCTGCAAGGCAAGGCACTTCTTATTAGTCTATTTTCATGAAAATCGGAACTTGTCATGTTGACCAAACTGAAGCGTAAAAAGTTGATTTTTCTGTAAGAAAAGAGTGGTTTTCAGACAATTTTTCTTGTTTTCTCAAAATATTGATTTTGTACTTACGACCTTCTTATTCTAGTCCAGCGATATTAAGGTGGTCTAGGGCACTTCACAGACCTTTGAGATCAACTATACATGTAACTAAAGCATCCTTTGCAATATCACTGCAAAATTCTCATCCATAAATAATATTTTAACACACATAAAAATAATTAACAATTAAAATATGGTAAACAGGTAAAGCTTCTAATAAATTATACATTAGAATTCATAGTAAAAATGGTGGGAACCTTAACACAGATTTATAAAGTAACCAACTTTACTCCAAAGTCCTGCCTCTACCCCATTTGTATTGATCAACAATTATTTTCCAAAACTACATATAAAGATCTGTATGCCAAGGCCATTTGTTCTATTTTTTAGGTTTATGGGATTTTTTTGAAAATGTTGCTGTCCTGAGGAGGCAATAGAAAAAATACCTAAATCTAATTTGGTGCCCTGACCACTCACTCGATGACATATAAGCCGCCAATATGAAGCTTCTGGCCCTCTTGTTATAATTCCTCCTGGTTGGATTTTTTTTTTAAATCCTACCAAAAAATAACCAGGTCATGAAACAACACATTGTTCAGTTAATGTATCCAGATCAATGGAGTAAAGGGTTAAAACAAAATACTTATTAAAACAACTTAGAACTATTAACTTTCTATAAATTGTCCAAAATGTGCGAATGAATCTATATAATAATCGGGTACAATCTCGCGGGTATGTGCATTTTCTGAGTTCTGATGTTCCTCTACCTGCTGCACGCCATCAACACCTGAAATTATCATAACATAACAATCTCAAACATGTTATCTAACTTATCAGGAGAAAGGTCTCTGGACTCGGTTGACGACCGATTACTGGTGTGGTATGATGTAGTCACACTGATTCTGGTTATTTATGCTTTTTAAGATATGGCTGGGACAACCAAGTGTTTTAATGCATTTATCCTTCACATTGTTTGGTATAGGGGTCTTTCAAATCATACCATGTCTTAAAGTTTGCCTAAATAATGACAATGTCAATCAAATGTAGTGGAGTAATATGCTAAATTTAGGTTTTGCATACAAATTATTTCTTCACAACTAAAGGTTAGAATTTATTAGAGCATTACCTTCCACTTAATTAATTAAGGTCACAAACCACTAAATAAATTTGTTCTTTAGCTCAATGTAAAGTTACAATAGTCAGTCCCAGGTTGATACATGTTAAAGTCTATGGCCAGGTGGCAGACATATATCAATGATAAGAAGGGGCTACCAGCTTTAAGAAAATACAAAAAAAACAGGGGGTCATGCATCATATAAGAAAAATTTTGTCCGTCCAACGCGGTGAACATATTTTTACAGGCGCGCGGACCAACCAAATCCGGGTTTTACCCTACCCTACTTTCGCTTTGGTATTTTGGCCAAAATCTCAAAATATGTAAAATAAAACAGTTTCAATACATCACATACATGTATACAATGCCTGTAAACCCAATTAGATGATTCCAGTTCCACCTTGTCAAAGCATACTACCATTTAAATACAATCACAAGTTTATTTAGGGACTATTTGAGTGTATCCTATTTTGGTTCGCGGAGGCATTTAGTGGTTTGTAACCTTTAATTAAAACATACGGCTGACTTAAAATATGGAGACGAAATCAACTGTTAAATTATGCTTTTAGTGTTTATTTGGATCGTGTTAGCTTAAACTGCATTTACTGGTGTCACACCGGTGGAAAGTACTTCCGGGTCGTAGTATGCTAAAATAGTCCCTTTAAAAAATTTGATATATGTCTGTTGAAGCACTGTTTTAATGTGGAAAATGCTGATTGTTGACCAAATTACATGAATGTAGATCAAATATGACCTGCATGCTAACTTTTAAGAGTGTTTAATTGATATTTTTCTGAATTATCTTTCCCTGGCTGAAGACTGACAATGTATGTGTGCTTCGGTCAAGTCAGCTTTTGAGGCATGGAAAATAGCGTTGTCCTTCCAGAATCCCTGCAGTAGCTCGAAAACGAAACTATCGACATGCCATTTTCTCCAGCTTATTTTGGATAACAGGGATTGCTTTTCATGGAAACGGCCACAGAAAATCACCCGGAATGTCAGTGAAACGGAGGGAGAGATGCGAATTAGGGTCATTTTGCATTAATTTCAATGGCAGAAAATTCACCGGTGTGACACCTATATCAGGATTTTTGAAGTTCAATATTTTTTCAACTATTTGATATAAACCAATGAGATTTGGCATGCAAGCACCCCTGGACCATAAAACCTAGTAGCCAAGAGGAAATTGTTCAGGTTTGTGAAATTTGGATGTTATTCAAAAAAATGAAAAATATGTCCAATTCCTCTTCAAATGGGATATCTGAGTTGTTGCCCTTGGCCTTGGAAGTTTGTCAGGTCAATTTGGTGGACAAACTCTTAATTTCTTGTTTGTTGGTGTGTGTTTTTTTAATAATATAAATTAAACCTCCATGGTTACACCACTAATTGGACCCTGAAAACTGGTCTTATCGCTAAGTTGGTCTTTATATAGAGGTTCGATATAGCAGAAAACCGCGGAAATTGGACCTTGAAATTGTGACCGGTCTAAACTTTGATGTCGCCTAAGTAGTGAAGTGGTCACAATTGTGGGGTAGAATTGTAATGGAGGTGGTCTTTATGTTGAGGTGGTCATTTTTTTGAGGTGGTCTTATTATTGAGGTGGATTTTTTTTTGGTGTCGCTGAATCGATTTATTGCTTTCGAAACACTCTATTTATGATTAGTATGATTTCGCCGCGTCTCATGATTCCGGTCCATGATTGAAAATATTTGTTGTTGATTCATCTTATTATGGTCTTATTTTGCTGTGTCTGGACTGAATAAAATATCTAGTTTACTGAGATCCATTCCATAATTGCCAAAATAATGCAATAATAGAACAAAAATAAACTTTCGAGGAATTTTTTCAGTCCGCGCCAACTTCTCGGAGGGGGGGGACCATGTTTTAACCGGTCACACCAACTTGTAAGGGGCTCAATGTGAAAACCGGTTGGACAACATATGCCGCAATACTTAATATAACCAGAATAAAAGTATTCGGGTAAGCAAATTTCAAACATTTGAGGTATATTGGTGTTACACCGGTGGAAAGTACTTCCGGGTCGTAGTATGCTTAAATAGTCCCTTTAAAAAATTTGATATATGTCTGTTGAAGCACTGTTTTAATGTGGAAAATGCTGATTGTTGACCAAATTACATGAATGTAGATCAAATATGACCTGCATGCTAACTTTTAAGAGTGTTTAATTGATATTTTTCTGAATTATCTTTCCCTGGCTGAAGACTGACAATGTATGTGTGCTTCGGTCAAGTCAGCTTTTGAGGCATGGAAAATAGCGTTGTCCTTCCAGAATCCCTGCAGTAGCTCGAAAACGAAACTATCGACATGCCATTTTCTCCAGCTTATTTTGGATAACAGGGATTGCTTTTTATGGAAACGGCCACAGAAAATCACCCGGAATGTCAGTGAAACGGAGGGAGAGATGCGAATTAGGGTCATTTTGCATTAATTTCAATGGCAGAAAATTCACTGGTGTGACACCTATATCAGGATTTTTGAAGTTCAATATTTTTTTCAATTATTTGATATAAACCAATGAGATTTGGCATGCAAGCACCCCTGGACCATAAAACCTAGTAGCCAAGAGGAAATTGTTCAGGTTTTTGAAATTTGGATGTTATTCAAAAAAATGAAAAATATGTCCAATTCCTCTTCAAATGGGATATCTGAGTTGTTGCCCTTGGCCTTGGAAGTTTGTCAGGTCAATTTGGTGGACAAACTCTAAATTTCTTGTTTGTTGGTGTGTGTTTTTTTAATAATATAAATTAAACCTCCATGGTTACACCACTAATTGGACCCTGAAAACTGGTCTTATCGCTAAGTTGGTCTTTATATAGAGGTTCGATATAGCAGAAAACCGCGGAAATTGGACCTTGAAATTGTGACCGGTCTAAACTTTGATGTCGCCTAAGTAGTGAAGTGGTCACAATTGTGGGGTAGAATTGTAATGGAGGTGGTCTTTATGTTGAGGTGGTCATTTTATTGAGGTGGTCTTATTATTGAGGTGGATTTTTTTTTGGTGTCGCTGAATCGATTTATTGCTTTCGAAACACTCTATTTATGATTAGTATGATTTCGCCGCGTCTCATGATTCCGGTCCATGATTGAAAATATTTGTTGTTGATTCATCTTATTATGGTCTTATTTTGCTGTGTCTGGACTGAATAAAATATCTAGTTTACTGAGATCCATTCCATAATTGCCAAAATAATGCAATAATAGAACAAAAATAAACTTTCGAGGAATTTTTTCAGTCCGCGCCAACTTCTCGGAGGGGGGGACCTTGTTTTAACCGGTCACACCAACTTGTAAGGGGCTCAATGTGAAAACCGGTTGGACAACATATGCCGCAATACTTAATATAACCAGAATAAAAGTATTCGGGTAAGCAAATTTCAAACATTTGAGGTATATTGGTGTCACACCGGTGGAAAGTACTTCCGGGTCGTAGTATGCTAAAATAGTCCCTTTAAAAAATTTGATATATGTCTGTTGAAGCACTGTTTTAATGTGGAAAATGCTGATTGTTGACCAAATTACATGAATGTAGATCAAATATGACCTGCATGCTAACTTTTAAGAGTGTTTAATTGATATTTTTCTGAATTATCTTTCCCTGGCTGAAGACTGACAATGTAAGTGTGCTTCGGTCAAGTCAGCTTTTGAGGCATGGAAAATAGCGTTGTCCTTCCAGAATCCCTGCAGTAGCTCGAAAACGAAACTATCGACATGCCATTTTCTCCAGCTTATTTTGGATAACAGGGATTGCTTTTTATGGAAACGGCCACAGAAAATCACCCGGAATGTCAGTGAAACGGAGGGAGAGATGCGAATTAGGGTCATTTTGCATTAATTTCAATGGCAGAAAATTCACCGGTGTGACACCTACTTTCAATAGTCAATTCAGTTAACTACATCCAAGACAAAGCAGTAGAGAGGACCTGGCTCCAATCTCCCTAAGATAAATCTCATCTCAAATTTAGCATGATCATTAATTTTTGGATAATTTTCTTGGTACTACTACTAGGTCAAAGTCAAAGTTTACATCCAAAAACAGAAAGCATTATTCATAGTTTATTACAGTAAAATTCAAAGAGCTTGAACTTCAAATTTATCTCAAATTCGGACTCTCATTTCGGCAAAATCTCAGAGATGAGATTTGTACTTGAGATGCTTCTGGAGATCAGGCCCAGGTTAATCTCTGTGCAATGTGAAAAATATGAACATACCTGTGAGTACCAACAATGACTTCAGTTTACAGTTAACTGCCATTGCAATATCTGTGTTTAAACTGTAACAAAATAACAGACATTGTAAACATTATAATACTATAAAGCCAGATATATATTGCAAATCTATATTTGACACTACAAACTTGATAAGAGGACTGTAATTCATAGACCAGCTACCAAATTTCCTACTACACTTCACTCCATGGACCATTCTTCATTTACCTACATTTTCCTGATAACAGACTGTTATCTTATATTAATTATGAATATCATCTACATACAAGATATCACTCTTACATATTGATCTGAGGTCAGAAGGTCAAAGGTCAAGGTCACTGTGACATTTACCATTTTTTACACCAAATGGTTTCCATTCAATAACTCAAAAAACACTTTTTACTAGGATTGTCAAACTTAACATGGAGGTTGGTCGGCAACAGTTGATGACCTCTATTGATTTTGAGGTCATCAGATCAAAGGTCAGGGTCACTGTGACCTTACCATTTTCAACCTTTGGTCTACCATAGGGGCATAGACTTTATTATTACAAGTGTTTACAAACATCTTTTGTTATATTTTACTTTTCAATGAAATGATTCGCATTTGCGTACATTGGTATCACTGGCTACGCCCCTGACAAGATAATCCAACAATTCATCTTACCTGTCCCCGACCATCATAGATTTCTCAGCTTCTAATCCATGTATTTCATGTAGTAAATCAAACATGGCAGTACCCGGCTTTCCTATCACATGTGGTTCCCGGCGTGATGGATATTTGACAGATCCTACTATACTACCAGTACCTGAAAGTCGTACAATAGATACATGTATGTATATCTACATGAAAACTTGATCAAACATTAAAATCCCTGACATCCAAGTTGTAAAGAAAGGCCATAACGCAGCAAAAACTTTGTTACAGCAAAAACAAATCATAGGTGCACAACATCACAGTCATGCTGATACCAAATAATATATCTTCTTGCTATTTTATTGAAATATAGCTGCAATAATTTGGAGATTTATGCTTGAAAAAAAACATAATGAAACCCATCTACCAAATTTGTCAATCAGAAGACTTACTGAACATTGATTTCTATCTTCAAACTAACATAGTATATTTTGGATCAGTTTTAGTTTCCTTTTTGCCTAACCGAATTTCCAATAAAACTCAATTTAAAAATAGTATCTGGTTATACTGCTCCTACTGACAGGTTATTTGAAATTCCTTTTTTCAGATTCAAAATAATCAGTTCCAGATGTGACGGGGAAGATCAAATATCAGTATAACTTTCAACTTCAAGAGTCATCTTTGTATGGCAAGAAGATTTGTAATTATATATAGGACAAGATAACTCTTCAATCTTAAATTTCCAAGAGTCAAAACTGGCACATTTCTCAAATTTACGAGTCAAACTGTTTTTTCAAGAATCATTAGTAACATATACTCTCCACAAGATAAGGCCGTAGCAAATCATATTTTTTGTTAAGTGTCCACCGTATGTTCCAAAATCTATCTAGCTATCCTGAGACAAAAAAAAAAACGCTCAAAAAACAAAACCAAGTCATAACGGCTTCTATCCTCATCAATTTCCAGAAAAAATAACGACTTCTATCCTCGTCAAAAACCAGAAAAATCAGTAAAATTTCACTTTTAAATTACATAAGTACCTGGTATACAAATTTCAGATTGTGTAGGAAGAAAAGGATCCTCATTTGTTGCTAAAAATAGATTATTTCTATTCTTGGCGTAGGTGGCTGCCTTCATCATTTTCATGTAATTATGGTAGGGATCAAATCCAACCAATACTGCATTCACCTATAATCAACAAGTAAGATAAGAACATTTCACTGACTAAGAATGAGAAGGTTGTAAGTATAAAATTAATAATTTGAGAAAACAAGAAAAAACTGTCATAAATTTACTCTTCACTTATGGTAAAACAACTTAAACAAGCCGTTTCAACTTCAGTAAGGTCAACATGACAAGTTCCAATTTTCATGACAATAGGCTTATAAGAAGCACCCTGTTGAATTCTACGCCAGCAATTTGTCTTTGTTATACCATACATAACAGGACTGCTGCAAAACCAAAAAGTTTCTGGCCAATTTTCACAGTTTTGCTCTTTATACATGTACATATAACCTCATTATTATGTCCAACTTAAATGGAAAAAAGACTGCGTTCAATAAACATTATGCCACAATTTCCTGGTTGAAACCATAAACATTCATAGTTCATACCAACCATCTAAATATTTAACAAACTTAAAGCATGCTTGTCAAATTCAACGACTTTTAAAGAATATTGCTTGAATTCAATCAAGTTTCAATGATTGTTATCTATTTAAATTGAAAAGATGTTTCGTCAAAACCAGTTTGGTTAACCAACTTGGTTCCCATACAGTATTTATATCATACCTTCCAGTCTACCTGTCAGGTTACTAAGCAATAAACCTACCTCTGGATCAGGTGTCCAAGTATGCTGATATCGAACAATATCATCAAAACTTGTCAAATTATCTGGTAGGTTATCTGGCTAAAATAAACAGAAAAAATAACAAATGAAAATGTACAGTTTGACAAAACACACAAAACAAGACAGTACCATAATTTGTCAGTACACATTTGTAACAGAGTTAATCTTTATTCATGATGCATTTAGTAATAGTCTATGCAATAAGATGCTTATAGTGATCTGTTCTTTCTTGTGTAATAGACCCTTTTGTTTCGCGGTGCAAATCTGCTATAGGTGAGCACTCGCTGGCATTTATTCTCTTCATCAGCTACAAGTACATTTTCGAAGCAAGCAATTTCCTAGCAAAAGGCTATCAAGTGCTCTGTAGCGTTTTACTCAGGCAACATATCCAGGATTTTCACTAGGCTCCAAAGGTGAAGAGTCAAAATGACTCCTGACTCAATTTTCAAGTGTCATCAAAATATTGCAAGAAAATTTGTATCATAAGTATAGTAAATTTGACTCCTCACCTTAAATTTTCAAGAGTCAAAATAGACACTTTTGTCAAATTCAAGAGTCAAAATGCAACTTCAAGAGTCAAATGAACGTCCTGCTTACCCCTATACCAACATGGTTAATTCCTACATCATCTAATTCTTTCTTCATACTAGGATTACCCACCACATACACTTTACCAGTGAAGTTCATACTCTTCAAATACATAGCAGATATATAGGCTGTACAAATTATACTATCCTGAAAGTAAAAATAAACACACAATCATATACAATGTACTGTAAAATCATTAATTTTCATGGGGATTCAGTTTCGCAGATTTCGAGGCTCACCTTCAACCACGAAATCAAATCCCATCAAACAATAATTTTGACCCATGTATTTATCCATGTTAAAATCCATGAATTAATGTCCCATCAAAATGATCTTTTTGACCAAAACCAGAAAATTTCGTCCCATTGAAATTAAATGATTTTACATTATAAGCAATTTCAGTACTGTACTTTTTCTATAACAGTATTTTTATAACTGAGTTCAACTGTTTAAAAAAACAATATACATGGGTATGCTAAAATTTCAAACCGATTTATGGGTAAATATATATTATATCTTATTGTCCTTTGAAATTAGAGTTGTCTGGGACTAAATTTTTGCACAAAGTCAGTTGTCCGAAACGGATTTAGAGTTGTCCCGGACGTCGGACTATAGGATTTGTAGAGCCCTGATATAATACATGCACACTTATATAATATAATATTTGTTAAGTGTGCTGCAAGCTTTATACAAAACTCACTAACTCCAAACCCAACCTTCAATATTACAATACAGTGTTAACCTACTTTTTCCGCTGGATAACCCATCTGATGACATTTCTCCACCACCTGATCTCGTGTTTTACTGCTGTTGTTTGTCACATAGAATATCCTCTTTCCCTGAAAATTGCAAAAAATATACTGTGAGTGTCTATATATGGAAACTGACTGATATCATTTGAGACACTGTACTGGTACACTAGTGACTCTATCTGCAGGTTTGAGTAACAGTATGTAAAAATAATGTGTACATGCACTTTCATTTAATGAAGCACTCTCATTCAACTAATTAATTTTCTCTGAAATACAAGTAGTCTGGAGACTTGACTTCCACTGATTTATGAGGGTGTTAATGAAGTAAGTGTGCAATTTCATTTAAGAATGACACCGGAAATCTTATTTCGGTATCAGCTGAGACATCATTCCATTTTCTTTAAAAGCACATTTACTGTTATCAGTTAATGCCAGGAAGCTGAAAAGTATCAAAATAAGTCATAATGAAGAATTTAATTGAATGATGTCAGGTAAACTGGAACACTGTGATTAGCAGGAGGGTCACTTAAGTTCCTGAATCAGTCAAGTTACCTAGTAACTTGGGAATAATCACCTGGTAACTTAGCACCATTGAGCCCAAGGCAACATACCAGAGAATTCCTTAGACAGTACATTTGAATCTCTTCAGAGCATTCCTCTGTAGAGCATTGCAACAACCTCTCAACAACAATTAATATTTGCAGTTCCCAAACAGAGGTTGCATTGCGTATCATATTTAGGTAAAGCTCAAGAACTACCAAGATTTAAATATAGACAAAAACATGAGCAATCTACGGGTACCTACCAACTGCTTCAGTCTCTGAACTGCCTCCACACAGCCTGGTATAGCATGTCCACTATGCCACAACACACCTTCAATAGATCCACAGTGAATACGTATGTCATAATATTGCAAAATTATTTGAAAAAGATCATAGATCACATTTAATGTACATAAATGTTGTGGACCTTGTGAACAGGTTTTGTAGTAATTGACACACAGCAATGTACTGCAGTAGTTAGCTTAGTAAAACCTGGTTTAACTGTGGTTAGCTTAGTAAAACATTAACATTGGTTTAAACCAACCTTGAAAACTGGGGATTTTATTTAACATGACAATGACATGTATTTCTTTTATTTGATATTGGCCACTGTCTTGTGATGATATATGTAAGTTGTAACAAATTGATAGATTGATGATGGCCAGTAACTAGTTAGCAATTTAACCCTGTTTTACATAAACCTACAATTAAACCTGTGTTAAAGACCATCTTCAATCAAATACCACTGCATGTATTATAATACAATTTACAAAACATGCTTGCAAAGACCATAACTTTCAAGTCCAATTGTGATTAGATAATTTGCTAAAATATTCAACCTGTTAAGAGAGACTACTTGCGATCAAAGACCACTCATTGCTGTTCCTGTCATAAGTAAAACAGAGTAATGGGTGGTATATGCCGACAAGTTTGATAGTATTTATTAACAGAGGTACATGCTTACCTTACCCTAACCTATTCCCAAAGTAACTGGGTTTCTGGCCTACTACTAATACATACCTTCTAAGCTATAAATAATAGATCAAGTAGATTCAATGAAGTGCTCTAGTGGTCCAGGTATATATACAAATACCTAATACATATGGATATATCTATTATGCACACCGGCCAGAAATAGCATTGTAGTGTGTGTTACCGCTGCTAGTAGAATAATGCTTCAGGTGTTAGGGATTTTCATCCACAAATTGGTCATAATACATTACTTTCCCTTTCAACTGTCCTCATTTCATTTATAAATAAGAAGGTTGGAAATATTTAATATTCCAAATATTTAACCATTTACGCCCAAAATACAATAAAAAGACAACAGGTGTTACTATAATTATTAATTTACAGAATTAGATGTATACATGAACTATGATTGGCTATATTAGAGTACAAATCAGACACCCAGGTTCCATCCGAATACTACTACACTCGTCAATATCATTCTCGATTCCGGGTAATAACACAACATAAACTTACCATCACAATCAAACAAAAAGTTATCTATCTGTTTGATGAGCTCTCCTGCTAATCCTTTGTTGATTTGATGCATTAATTTAGACATATTCACGACTAATAACGTTACGATTCCTATTCCAAAGTTCAATTAATTGTTAAAGGGAGGTAAGTCGGTGTAGTCAGTTCGACGGTAAATGGTGTCATTCAACGATAGGGGACGTAACCTTGTATGGATACGCTTATAATAAATGACACACTGCGCACGATTTTTATCGGATGGTCCGGGATTTAGGGATTTTTAAATACCACGGTCCTTCATGGCCCCACGGCACAGCCAACTTGGCAAGGGCAGCTGATGGTAAAATATCCGCTATTTTCTCGCCCCGCCGGCAACTAAATATTGTGCCCGGGGTATTGGTTCGGAGAAAAAAATCCAAATCTCCGGGGTGGGGGCATGGGTGCAACTGACGGGTTTTACTGAATGCCGAAAACAACATTTTGCCGAAAACAACCGAAAACAAATCAAGATTGCCGAAAACAAACGATATTTTCTGTAACGTTGAGATTTATATTGTTTTTTATTGTTAAATGCGTATATTATTATATATTAAACTTGTGCGCTAAAATTTGACTTGATTTATCAAATAATAATCGTTTTATCAATTGTTCTAGTAATGTAGTAATGTCTAGTAATATCAGTAATATTAGAGTTACTCCCCTTTTGCCAAACGAATAATAATTCTTATCGCTGTGGTCAACAGAAAAAAATCACCTGGGTTTTTTTTAATAATTATTTTGATTCGATTTTATTATCGTTGAAGGAAACATACATCATACTCAAAACTGCAATAAAAGAAATATCCAGGATGCCGAAAACAAACGGCAGTTCCTACCATAGACCTACTATACCATGGTGTTTTTTAAAGATATATTATCGATAACATAGAACGATCCACCGTAATCTTAATTTTGACGGTATTAATTCAATTATTAACTTTTGGTTACTGAGTTTAAAGTATAATAATTTCAACGTGCATATTGCAATGAAAATTCAAATTATAATCACTAACCTTGATTTCGAATTAATTGACACCTATCGCAGACGCCGGAAAAAGAAATACACGATGCCGAAAACAAACGATAACTTATTTTATAGTGATTACCATCCGTCTGGAATATACAACAGATGTAACGTAATACATGTATATTACTTTCCTGTGCGATATTTTGAGTTCATTAGTTTAAGTATTAACTTTTTATTCAAGCTAATATGATACACATACAAGCCGAAAATAAATATTTAGAATGCCGAAAACAAACGGCAGTTCCTTAATTACTTTGTGTTCGTTCCTTTTTCATATTTAATTGTAATGCACAGTGTATGCTACAATCATGCACAAGCTAATACAATTTATAACATATGGAAGTCGGTGTTTTCTTAGTTCACATCTGCGAACTACCTTGATACTACCATTGGTACCAAACCAAGGAATTTATATAAGACACCGAAAAAATTAACGAGAGTTCCTATAGTAATCAGTTTTCGTTCGTTTAATATTAAACACATGTACCACCATACTATATAACTAGCCAGATTGACATGTTGACTTTATTTAATTTTAGTTGTTTATTAGCTTTCTATTGAAATCATAATTATATGCGACATATGATACTGAGCAGCCGAAAACAAATATTCAGGATGCCGAAAACAAACGGGGTTTTCCGCAACGCCTCAGCTTTCTCTCCTTTTATGACAAATACTGATAGAGTACGTACGTTCGTATGCTTTTCATATTTCAAAATTTAATGATAACGTTTAATTAATTTACAGGGTTTATATTTTCACACCTGTAAAGTAAATTAGAATTGTGATTAATTTTGCTGATTTCGAAACAAAGAGTTAAGTTTCTCAGTAGCCGAAAACAAACACATAAGATGCCGAAAACAAACGAATAGTCATATATTACTGTGTTGTTCGTTCGCTTTTAATATTCAAAAGAGAAAGTAGTATATATTGCAAAGCAGAAAAGCAATATTTTCATTTGAATGCCGAAAACAAACTTATTATGGCTTCTTATATCTTAAACAAAAACAGCATGACATCAGTAAGATATAGGCGGGAGATCACTATCAGAGTGTATCTATCGGATCATAAATCACAGTAAAATAACTGTATACGGTAATTTGAGAGGAGGCCGATATCAAATACTTCAATTGCCGAAAACAAACTTTTTCTCGTATGACACTGTGTTTTCTATTGTTGTGTTTAGTATTAAATGGATGGAGCTTCTGCTAGTCACTGCGACATGTTGCATTTATTTATTTTCATTTAGTTATTCATTGAAGTCATAATTATACGCGACAAAAATGAGAAGGCCGAAAACAAAAGGGGTTTCCTTCAACACCTAGGGTTTCTCACCTTTTCAACATCTTAAATCATCAACTAATACAGTCTGTTCATGTGCGAACGTTTGATTTTAATATTGCTAATGATAACGTTTAACTAATTGACAGTTGTTTTTTTAAAAATCCGTTGTTTTTCACACCTGTAGAGTAATTTAAAATTGTGATTACTTTTGTTGATTTCGAACAAATAGTTTTGTTTCTCTGTAGCCGAAAACAAACGCACAAGATGCCGAAAACAAACGAACAGTCCTATATTACTCAGTTGTGTTGTTCGTTCAGCTTTAATATTCAAAAGAGAAAGCATTATATATTGCGATCCAATGCGAAGTTAGTCTTCATTTTTAAGTTCATAATTACCTTTAAATTCAGACTAGTTTTTTATTACTTACGTAGAAGTCGAAAAGAAATATTTTGAATGCCGAAAACAAACGTATTATGGCTTCTTATTTCCTTTACAAAAACAGCAAAACATCAGTAAGATATCAACGGGAGATCACAAATAGAGTGTATCTATCGGATCATAAATCACAGTAACTGTATACGGTAATTTAAGAGGAGGCCGAAATCAAAAACTTCAATTGCCGAAAACAAACTTTTCTCGTATGACACTGTGTTTCCTATTGTTGTGTTTTGTTTTAGCATTAAATGGAGCCACTGCTAGTCAATGTGAGATGTTGCCTTTATTGATTTTCAATTATTTATTTATTCATTGAAGTCATAATTATAGGCAACCAAAAAAAAAATAGAAGGCCGAAAACAAATGGGGTTTCTTCAACACCTCGGGTTTCTCACCTTTTCAATATCTTAATATCACATCTGTAAAGTAAATGAAAATTTTGATTAATTTTGTTGCTTTCGACCAAAAAGTTTTGTTTCTCAATAGCCGAAAACAAACACATAAGATGCCGAAAACAAACGGATAATCATATATAACTGTGTTAAATTGTTCGTTCCGTTTTAATATGAAAATGAAAAGGCATTATATATTGCCATCGATGCGAAGTTTGGAATTCATTAATAACTTCATAATTACCTTTCAATTCAAGTTTTTATTACTCACGTAGAAGTCGAAAAGAAATATTTTGAATGCCGAAAACAAACTTATTACGGCTTCTCACTTATTGAACAAAAACAGCATGACATCAGCAAGATATCAACGGGAGATCACAATCGGAGTGTATCTATAGGATCATAAATCACAGTAACTGTATACGGTAATTTAAGAGGAGGCCGAAATCAAAAACTTCAATTGCCGAAAACAAACTTTTTCTCGTATGACACTGTGTTTTCTATTGCGTTTTGATTTAGTATTAAATGGAGCTACTGCTAGTCAATGTGACGTGTAGCCTTTATTGATTTTCATTTAGTTATTCACCGAATGTCATAATTATTCGCGACAAAAATGAGAAGGCCGAAAACAAACGGGGTTTCCTTCAACACCTCGGGTTTCTCACCTTTTCAATAGTTTAAGACATAAACTAAAATAGTACTTTCCTGTGCGATATTTCATTTTAATATTGCAAATGATAACGTTAAATTGATTTATATATATGTTTTTATATTTTCACACCTGTAAAGTAAATGATAATGTTGATTACTTTTGTTGATTTCGAACTAAAGGTTTGTTTCTCTATTGCCGAAAACAAAGACATACGAAGCCGAAAAGCAATATTTTGAATGCCGAAAACAAACTAATTTATGGCTTCTCATATCTTAAACAAAAACAGCGGGAGATCACTATCAGAGTGTATCTATCGGATCATAAATCACAGTAAAATAACTGTATACGGTAATTTGAGAGGAGGCCGAAATCAAATACTTCAATTGCCGAAAACAAACTTTTTCTCGTATGACACTGTGTTTTCTATTGCTGTGTTTTAGTATCAAATGGAGCTTCTGCTAGTCAATGCGACATGTTGCATTTATTAATTTTCATTTAGTTATTCATTGAAGTCATAATTATACGCGACAAAAATGAGAAGGCCGAAAACAAACGCGGTTTCCTTCAACACCTCAGGTTTCTCACCTTTTCAACATCTTAAAACATCAACTAATACAGTGTGTTCATGTGCGAACGTTTGATTTTAATATTGCTAATGATAACGTTTAATTAATTTACAGGTTTTTTAAAAAAATGCTTACCGTTGATTTTCACGCCTGTAAAGTAATTTAAAATTGTGATTACTTTTGTTGAATTCAAACAAAGAGTTTTGTTTCTCTGTAGCCGAAAACAAACGCACAAGATGCCGAAAACAAACGAATAGTCCTATATTACTCGGTTGTATTGTTCGTTCAGTTTTAATATGCAAATGAAAAAGCATTATATATTGCCATCGATGCGAAGTTTCGAATTCATTATTAACTTCATAATTACCTTTCAATTCATGTTTTTATTACTCACGTAGAAGTCGAAAAGAAATATTTTGAATGCCGAAAACAAACTTATTACGGCTTCTCACTTATTGAACAAAAACAGCATGACATCAGCAAGATATCAACGGGAGATCACAATCGGAGTGTATCTATAGGATCATAAATCACAGTAACTGTATACGGTAATTTAAGAGGAGGCCGAAATCAAAAACTTCAATTGCCGAAAACAAACTTTTTCTCGTATGACAAAGCCGAAAACAAATGGGATTTCCTTCAACACTTTGGGTTTCTCACCTATGATTGTTTGTCGAAAAGTCTCTTGTTGTTGTAGCCAAATAGCAACAGATAGAATGCCGAAAACAAACGGGAATTAAAGTTTAAAGATGTGTATTTTGCTTTCTTTTGCTGTCTAATTAATGTTACACAATACACGTAATTTTAAATTGAACACTTAATAACGTTATGTTTGGTGAGGGGTTGTCTTGATATTTAGTGAATTAAGTAACATATACTAGATTTACTATAACTCGAGCATATTGCATTTCCGGTTGATCGCCTTTCTTTATTGCATTACCGGTGAACCAGCATGATATCAGCAAGACGCCACCAAGACATCAGCAGGAGATCAATATCAGTGTGTATTTATAGATTCATAAAACACCCTAACAGTTGACTGTTATACAACGAGAGGTTGGAATCAAATATACACGTAGAATGCCGAAAACAAACGATTTCTCGTATTGTATTGTAAGCTCAGTTCATTTTAATATTTGGCCGAAGTATTCATATCACATAAACCGAAAACAAATATTTCAAATGCCGTAAACAAAAATATAGAACGTAGGAAGAATAGAATATTAAATAGAGTCAGTTTTGTTTAAATAAATACTGTATTATGTAAAGTATAGACGTTTAATTCAAGTTTTTTTGTAATTTACTCATATTCATTAAAATTATAATTACTCCATTGATTTCGAACGAATAATCTCACACAGTAACTGAACGGCATGTGTTGTGTTACATCTTCAGATTCATACTGTGCGCATTGAGATGAACATCCCGCGGTTCTATACTGTTCTGCTCGCAATGTGTTATTATTTTAATTTCATTTAAATCGTTACTTTGCTAAACCTTACGATGGGAAAAGCCTTTTACTTCCGTCACATAGTTATTATTTCGGGTGCCCAGGTTTTTGTCTCTGTTGTGCTATTTTTGCTTTTTTTCATTTAGCTTTGTTTCTCTTGCTTAAAGTCTGCCACAGACTATACTACTGAGCATAGCCTTTATTTGCCAGTCAGCATTCTGCTGAAATATGGCAGGCATATTGTGCTTGTTTGAACCCGAGTCGCCCGATTGTAAGACAAGGGCGCTGACCACTAAGCTATGGTTACAGGTAACATCGATATTCATATATATGTGTTGAAACTTGCATTTCATTTGAGCAGTTCTCTTGAAAATTCTGTTGTTTTGATATTTTGTTATACCACTATGAAACAAGATTAGATATTTCGTGGACGCAAGAAATACAACGAAAGAACATACAACAAAAAAGACATACTATCAATTTGTTATATCTTTATTGTGTAAATATCACTTATCAATCATGTATCGCTGGCTTAGAATGAGAAGGTCGTGATTATTAAAGCAATAGTTTGAGAAAACAAGAAAAACTGTCTGACACCACTCTTTATACTTATGGTAAAACAAGCCTTTTTAACTTCAGTTTGATCAATAAGACAAGTTCTGATTTTCATAAAAATAGGACCATAAGCGCCACGTGATGTAGATGTAGATAAAATATGCATTATTCTTATAAGGCCGTAAGAGGCACTTACGACCGCCTCATTCTAAGCCAGAGATATGTAAATACATCATAACACATCCAGTACAATTCAATGCTGCCAATTGTATTGACATTATGTTTCAATAATCTAATTGCATAATATATTTCGCATAAAAATTGCATAGCATACAAGTATTTTATAACACTTAAATTTCACATTTACTTTCGGCATAACATATTGAAATAGCAACATAAGACTTAGTACCAAATAAGGCCAAACAAAATAATAGTAACCCTGGTTGTAAGACCCTAATCTAAACATTTTACTGATAAATAGTGTGAATTCACAGCCGGTCGCTGTTTTTCTAGTACATTAAACTAATGGAGTAATTATTAAAAATAAGAGTCTTGCCTATCTAGCCATTAAATATTTTTCAAAATGTGACCAGGATCACACTATTTATTTGACTTGGCCTTATGTTGATGACGCAACAAAGTATATAAACATATAAATCATATCAAATAAGAAGTCTCAAAGAGCACATATACTTACACGCGTTCTACCGCGAACAACAATCCATACTCATCATTGACGCACACACGCACCCCACCCCCACCCCCACCCCCCACACATCTTGTGCGTTTGTTTTCGGCTACAGAGAAACAAAACTCTTTGTTTGAATTTAACAAAAGTAATCACAATTTTAAATTACTCTACAGGTGTGAAAATCAACGGTAAACATTTTTTTTAAAAAACCTGTAAATTAATTAAACGTTATCATTAGCAATATTAAAATCAAACGTTCGCACTTGAACAGACTGTATTAGTTGATGATTTAAGATGTTGAAAAGGTGAGAAACCCGAGGTGTTGAATGAAACCGCGTTTGTTTTCGGCCTTCTCATTTTTGTCGCGTATAATTATGACTTCAATGAATAACTAAATGAAAATTAATAAATGCAACATGTCGCATTGATTAGCAGAAGCTCCATTTAATACTAAAATACAACAATAGAAAACACAGTGTCATACGAGAAAAAGTTTGTTTTCGGCAATTGAAGCATTTGATTTCGGCCTCCTCTCAAATTACCGTATACAGTTATTTTACTGTGATTTATGATCCGATAGATACACTCTGATAGTGATCTCCCGCTGATGTCATGCTGTTTTTGTTTAAGATATGAGAAGCCATAAATTAGTTTGTTTTCGGCATTCAAAATATTGCTTTTCGGCTTCGTATGTCTTTGTTTTCGGCAATAGAGAAACAAACCTTTAGTTCGAAATCAACATTATCATTTACTTTACAGGTGTGAAAATATAAATCAATTAAACGTTATCATTTGCAATATTAAAATGAAATATTCGCACAGGAAAGTACTATATTAGTTTATGTCTTAAACTATTGAAAAGGTGAGAAACCCGAGGTGTTGAAGGAAACCCCGTTTGTTTTCGGCCTTCTCACTTTTGTCGCGTATAATTATGACATACGGTGAATAACTAAATGAAAATCATTAAAGGCTACATGACGCATTGACTAGCAGAAGCTCCATTTAATACTAAATCAAAACGCAATAGAAAACACAGTGTCATACGAGAAAAAGTTTGTTTTCGGCAATTGAAGTTTTTGATTTCGGCCTCCTCTTAAATTACCGTATACAGTTACTGTGATTTATGATCCGATAGATACACTCTGATAGTGATCTCCCGTTGATATCTTACTGATGTCTTGCTGTTTTTGTTAAGGAAATGAGAAGCCATAATACGTTTGTTTTCGGCATTCAAAATATTTCTTTTCGACTTCTACGTAAGTAATAAAAAACTTGTCTGAATTTAAAGGTAATTATGAAGTTAATAATGAAGACTAACTTAGCATTGGATCGCAATATATAATGCTTTCTCTTTTGAATATTAAAGCTGAACGAACAACACAACTGAGTAATATAGGACTGTTCGTTGTTTTCGGCATCTTGTGCGTTTGTTTTCGGCTACAGAGAAACAAAACTATTTGTTCGAAATTAACAAAAGTAATTACAATTTTAAATTACTCTACAGGTGTGAAAAACAATGGAATTTTTAAAAAACCTGTCAATTAGTTAAACGTTATCATTAGCAATATTAAAATCAAACGTTCGCACATGAACACACTGTATTAGTTGATGATTTAAGATATTGAAAAGGTGAGAAACCCGAGGTGTTGAAGGAAACCGCGTTTGTTTTCGGCCTTCTCATTTTTGTCGCGTATAATTATGACTTCAATGAATAACTAAATGAAAATTAATAAATGCAACATGTCGCATTGACTAGCAGTAGCTCCATTTAATACTAAAACAAAACACAACAATAGGAATCACAGTGTTATACGAGAAAAGGTTTGTTTTCGGCAATTGAAGTATTTGATTTCGGCCTCCTCTTAAATTACCGTATACAGTTACTGTGATTTATGATCCGATAGATACACTCTGATAGTGATCTCCCGCTGATATCGTACTGATGTCATGCTGTTTTTGTTTAATAGATATAAGAAGCCATACTAAGTTTGTTTTCGGCATTCAAAATATTTTTTTCCGGCTTCTACGCGAGTAATAAAAACTATAATATAAAAGGTAATTATTAAGTTAATAATGAATTCGAAACTTCGCATCGATCGCAATATATAATGCTATGTATAAGTTATTGGAATTCATTGATATGTGTTTACTGTTCGTATATAAAGTCTCTTATAATTCTATATAGAATGGCCATGTGCATGTTTTAACTATGATGTAATGTTTTATATGTAATGTATCATGTATATATGGATGAGACAGAAATAAATAAATATATATGCTTGCGCATGGTTGTAGCATATACTTTGCATTACAATTAAATATGAAAAAGGAACGAACACACAGTAATTAAGGAACTGCCGTTTGTTTTCGGCATTCTAGATATTTGTTTTCGGCTTGTATGTATATCATATTAGCTTGAATAAAAAGTTAATACTTAAACTAATGAACTCAAAATATCGAACAGGAAAGTAATATACATGTATTACGATACATCTGTTGTATATTCCAGACGGATGGTAATCGCTATAAAATAAGTTATTGTTTGTTTTCGGCATCGTGTATATTTTTTTCGGCGTCTGCGATAGGTGCCAATTAATTCGAAATCAATGTTTGTGATTATAATTTCATTATAATTTCATTGAAATATGCACGTTGAAATTATAATACTTTAAACTCAGTAACCAAAAGTTAATAATTGAATTAATACCGTCAAAATTAAGATTATGGTGGATCGTTCTATATTATCGATAATATATCTTTTAAAAAAAAACCGCAGTATAGTACGTCTATTGTAGGAACTGCCGTTTGTTTTCGGCATCCTGGATATTTCTGTTATTGCAGTTTTGAGTATGATGTATGTTTCCTTCATGGATAATAAAATCGGATCAAAATAATTATTTAAAAAAAACAGGCGATTGTTTCTGTTGACCACAGCGATAAGAATGATTATTCGTTCGGGAAAAGGGGAGTAACTCTAATATTAGCGCCTCTGCATTACTAGAACAATTGATAAAACGATTATTACTTGATCAATCAAGTCAAATTTTAGCACACAAGTGTAATATACAATAATATACGCATTAAACAATAAAAAACAATATAAACCGCAACGTTACAGAAAATATCGTTTGTTTTCGGCATTCTTGATTTGTTTTCGGTTGTTTTCGGCAAAATGTTGTTTTCGGCATTCAGTAACATACGTCATAAGGTGACGTCATGCGTAATCACTTACTGTTTGATCAACAAAGCAATAATGTTGCTTCTAGAATTTATAATTTACATTGTCACTCAATTATCATTATATTTGTGTTAGTGTTCCCCTGACAATGTAGTTCATTTGCGTCTACGTAAAGTACGTGTGCTGTACATGTAGTCTACTTGATGTGAAAGGCAAATGAAAGTTAAATACAAACACAGGTTTGAATGAGCAAAGTCAGACGATGTAAAAATAACTTAAAATACTTCAAAACTTACGGCGGTCATCTTTAAAGATGGCCGACAAAAGGTCATTTGGCAAAATGTCCCGCAATTCCATCAACTGATTTTGGACAGCTTAGATATCAAGCTAACCGAAAATCATTGCTGGATCTGTTCACCTCTTTGGTAATGGATCTTCAATTTTCAAGACCTGGTACATGGACTATAGTTTCTCTCCGTTTGGATTCTCTTCAGGCTGGCAGTTGCAAATGCAGTGGCACGCAACATCCATGAGAACCAAATGTTTGAAGACGACCGATTGCACTTATGAAACCAATGCCTCAGGATCCAAGTGCAGTATCTTTAGGATAGCTATTGTGTTTGGTCTTACTTTCGCTCGTGTCACAGGAACATGAGATTTGATTAAATATGGCTTAAACACTATCCAAGATACTTTACAGACAAGCACCGATTAGAAAAAAATCTCTCTCATTGGAGTTTCAGTATCAATTTTTTTCAAGTAAATAATTGAACTCGTCACCTTTCTTGTTCTGGCAAATGCAGCATCTTCTAAGATTAGGTGGAGTTCTGGACCAGTTTCGATAAGCAAGCGATTGTTTCTAGTTCTTACTCGTCACGTGATAGCGTAAAAATCCAGTGAATTTGGACAGGAGCTCTTCAACAGTATATAAGACCCGTGATTTGGAGTGGTCGATAAATATGATTCAATACTAAAGTTGTTTATTTTTAATTCTATAAAATGTACTTTTACTAGAGTGCAACGAATTCTGCATACCCTTGTGGGTGTGTATGAGTAGGCCTATACGTGAGTTCTGGTGTTTGTAGAAGGTTCGTGAATGGCAGTGATGACACACCCGTAACTAGCGGAACTATGTGACATAATACGCCATACAACTTCAAACCCAACCTATGTTTGACAAATCTGGAATACGTACTTTCAGAAATATGGCACCGTACTATTAAAACAATGTCAATAACGCTTCGCACGCAGAGGCTTCTTTAGACAGATATTGAATAGTGTTCTTTGATCTGCTATTCATGTTTTGTTTGAAAATCAAATACTGTTTAGATCCCCAATGAACAATCCTGGAACATCGTCTATTTTTGTTTTATTTCATAGATAAACCGGATGTTTTGAATAAAACCCCTAACAGCCAAAGTGATCGGCATGGCTCTGTGTCGTATCCGGTAGCTATAACGGTGCGTTCAATGGACATGTTGTTTTTTAAAAAAAATACAATAAAGAACTAAATCAGCCTATCCTATAGAAACATTGACGACATTATAGGCCTAAACATAATAATTTTATGTTCTATTCCTGTGAACATGAATGGGCTTCATTTAAAGTCGGCAAACATACGCACGTTAGGTGATAAATTAACTAGATGTTACAGAAATTGGCCCAGCAAACTGCCATGTTAGTGATACTGGATCTGTTTAATTTTGACAAACAATGAGTTCCAACCTGGGAGAACAAATGTCATGTGGTGGCGGCATTGTCTCTGTAGTCAATTAGATCCATCCCTTTAGTGAGAAGATCGCAATACGTACATGTTAGTTGATTTGGCTATTTAAAGTTACCATGTTCTCGTTGTTGTTTCAAAGAGAAAATGGACACCCAAGTACAGTTCAACAAAAGTAGCCATAAACATGCTGAATTCTGTTCTGTTCCAGGCTTAATTGGCTGTGGTTACCAATGGTAATAGCTGCGTATGCACACGTTGGTCACGCAGAAAGGAATGTTGTGTGGCATTGGATGGCAGCATTCGGAACTTCTCGGTAATTTTCGTAGAGATTTAAAGCATTAAGGAAAATGTCGAAATGTCCCGAGTGTACGATACGTCTGTTTCAGCTAGATCTATATAAGACTGGTGAATTATACACTTTGTCTTTCATCACGAGGAGTCACCAAGAAACACAACATAAGTCAAGGTATGGAGTATTTGTAATATTGTTGTTACATAAATATTCGCCAAATTGCATAGGTTTTAAAATACTTGTAAATAGTTTTATTTTTCAATTATAATACTTTTTGTATATTTGTTATTATTACATTGTATTAGTATTTTGTAAAAAGTAATTTAATTTAGTAAATGATTTTTTTTATTGAATATGAATCCACATCACATGCATAATGAAATAACTTACATACACATGCAAGACAAAGTGTAGTTTATATTTGGTTCTTCTAAAATTAAAAAAAACTTACATATAGACAAATTATGTATAATTATACTGTACACTAGATGGTGATGGAATAATTAAAATTTTATACTTATGGGATTATATTTCAGTGTTTCCTTGTTTTATTTTAGTGTACATTTTATTTCGCCGAAACTATCTCATAAAGCAAACTATTATATGCTGCGTGTATATAACAAAATGGTTTGTTTTGACCAAAAACCAGCGCAATTAGTTCCTGTTCATTTTCTTTGCACCAATGTTAATTGAAAATTCACGTGGCAATTAATAGGTCTTGACATGACTTCTGATTTGATCTGAAATATAATCCCTTCCGGACATCTTCGATATCGTGTCTCTTGTATACTACAAACAAACCTTGGCCAGGCATTACAATAACTTCTTGCGCTTAGTTTCAAACTATGAAAACTCGCTGGGGTTTTTTTGTGTTAATTTAGACAATTATTTGAGAGAAATGTTAATACTTAGCAAGCAATCGTTTTTAAAGCTTGACGGTCGCTGCTCGAAAAACAATAATTTAAATATGACAGACTTGTCCGTGTTTTCTAAAAACATTTGTTTAAACTAAACCAGCACTGCCGGGCCTTTGTAAAGAGAATTAGTCACAGCTTGAAAGACACTCAGACTTCTTCTGGGATTTTCTTACTGAGTATTGTTCTTGAACCGCGTCTTTAAAAGTGCCTAGATTCCGACCGATCGCTAATATTGTCCATATGAATGTGTACATTAAATGAGTATAAAATCCTCCAACACATTTAAGGCACAAATAAATTTTAAAATTTCAAAACCGTGATTAAAACTTGCCAATACTCGAAAAGTTTAAAACGCATTGTCATAGTATACACTTTACTAACTAATATTTATTACTCGTATATCTACCATATTCCACGTATGCATGCTACCAATATACTGTCAGTCCAAAAGAATCCGTTCAAAACTAAATGATAGCGGTTATAAACATCGACTCGTCCATCAGGTAAACTAGGTTTGTCTAGTTTAAACTGGATGAAACTGATTTAACTGTAACCCTCACTATTCTTTCGAATGGGATAGTTCATTCATTAGTATTGCTTATTGAATCCATGGTACCTATCAATTACTGTAATGGAAAAACTCACAGTCCACGTCATTAGATTTAGTTAATGTTTTTGTTTACCAGAAATTCAATTCAACGGTTGCTCTTCATGGCTTAAAAGAACACAAATTGGACAGCTCGTTATTTCAAGGGTAAAAGATTTATCAAAACGACAGAAGTGTGCAATTATGCGGCTTAATTAAAGGCGAAACAAATGGCAGTATATACGAATGAATCTTTATTTGGACATGTGGAAATGTAATACTAAATTAAGCTACTTTGCAAAAAAAATTCCTACCTAATTTAACTAATTCCAGACTAGCTCAGACTGCTGTGAACCAATTTACTTTCGCAAATTCATTTTTTTGCGTTTTGGCGATCGTCGGCATACTCACGACAACAAATGTTCGTCGCAATTTTCAAGTCTCGAGTCCGCGTAATGTTTTGAACTTTGAACACTTTCGCGGCAACATATTTCGCTAATTTTTCCACTCTCGAACTCCACTAACTTAAATCGCGCGAAACAATTTCTTGGTTTACAATAGTACAATGTGATTGGTTAAATGACTGACAGACAATATACAAGTGTTAGAGAATCTGAACTGCCATTGAAACTTCAAAGCCGTCTTATGTCTAATGCCTTGCTCACAATGAGCACTATTTTGGCCTCGGTGATGTACTTCCGATTTAATTAAATAAATCAACTTCGGGATGCATTGGGAACAGGCCGGGTTGTCACAAATGTTCTAATGATTACATCGAAGCTTCCATTAGACCATGATGACCCTTTCCCGGTACTTTCCGATGCTCATTAATTAAATCGGGAGTTTATCGACGAGGCAAAAATATCTCATTGGGACCAAGGCATTATATTACACATATACATTGTACTATCAGATATATGGACAGTATTGACTTCAAACCCTCAGCTTGAATTATTAATCACGAGTCTCAACAAATGTTCTTCTACGTCCCATGTGCACTTTTAAGATATCACTGGCTTAGAATGAGAAGGTCGTAAGTACTACGTACCAATACGATATATTCAGAAAACAAGAAAATCTGTCTGAAAATTACTCGTAAAACAAGCTGTTTCAACTTCACTTTGGTCACCATGACGAGTTCATATAATAGGGGGTCATAAGAAGCGCCTTGTGACGCAGATTTGAAATAGATTGTATGTAGTTTATATCAATCTTTCTCATTCTAAGCCAGTGATATATCTTCCCTACACCATTAGTTAATATATTTACAGCACAACTTCATGTGATGGCAAACTCTCTAAGGACATAATTAAACGTTCCATTATGTTGTGGTATTCCTTGTTAATTAGAGTTGTCTAAAGTCTAGTCAGTGATGTAACCCGTCCTAACCATTTGTTTCTGGACTGTACCTTAAGACAATACTTAAACATAGACTTGTCCTTCCACGAGGAACGAACGGATGAAACCCGACGTTGTTGTCATATTGTCATGGTTTATTTTGAAGTAATGACCTATCGCAATTGGAATTGTTTTGTAATAACATTTTGGTACGAAGTTTTGAATGAATAAGTAGAAGGAGAATATTGAGCATACAAAGTATATATTCTTTTTACAGTTAGTTGGCTGATACCAAATATCACAAAGTCACTAATTTTCCATAAATATGTCGACATTTAAAGAAAAAACTTTAAAAAGTGCCGAATATCTGGCGCCTTCGACCGTTTCATAATTCGTTTGTACATGTACGGGATTTTGATAAGAAACATGCATTTTGACGATAGTTCGGGTATGCTACTCACTTTTCTATTTAAGGTGGTTGGCGGGTCTTTTGTCTAACGATATAGCTTTCTGTGTTTAATATAATAAGTTACTATTTGTTTGTTTCAGATGAATGCCAGAATGAGTATTGTCATGATTGCCCTGACACTATTGTCAGCCACACTTTGGACAGGAGCGTATTCTAACAATGCATTTGAGAATTACGTTCGACGGTAGGTCGTGTATTCAACTTCAATAAAAAAATATATGCAACCCATTTTGGTCTCGTAATTTTAAATTAAAAATGCAGGTCTAAAATATTGTCGTTTGTGATTCTGATCACCTCGGCGTTTATGTATTGAAAAATATATTACCGGAGACAAACAGAAATTGCCGAGCTTTCATGACTGTATAACTCTTTAAAAAGGAAGCTTGTCTGGTCACACGAAATAAAAGAAAAGAAATCGCACATCAAATAGAGATACTAGTATGTCATCGTAGTATTCATGAATTGTGTTATCTCATATTTATCTTTATAATGCCCTATATAATATTGGTTACCGGTAGCCATAATTATATGTCCCGTCATCTTAAAACTACGAAGACCTATATTTTGGACAACATATATTATCATGGGCTTGAGATTAGAGCAAGTACAAGATACCTGTAAATGTAAATATAGTCGACAAGCCCTCGTCCGGAATATAGACTATTTTTGTATGTTACCATCTGTGCACAGAAACCTACGCTTCCAATTCCTGCTTTAATTACATCTACATCGGAAATGTCTGATGTGGTCAGTGATTGTCTGTCATTAGTACTATTAACAAAGCCTCCCTATTTAGTAATCTATGACGTCAACTTGCAGACCAATGTCATTAAAATCTGCTCCTAACACCAAATACAGTAGGAATATCCTTGTACTTAAGTCAAATTGCTGTATAATAATATTTGGTGTCATAATTAAAGTGCGTCTTTGGGCGCTTTTGTACAACGTGTGTCATAAGTGCGTCTTCTGGCGCTTTCGTGTAGCCTGTGTCATTAGTGCGTCTGTGTGCGCTTTTGGTCAACTCGTTTCATTAGTGCGTTTTAGGGGGCTTTCATGCAACTTTTGTCATTAGTGCGTCTTCGTGCGCTTTAGAGCAACTTGTGTCATTAGTGCGTTTGTGGCACTTTAGATTCAACTTGTGTAATTAGTGCGCCTTCGTGGCTTTAACTCATGCAACTTGTGCCTTTAGTGCATTTTGGGGCACTTTTGGAGAACTTGTATCATAAGTGCGTTTTGGGGCGCTTTTGGACAACTTGGGTCATTAGCGCGTCTTAGGAGGCTTTCGTGCAACTTTTGTCATTAGTGCGTGTTCGGGTACATTTTGGACAACACTTTAGTTGAGTAATTATGCACACCACAACCGGCATCGGCTCACACTCTATGATAGATGTGTGTTTTGCACGAATGTGTTTTTAATCAGAAAAATGTTGCTTGCACATTGTATTGTTTGTATAATTTTATCGAACTGTTGTTTTTTCTATTGACAGAAATGTACCAGCTGGGTTTACGATGTCATCATTTGTGGAGACGTGTGAGAGTTGTGGTGTACTGTATGGTAAAGGTTTCACCTACAAGTGTTTGGCAGATAGAAGCATGGCAACTTTTAAAGGATGTTATATAGCCGTGTACGACAGAAGATAAACCAATCTCTTTACAGAAGAAGCTTAATAATAATTAAAGACAATTAATTGAATTTCAGGGCATTTGGTTTATTGAGTATGCTACAGTTTACACCTCACAGATGTTACGTTATAGACATATCACTTCCTTGAATGTAAATACTAATGTACTGTACCACTGTACAATGTATTATGTTAAATAAAAAGAAAATTGTATAGTTTTCATTCTATCCCATGTATATAATGTCTGATTTATGCACCAGTCAATACTATATCCACCGAGGGCGGCGGGCGACCCAGTGGGAATTAGACATTTTCTAATTGTTGACGTCTAAAACCCCTCCCTGGAGACGATGCTTGTTGTCTGACTTCCCGGGGTCGGGTCACGTCAAGAAACATCGCATCATTTTTTTCGTTTTTTTTTTCGTTTTCAACGATCCAGTTACCTGTGTACTTAGTAACCGATATATTGCTTTAAAATATGGTATGTTTAACTTAAGACTTTTGATCAACGTGTAAGAATCGTGGTTAAAAGCAGGGACTGTATGATATTTAGGTCCTTTCACAGTACACGATGTACACATGATGTCATCAATCACAGGGGCATGTTTAGTTCCCTTGTTTGACATACGGTAATTTCTAGAAATTTTGTATATCCCATAGCGTGATAGTCTGTCAATGTAGACAGTAGGTGCTCACGAATGAACAAAAACTAAATACAAATGTAATAAGAATCACAAAATTGTTTTCGCGAGCGAATGGGTGTGGATGCAACTGACTGGTGCATAAAAAAGAACGAACAACTAACGTGTCACAACTGACAAGAGCTTAAGTATAAATATACATTGAATATTAATTTCATTTTTATTTTACTAGTGTTACACCTATTTCAAATATTACATTGTATTTTAATTACGAAACGACCATATCTTTAGGTGTTGTCATTTTCACTGCACAAAGGGCTTCCATCGTTCCGAAACCAAAAGGAGTGGATGGACATTGGCACATTGTGTTAGCATCTGGTCTGTAAATATCACCTTTCTTGATGATAGTTCCGTCAGTGTATCGACAATTCTCTCCTGAAAATAGTTTACACATATTTTATTAAACCAGTACTGCAAGGTGATAAAGCGCGAAGTCATCCAAGCGAATGACCACTAGATTCTTTTTTTAGAATCACAGTATTGACGGAGAAATTTTTACGCCTGTCACGAACAGGATACCCTGTTCAATAATACAATGCTGTTCACGATGCACAGTAGAACCTTACCTTACCACAATGACCACCCCGCTAATATGGGCACTTTTTTAAAAGAACGGATTTTACCTTCTTTGTCAATTATCGTTAATCCCGAAATTACGACCACCCCGATATTCCGTAATGCGACCACTTTTTGCCAACCAAATGGTCATTCTGGGCAGATTTTAACCCCGAAATTACGACCAGCTATAATCATACTTATCCACAAAATTCAATGAGGCCGTTGCGATGGTTGGCGCGTCAGGAATAGTGTACACATACTTTGAAAGCATGTTTTAACGATTATGGTGTTAATATCAAAAGGGAAACAACACACAATCGGTCGAACTTTTTATTTTTACGTTTAGTTTACAGATAAATTCGGTCATAATGTACAAGATAAGAACATATTTCATTAATTGATAAGATAGTGCAAGATTCGTCGTCGGAACCCACATTCGATCCAATACGTTATAATTTTATTTAATGTAGTTATGTACCGTGGGTGTCTGAAGATGGCCAAGATTATAGAGCAACCAACATTAGTCATTCTCATGAATCAATGTATAGTCAAGTCCCCTAGACTGTATTACCGATGAAAAACACGCTGGTTGAACGAGAATGACATTAGTGAAACTGCTCGTCAACATCTCAAGTGTAAGCACATACTTTACATTGACCGAAAAATCAACAAAAACATAAAGTATTAAAGTACATTCGACTCAAATATATGGAAAAAATGTCAAAATACATAATAGCATAACAAAATATAAAATTTTGCTGGAACGATTACTGCTGATAGAATAACAGTAAGCTTATGAGGGTAGGCGTGTCTAGTTTTCCATAATTAGAATCAGCAAAATTGTCATAATTAACAGATTTACTAAATAGTTATTAAGCCCATTGCAGAAATAATTGAATAAGAGGTCAAAAATTTTGAAAACCCCTGTCTTCTGATTGGACAAAGAAGTAGGGTAAACTATAAAAAATGTTTTGTACTACATTCTGGGTGATTAAGAATGTCGACGAAATATAACAAAATCATACAAGTTGTGAAAATCGACGAAACCGTGAACCTGTGGAAAAAGACACACGAGTATCACAGGTAACTGTATCGTTTAACATGAAAAAAAACGAAAAAAAGAAAAAAAAACGGAAAAAAACACGAAAAAAATATAGAAAGAAAAATATAAATTTTCAAAAAAAAAATGTTTTTGTTTCGTTTTCAACGATACAGTTACCTGTGACGAGTATATAAATATAATATAATAAAACAGATACCGTTAGGACATTGTGGACAGCATTTGGTTGGATCATGTACAGCATCCACGCAAGGTGTGAAGAAACAGTCAGCTATAGCACATGCTGGTTGACCATTGGGTGTACAGTAGCAATGTTCACATGGTGATGGTTGGAAACTCTCTCCGGGATGGTACGATGTTCCGTTGTGAACACACATCACACGAGCTACTGTTACTGCTACGGGTGGATTTATATCGCACACGGCGACTCCCAATACAGCAGAAATAAATAGAATCACAAGCATTTTAAAGTTCGACCTTAACACTGTGTCGTATAAAACTAAAAGAAAGTTCAATTTATGGCAAGAATGAAATCAACAGTTACTGGGCTTTATAAGATAAGACATGGAGTAATTACCTTATCAGATCAACGTACGAGGGCTGTCCCAGAAAATCGTAGAATTGTGTTATCCTTACAAGTATATTTCTATTGTACTTCGTTTTTCTGATGTTCTGGTGTCATCAATTTACACAAACTAGTATAATATAGTAACACACCAATATAGTGTTTCCACACTGCGATCGAGTTGTTTTCAATTGTGTATAGCACTATTCATACGTATACGAGGGAAGTTCAAAAATTAAAAAAGGACTATGGTCATAACACCAGCACGAGAAAAACAATATTTACAAGTCCAAATGTATATCACCAGAATACGGAATCATTTTACAACTTACAATTCCGTTACGGACGAAAACAAATACACGATCCGAGGTGCCTTAACAGCATGGTATGAATCGTGTTACGCTACTCCTCAGTTCCGTCAGAGAATTGTTCTGATTTTATATAGCTCTGACGGAACTCGAAACTGATGTAACGCTCGGCCGGAACTCAATTGTCATGTATCATGAGTTCCGTCAGAGCGTTACGTCGGTTTTCAGTTGCGTCAGAGCCATATGAAAATAGAACAATCCTCTGACGGAACTGAAAAGCAGTGTAACACGATTCATACCGTGAACAGGGCCAGCGCTGGCCCACAAAATAACGCAAAAGTGAAATTGTTTGGGACAATCACAATTATGTATACACATGTATATTATTCCTAAGACCACATTAAGGAACTTATATTTACGTATGGATCCGTCAGTGTTATGGCCGCCCGGGGGCAGCGGGGATACAGGGGGGGATTAGACAGACGACTCTTCCTAGCCGGCAGTAATTTGACAACCTCATCGACTGCTGGTCCTGGGTATAGACTCTGGTCGGTCCCAAGACCAGGGAATGACTACGTGATTATGTGTCCCGACCCTAGGGATTTATAAAGTTGACTCCAGAGTGGGGGATTTAGACATACAAAAATCCTCCCCCGGGTTGGCAAAATTTTGACTTGTGCATGATTGGTAGGATCGAGGCACACACTCATGTTCTTCACGTTTAAACCTCATGCATCTATATCTAACTTGAATTTTCACATGCATATGCGTAATATAAATCCTCAAGCGTCTTCATCATTCGGAGTGACCGGTGGCAAACAATTAATTTGACTGATGTCAAATGACTTTTTGTAGATAGAAAAACCACAATTGCCTCATGCGACATGTATAAGGTATTATAGCTATAGCGTGTGTATGTATAAAAATACCGGAGGTATGTAGGCCTATACTGGGCCAATTTGTTTAACATGGACCCATGGTGCATTCTGTGGAGCGGTTATCCAGAGATATGGCGCGCGTGGATTCAACCCGCCAGGACCACTGGTTAATATTACTCTGAGCAAGAATAACCCACATGCTCCACCCAACCAAGGTGTGAGTGCAGTGTCTATTCCTGGGCGCCGCAAATCGATGTTGGCTGTCATAACCACACGAGAGGGAGGCACGAACGTATCTTTCCATAGGTAGCCCAATGACCTGGGCCCGAAATTACAACCAATAACTACACTCTGCACTCAGCACTCAAAAATTGAAAATGTTATATAATGAGCTATTATGTGTTCTATATTGCAAATCTAAATGAGGAAAATGTATATAATTATTATTTGAATGTTAAAAATATCATTTGATTCATTATTCATGCAATTATGTACTCTTTAGGAAATAAAAATGTAATTTTTGGAATCTGAGTACCACACTCTGCACTCAGGCTGATAAAGTACAATTATATCTTACAGATACACTAAATTTCAATTGGAAATAAGCAAATGATAATATTACGCACCTATTCAACATAACTTCAACTCCTCGTTCTCATAAAATGTTCCTTTGAACCTCAAAAGAAGGAATTTCAATTTTTTAGTGCTGAGTACAGAGTGTAAGTATTGGTTGTAATTTCGAGCCAAGATAAATAATGAATGTAGCCTGAATTTGGTCGAGTGGTAATATAAGACGCTTGATTGGTCCCGGTTTCGATTCTTGGCTGGGACACTTGGTCTTTTCAGAAACGCTATTTAGTGTTTCCCATCCAACTAGAGATGTTCCTGGTATCGGTGCTGTACACCGGCGCGTTAAAGAACCAAGGAATCTAATCGAAACGAGCTAGGACCTGGGTATCGCACCTGGATTCCTTGTATCTCACCTCTGTCTCTAAAAAGTTGCGATAATGCCCCAGAGTGGGCCCTGCAAATTACATGGAAGAAAGAAAGTGTTATACAGTATGTGGACCATTGCCCCTGAACTCGGGGCTGACCAGTGGGGGCCCAAAGTACATGAAATGTGTAAATAAAAGCCCTGTTCCAAATAAGAAAATAACTTGATTATTTTTTTTAACGCACCTGTTATTATCAATTAATTGATTTTTACGCACCTGTCGTAACTAATTAATTGATTTTTAACGCACCTGTCGTAACTAATTAATTGATTTTTAACGCACCTGTCGTAATTAATTAATTGATTTTTACTCATATTTTAGGCTCAAGATCTGAACATTCATACACAGTCAACTACTATAAATATTTTATCTATTGCAGCCATTCGGTTATTTACTGCTATTATATAATATACCAGGCCCGGAGCCAGAACTTTTGTACTGGGGGGGGGGGCACAAGACATTTTTGGAAGGCTAAGTTGGGGTGGGTGCGACAAAATGTTCACTTTTTGAATTAAAATCATGCAATTTCCTGCACTTTAAGCTTTTAAAATCAAAAGTAAACGTATAAATTTGAACTGCTACATGTTCAAAAACTAACATGAATTACACAATATTCTTAAAAGAAATCTTCCTGACTACCCATAAATAATACTTGAACTTTGAAGACCAGTAGTGAAATAATTATGCACCAGTCAGTTGCATCCACCCCACCCGTGGGCCAGGATTTTTTCTTTCGAATTGTCAAAATCCCCGCCCTTCCACGGCCCTGCGGGGACAGCTTATAGTAAAACCTCAAGTATTTCCCGTCCCCTAACAACTAAATACTGTCCCCGAGGAATTGGTTCGGATAAAAAATTTCCAACCTTTCCCCGGCAGTGGGGATTAGCTGAAAGGTAAAAACATGTACGGTCGTTTCCCCCGCCTATCCATAGCCCATCCCCAGGGTGGGGGCGTGGATGCAACTGGTTGTTGTTTTACATATGCCATGCATGGTTTTATCTTAGACAGTAGTGTTCACAGGTTCAGATCATTTTTTTAAATTATAAAAATCTTGCAAATTATTGCGCCCGTGGCGTACGTTTTAGAAAATTTATTTGAACAATTCAACTTGCAAAAATGGACAATTTAAATATCCCCCTTGTGAAGATGTTTTTTCAATTTTGAATGAAAAATTCTTTTTTTAACGTTTTTCTTGGAAAACCAGACAGGCTTGATATCATCAAAATTGTAGCGTTACATAATCAGTTTACTGTTATAACAAATAAACATGTCAATAAGAAAATTTAATTTCTTCAAATTCATGTCAGAATTTTTAATCTGTTAATTCAAGCGCTGTAGTGACATTGATCAAGGGGCACAGACACCTTGATCCGCATCATTCAGACGCTGTAAAACATACATCCAGCACTGCGTTCAGTTAGAATCTTCGTTCGGAGAACATATATTTTTTACCGAACTGTCTTACTGAACGACACCGAACGGAGAACTGAAAACAACAATGGCGGCGCCCATGAAAAAACTGCTATCGACGGACGATATGTCGGATAATGGGATGTCTACGAAGTATTTTTACATCGAGATAGCATACTTTGATTAAGTAACGATCTCTGCAGGTAAATTTATAACAAAAAGAAAAAAATATTTCATATTTTTGTATATATCGCCTTTGTAACATATTTTCGCGACCCTATGACGGATCGCCGTTTTTTCTTCGTGGGAAAAGAAACCACAGCATAATTATTTTCGTAATTGTTTACATTAATAACAAGTTTAGACAGTTTTAAATTGTTAGGCTACTCATTTCTGAATGATATAAGGTTATCCAATGCTTAATGGACGTTGATTTGAACATGGAGTTACATAGACAAAGTGCTGTATATATATTTGAACAAAATATCATTCTGTAGGTCACTTCTGTAGAATAAACATCTGTGATATAATAATTATGTAAATGAGTTAATCTAGAATGGCTTAGATTTCATTTCCTATTGCCTTTTATAAAAAGGGTAACATTTGTTGATTATAGAGTCTACCTTATTGATAGGGGCCTGTCAAATTTGGCTTATGAGACACTGCATGCGTAAACTATCTCCAGAATCCCTTCTCATATTGCTTAGTGCCTGGCAGAGATGGATCTAGTCTACAAATAATAACCTTTTTTAACTAGCTGGCAGCTCACCAACCGATTACTTCAGTTCAACACCGACTTGCACCAATTATAAGATTCAAACTGTCAACCTCCCGCTTCCTAGGCAGACCACTTAGCCACAGGCGCTTTCATTTCTGATCGCTTGTTACATGTTTTACGCCCGAGTAGTAATGAGCCAGTCAATTGAAAACCAGTGTCTATATAACTAGACATATAAAACCTAATAACGACGGTGCCGAACCAAAACCCTGTAACTCAATTTGGCGTGAAAACTTTTTTGCAGCATCCGCATCTACTAGACGTTCCACGCATTTCTGTCTTGTCGCCATCTAAGTAACGCAATTGGCTATTGAAATGGCGACAAGACAGAAATGCGCGGGATGTGTAGCAGATAAGGATGCTGCAAAAACAGTTTTGCGCCAGAATTGAGTTACGGGGTTTTGGTTTGGCACCGTCGATATGTTATATGCGGTCAAATTATTTAATGCTGAATTGTATCTGATGGTCCAGTTAAAGAGACAGGATGAAACACAAAAAATTCATGCATTCATTTGTTATTGCAGTAGGCCCTACTTAATAATATGTGATTTCCAAAAGCTTTTGTTATGTATTTTTCAGGACTACAGAATTTTAGAAGTCTGCCAGGAATATAGATGCCATCCTGAAGAATTGATTCAATAGCCTTTAGGGATGCGGGTACCCTCAGAAAGTGTCATTACTATCAGTTCACAGCTTCAATAAAGTACTGGTTGGAAACTTAGGGTACTGCTATCAGAACTAATCTGATTTTCAACTTCTATGGAACTTTAAACTCATCCAAAAAAAACAAAATATAAATATAAGGAATTAACGATATCAATGTGCTAGGTTCTATCAGTGTTGACATGCGTAATACATCAAGGAATTCCTGCAGTGTTATAGGTATCTTATCACAATTCTGTTCCAAGACGATTGACCTTATCACATATCTAATGAAGGCAGAAGAACCCATGTGATGTATCGGCAGACTCTTATTAAAACATGATCAATGGCGAGGAAACATAATATATTTATCTTATTATATGAACACCATGCATTCTGTGTAAGTTGTTGTTGTATTCAACAGTGTCTTTATAGATGTGTTTATTTAATAAAATCCATTCACCCTAGATTATAATCAAAACATATAAAGCAATTACGCTGTTGTGATACTCTGTCTGTCTGTCCACCCTGCCTGCCCAAAGACCTACAACCTCCACCTGTTTTCAGGTTACTAGGTCAAGGTCACTGGGGGGCATTATTGTTTCACAAACTCGTCTTGTTTTGCATGTTCTGTAACCTGACCAGAAGCCTGATGCATAGCCAAAGCACTATCAAGCGCTTTTTGGTAGCACTTTACTACATCTATGCAACAACAGACGACATATGCTGCCAGATGTATTATGTAAACTTCACAATTCAATTTCGGAATGTGAACAAACATACCTATGGTGTGAATGAGACATAAATAAATGATAAATATGTATGACAGATGGTCACCAAGACAATGACTGTATAGCTTGTGGACAATTAAACTACCTTGTTTACAAATACAGTAAAACTTTGTTAAGGTGAGCAAAATTGCTCTATGTAGTAAATCAAAATATGATTTGATCCAATTGTGTTACTCTCATAATAACATTTAATAAAGCATAATTTATTTACAACATTTACATACGTAATTATAACAATAAACAGACCAGTTACTGAAACAACCATGGTCTATCCCTCACAGAGCTCCAGCTAGGATTTAATAGCAGGGCGCATCGCCCGTTCCTTAAATATATCCGCCCTTTTGACCGCCCTGCCCTTTTACATCCTGATATAAGTGTTCTCTCGTAACTTACCGTCTCGCGTAATTAGCCTCTATAAGAACCCCTCTTCCGGACTTAATTATGTCACTGATACCCATCAATAAACAGATCCATTGATTGCCCTGGATTAAAGACCAGTTTATTGCCCCATTCACACCTATGGATACATGTCATATCGTATACCTACTCAGCGGGAGACATAATTAGCAGACGAACTTTTGTTTTTCTTGATTGTCAATTTGTGAACGGTGTTGCGTGTAATTTTTACAAGCGTGAGAAACACTCTATTAAACGTTTGCAACAATACGAAACAGCCTCCGTTGCTTAAGATCTTTAATAATTAAAAGTCAATTATGTTTAAACTTTTGATACCTATTTGTTTGCAACGTCAATTACTGATGACAGGACTCGCACGTGTGTGCTTGAGTGGTCCAAGATGGCATGAAAACGAAAAAAAGAAAAGAATTGGGGGGGGGGGGGGGCGGACAATTGAAAAGCTTTATTCAACAAAAAATTCACACTTCAGAATCATTCACAAAATCTAAGAAATGTGTAGGAGAAGTCTGACCATAGCCTTGAAGGTTATGCAACACAGCCCCTAAATTTCAAAAGAAATACCTCACATTTATAAGAGAGAAGATTTCTGTGATTAATGACTCCCTAGAGTAAATGCCAGCATTTTATAGCTTTTGTAACTGACATTTAAAAGGTTAACACAGGTCAGCAAGGTCAGTCTTCAAGTACATACTCAGATAATGTTCTAAAATGCCACCTTTGAACTTGTTAAATGTTAATTGACCCATCAATATAAATTAATAAACACACACTCACTGTATAGATTTATTTGTTCTGTTTTGCCCCTCAAAATAATTTGGGGGGGGGGGGGGGGAGATTTAAATGAAATTTTCTACACATATTGTCTTACAACTACACCAAATTTAGTAAGAAAACAAGAGGAGCCATCTTAATGATCTACAATTTCAACAAATATAGCAGTGAGCGTATAAACAGAAAGGCACCAAACAGAAAAGCTGTTGATCTGGGCTGGTTTTCATCAAGGCTTAGCTATAGATAGATAGGTAGTAAAAAATTAAGCATTCTAATGGAAAACTTGCTCAAATAAATTATAACTGAATATAAAAACCATCATAATCAGTCACACAAAATTTACATTTATTTAGGAAGAAAAACACAGGAGAAGCAATCTTGAAGGTCTACAAATCCAAAATTTTCTAGGGGGAGGTCCCCCAAACCCCCCTGGCGGGAGGGGGCCACCCCCTCCCGCAACCTCCCCCACTAGTCGCTGTGCGACATGCTAGTGCCCTTTTTTGGCCCAGCACCCTGCCCTTCTTCAATCCTAGCTGGAGCTCTGCCTCAATATAACACTTGTATACATGGCTAGTTATATTGTGTGCAAGCTATACAACCATTATCAAGTTCAGTGTGATTAATGTGCTGCATAAAAAGACAAAAGAAAACATGCTTGATAAAAGTCACTGTGACTGATCTCAAGATTTATAGGGGTCATCTACTGTTGCTTGCCAACCTCCATGTAGAGTTTGAAGATCCAAGGGCAAAGCATCCTCCATTTAATGAATGAAAACCATTTGATCGACTGACCTATGGACATGTGCAAAGATGGGGGGCAAAAATATTGTTTTAATGAAGGACATCTTGTTTATTTTCAGCACAAAAAATCACACTGAAGTCAAAACATTTCTTGAAAAGAATAATTCAAAACTGAACAGAACACTAAACAAGATGAACACATATTTATTATTTCACAAAACACAAGAAATTCACTATGAAGAACAAGACTGCGTTCAATAAACGCTTATGCCCCCGTGGAAGCCATGTCAATAAGTCTAAGTCCAAAATTAGGTCAAGGTCAAAATAGAGTCAGGTGATACAGGCGTGTGGAGAGTGGTCAAATAAAACATCCATGCAAGTTTGAAAGCTTTGTAGCAAGCCATATTAATGCTAGAAGAAACGGTCAATTTGAGTTAACCAGGCCGGACAAACGAACGGACGGACGAACAGACAGGTGAATCACTATATGCCTCCCGATCTATCGATGCGGGGGCATAAAAAGCATCATTACAAAATTCAATGGTGCAAATTTATACCAAGCTGGTCGAATTGTTGAAACGCTGAGATTGTTAGTGGTATGCATCTGTGCAAACATTTGAGCCTTGGATATTCATGGAGAAAGTATAAATGGTTCTTGACAGTTAATCAACTTTAGTTCAGTAACTATTCACCACACACATTCAATAGCCTATAAAGTTGTACTGGTGATTTTCAGCTTTTTCAGATATTTCTTGAAAAGGTTTGATTGTGAGGGTCTTCCTGTCTTTTTTCCCATGCAACTTATACATCCTTTCTGAAATTGGTATGCCCGGCCCACAACATACAAATTAAGTAAAGTGCTGTCCAGAGATGTATTGTCCTTGAATTCTGACTTGAATTAAGATCTTTATGGTTGGTAACTGCAGCTTGACACTGTAAATAGAAAACAAATAACCCTTATTAAGGAAATTTGGTCTTAGAATTTAGTGTGAGTGACATATACAGTGTATGAGTGACATAGACAGTGTATGAGTGACAGAGACAGTGTATGAGTGACAGAGAATGTGTATGAGTGACATAGACAGTGTATGAGTGACAGAGACAGTGTATGAGTGACATTGAAAGTGTGTGAGTGACACAGGAAAATGTGTGAGTGACATAGAAAGTGTACGAGTGACATAGCCAGTGTATGAGCAACATAGAAAGTGTATGAGTGACATAGAAAGTGTATGAGTGACATAGACAGTGTATGAGTGATATAGACAGTAAATGAGTGCCATAGACATTGAATGAGTGACATAAATGGTGTGTGAGTGACATAGACAGTGTATGAGTGACATAGACAGTGTATGAGTGACATAGACAGTGTATGAGTGATATAGACAGTGTATGAGTGCTATAGACAGTGTATGAGTGCCATAGACAGAGTATGAGTGACATAAATGGTGTGTGAGTAACATAGACAGTGTATGAGTGACATAGAAAGAGTGACATAGAAAGGGTATGAGTGATATAGGCAGTGTATGAGTGCAATAGACAGTGTATGAGTGCCATAGACAGAGAATGAGTGACATAAATGGTGTGTGAGTGACATAAATGGTGTGTGAGTGACATAGAAAGTGTATGAGTGACATCGACAGTGAGTGAGTGCCATGGACAGAGTATGAGTGACATAAATGGTGTGTGAGTGACATAGACAGTGTATGAGTGACATAGAATGAGTGACATAAAAAGTGTATGAGTGACATAGATAGTGTATGAGTGACATAGACAGTGTATGAGTGATATAAACAGTGTATAAGTGACATAGACAGTGAATGATTGATATAGACAGCGTATGAGTGCCATAGAAAGAGTATGAGTGACATAGACAGTGTATGAGTGATATAGACAGTGTATGAGTGATATACACAGTGTATGAGTGACATAGACAGTGAGTGAGTGCCAAACACAGAGTATGAGTGACATAAATGGTGTGTGTGTGACATAGACAGTGTATGAGTGACATAAACAGTGTATAAGTGACATAGACAGTGTATGAGTGATATAGACAGTGTATGAGGGACATAGACAGTGTGTGAGTGACACAGGAAAATGTGTGAGTGCCATAGACAGTGTATGAGTGACATAGAAAGTGTATGGGTGACATAAATGGTGTGTGAGTGACATAGACAGTGTATGAGTGACATAGAAAGTGTATGAGTGACATAGACAGTGTATGAGTGATATAGACTGTGTATGAGTGATATAGACAGTGTATGAGGGACATAGACAGTGTGTGAGTGACACAGGAAAATGTGTGAGTGCCATAGACAGTGTATGAGTGACATAGAAAGTGTATGGGTGACATAAATGGTGTGTGAGTGACATAGACAGTGTATGAGTGACATAGAAAGTGTATGAGTGACATAGACAGTGTATGAGTGATATAGACTGTGTATGAGTGATATAGACAGTGTATGAGGGACATAGACAGTGTGTGAGTGACACAGGAAAATGTGTGAGTGCCATAGACAGTGTATGAGTGACATAGAAAGTGAATGAATGACATAAATGGTGTGTGAGTGACATAGACAGTGTATGAGTGACATAGAAAGTGTATGAGTGACATAGACAGTGTATGAGTGATATAGACTGTGTATGAGTGATATAGACAGTGTATGAGTGACATAGACAGTGTATGAGTGACATAGAAAGTGTATGAGTGCCATAGACAGAGTATGAGTGACACAGGAAAATGTGTGAGTGCCATAGACAGTGTATGAGTGACATAGAAAGTGAGTGAGTGACATAAATGGTGTGTGAGTGACATAGACAGTGTATGAGTGACATAGAAAGTGTATGAGTGACATAGAAAGTGTATGAGTGACATAGACAGTGTATGAGTGATATAGACAGTGAATGAGTGATATAGACAGTGTATGAGTGCCATAGACAGTGTTTGAGTGTCATAGACAGAGTATGAGTGACATAGACAGTGTATGAGTGACATAGAAAGTGTGACATAGAAAGTGTATGAGTAATATAGACAGTGTATGAGTGATATAGACAGCGTATGAGTGATATAGACAGTGTATGAATGCCATAGACAGAGTATGAGTGACATAGACAGTGTATGAGTGACATAGACAGTGTATGAGTGACATAGAAAGTGTGACATAGAAAGTGTATGAGTGATATAGACAGTGTATGAGTGATATAGACAGCGTATGAGTGATATAGACAGTGTATGAATGCCATAGACAGAGTATGAGTGACATAGACAGTGTATGAGTGACATAGACAGTGTATGAGTGATATAGACTGTGTATGAGTGATATAGACAGTGTATGAGCGACATAGAAAGAGTGACATAGAAAGTGTATGAGTGATATAGACAGTGAATGAGTGATATAGACAGTGTATGAGTGCCATAGACAGAGTATGAGTGACATAAATGGTACGTGAGTGACATAGACAGTGTATGAGTGACATAGAAAGAGTGACATAGAAAGTGTATGAGTGATATAGACAGTGTACGAGTGATATAGACAGTGTATGAGTGATATAGACAGTGTATGAGTGATATAGACAGTGTATGAGTGATATAGACAGTGTTTGAGTGCCATAGACAGTGTATGAGTGACATAGAACGTGTGTGAGTGACATAGAAAGTGTGTGAGTGACACAGGAAAATGTTTGAGTGACATAGACAGTGTATGAGTGATATAGACAGTGTATGAGGGACATAGACAGTGTGTCTATCGATACGGGGGCATAAAAATTATGTGAGTGACTAATATAAAGCGAGTGACTGATGGGCAAAGCATTCAAGTTATATATAAAGTGGTCGAGTGCAAAATAATGTGAATGAGTGACCGAGAAAGTATTTATATGGCATAGAAAGTAAGCTGGTGATGGGCAACTTTTTTGTTAATAGTACTCAGTTAATACTGAAGTTGCAACAGCAACAGCAAGAGCATTCAGCAGTCTGAATGCAGAGTAAAAACTAACATAATTAATAAGTAAGATTTAAGGAATACCTTGTTCATGTGTATTCTAATTGACCATCGAAGAAGACAATTAGGCAGTTGTAGGGTTATCTCATCATAGACATACAGACTGTGCTTCAATGAGCTTACTGAATGGCCATCTAACCACGTGCATGTAATATATTCAAACTAACATCTATGACTCAGTCAAGAAGTTGCCTTGTGTAAGTCAGTAAGATCCTGTATGATGACCATAAGGACTGAAAAGAAAAAATGTATACATATAGTCAGCTATGGTATATTATCCACCAACACATCGAGGCCAGAGGGTGCCTGCTTATCTTTGAGACAAGCCCTATAATTTAGAAGTACACAAGCCCCATATTTGAGGCCTTTAATTGTTATTTCATGTATAAGGGATGATCAATATATAACGAGATAAAAAAATTCTAATCGTTTTTGATTTTGCGAAACCTTTTACCAGATGTAGCTACATATATTAGTAATGAATCTGTACATATTCAGGATCATAGCTTAGCCTACAACATGTTGAAATCTACGGTAGGTAAGGTAAAACTTATTATGCATAGGCGTGGTATATTTCTTGTTAAATTCCACCAGCGTTGATTGGTTTAAATCCCCACTATTAATAATGTGAAGTTCTTTCATTGGTGTTATACTAAGTACCGTACCTATTTTACCACAAAACAACCTTATATTGCCTTAAATGTAGTAATTATATATGTAGAAACAAGGTTAAATAAAGTTTTATTAAGATTCAAGCAAAATGAATGCTGGGAATTTTGTCCATCCAACGCTGGGGATTTTGTCCGCCTAGACAAAAATTAGTAGTGGGGATTATGTCCATAGGGGATTTTATCCCTATCCCATAACTAATCCATGCCTTAGGAGGAATCCGGACAAAATCCCCATTGGACATAATGCCCACTGCTCATTTTTGACATGGTGGACAAGCATTTATTATCCACACCTAATAAAAACTTGGGTTCATTCGCTTTGAAATAAGGGTCAAACTCCTTCTCAATCATTAAATCTGACAAAGTTATTAAAGTTATTTATGTTACCATACTTTAATGATCACCCTGTATTAATTGTTTATTCCTGTACTGTAGCCAAGCTTATTTCAAAGCAAATGAACCCAAGTTTTTATGAGATGTGGATAATAAATGCATGCCACTCGAACTTGATGTCAATAACGTCAATGATGAAGCCATACATTTTCAGTGATTCCCGTATATTTTGCTACCCGAAACATTTCGCTGAACTTGAAGACCGCATTAAATTTGCCCCCTACACTCACAGGATTTAAACCCTTTGGGCTTCTGATCATGGGAATTCCTGAAGGAAGGAGTGTATAATAAAAAAAACCCAGCATATTTACTTGATTTGAAAACAACAATACAATGTGAAATTGGAAGCATCAGTGGGTAAAATGCATGGAATAAATTGGTAATTTAATACAACGTAATTTGATGCTGACAATATATATGTAACATTTGAAAATGATTTATGTCCTGAATAAAACTTGCATGAATATATTAACCAATTGCCAATAACACCCAATATTATCTTAAAAACTGACAAAGTTATTAAAGTTATTTTAATATGCTACCATATATTAATAATCACCCTGTATTTCGTATTTGCAAAAGTTTTGCTGGCATTGAAATGACTTTATATTACTGCACTGAAAATGATTAGCATATTTAAGTTTATTATACATTTATTTTAATTAATTGTGGTAAATATTGTACAGACATTCCAAAGCAACCCAGTTACGACGGAATAGCCTAGTCACCAATAAAAGAGTAATTAAAACATAAACAATAGTTTAATTCTAATAATTTAATTATATTAGGCAGATGGACATTTATTTTAATACTATGGTTAAGGCTTAATATTAATACAAGTCTCTACTATCATTAAATTATAATCATTACAAAGTTTTCAAAGCTGTGCAATTAAAGCTTATTTATAATAATACAAGCTAAAGTTCATTTTAGTTTTTTTACACATATATATAAATAAGATTATTTGTGTAGACCATTTTAAGTAAAACCATAACAGTTTATATAGATTGCAAGAAAATATATCTTGGTCACTTGATAAATATCAAACGTAACAACAAAACCCAGACCATAATGTGTTGTACAATCATTTATGATAGACCAACAACAGTATAGATCCACCAGAGTGCAATATTAAGATAAGATATCAAGATAAGACACCAATTAGTTTGCACCCAGTCTGGCACAGTGGGGTATTACTATAACCAATAAACAACTAATCAGTACATATGGTGTCATAATCTGTCACCTTACACAGCAGCATTGATCAGTATCTTACAATCAATTATTGACAGCAATTATAAGGATTAAAAAAATAATGTAGTGTGTGTAACATTAAATTGGAGGCAATAAAAGATATATATATAGGCAAAAAAAACCCCACAATGTTCCCAGTATCACATATTGCTCAAATCTAGCTATAATCATATATTAAAAAAAATAATATACATGTATATTATATTACATTTTTTTTAAATTAAAAAGAGATAACTAAGAAATTTGAATATTAAGTAAACTAAAAAACTTTGGTATAAATTTCTCTCACTTTCAATTGAAATTAAACTATTGATGTTTTTTTCTCCAACTGTAAGTATATATTGTTAAATTAGCTTGTCCAACTTTCACAGGCTTAATTTCCACTGCCCTTTCAAAAAATAGTAGGGTAAAAGTAAGGTAAGATTTTATTGAAAAAGTAGGAATTTCTGACATTAAAAGTAGGATTTTTCATTGTTTTAGTTGCATATTATCAGTGTCCGATACAGGCTTCTAGAGAGGCATAACATATATCAATCCCTGAATCTTGGTTGAACGACATAAATAAAATTGCCACCTGACAATATATGTCATAGATGCGAGCTGATTTGCGAGTATTTCCTTTTGAAATGAAAAAGTAGGTAAAATAGGGCTGTTTAGCAAAAATTAGGACAAAGTAGGGCTAATAGATTAAAATAGTAGGGGAAAGTAGGAAAAGAAGGGCCCAGTAGAAAGCCTGCTATCACTATGTATAAACGAGTCAATTTCCGGCACTTGCAATAAGGCATACACATCAATTTAATAATAAATGGCTAATTTTATATAGTATAACAATAAGTCATACAGTGATCAGATTTTACATGTGCTTTAAATAGCAATACATGGTACAAGTTATATTTCATAGTAATCAGATTTATAAGTCATGCATTGATTTGGTTTATATGCTGTAAATATGCATCTGACGAACATGCAGTTACGAAAAATCAGTGAAAAGTGAAGTTTTATATTCTGCGGTACCTAAAAATCTTTGGAGGATCCTTAATGTTACCCGTATTAGAAGGTATAGACATTTTTGATACGAATGGAGCCAGCCAATTTTTACTTGATAGCCATTTTTTAAAAAAAAAAATAGCCAAACTAAACATGCCTTCAACACGTTTCTGATTTTCCATTAATTCATGTAAAAAAGGGACGGGGGATAATTCACGAGTGCCTGGGCGCCAGCCATACTTGATTTTAAACATGCATTGCTTAAAAAGTGCTTTATAAAGGTCCATTCTAAGGGCAATTATGCTGAGAGTTGAATCAGGACCGCTTGATCAGAAGTCAGAATAGAACTGTTATCTTTTCAACCACTGTGCAACCCTGACTATTATGTATAATACCGTAAGAGGTTAATATACCACAGATTCCAGCAGGGATCAGAAAATGAAAATAACATTGATGACCCTAAGTTAGTGGGTGATCAATCATTTCATTTCAAATCACCTCTCTACTAAGGGTGCAACCATATATTGTATCGCGATACGTAGCCCACCATACAATACGTATCGTGACATAAAGCAGATCACAATACGTTTTGAACCTTAAGTGATATCAGAATATTATTGTAAATGTCTGACAATTAAAAGAAAAATTAAAACACTAATGCAAAATATTGTTCATTGTTGTTGAATAAGCTCAGTGTACAATTTCTTCGAGTTGAATTAAAATGATCAAGTAAAATAGTTCATATTAATAAGGAAAATGTCAACTATATTCCGAAAAGTATCAATACTTTATAGGAGAAATAAGGTATGTCTGTATCGCAATATGTATCGTATCGTCACCCTTATATCGCGATACGTATCGTATCGTTAAGTGACCGTATCATTACACCCCTACTCTCTACCAGGCTATGAAGTGTTATTTTAAAGTCTTAGATACAATTGTTCAATTTAAACCTCAAATACAAATAATACATGTCATTTGTATAGCGCAAAAATTATGAAATCATATTCTATTGCTCAATGGAGGTAACAACAACTAGTACTAAGAGCAAGAGCCAGGAGGGGATCCAGACTACATGTAAGAGTATGCTGAAAGATAAACATTCATTGAAAGGAAATAAATGTAGAGTCAATTCAATAATGAGGGAACTATCCCATTCGAAAGAATATAAAGTATACTAGCATTCAGTCAAGTGACAGATATCTACAAACAACAAATAAAGTAACTATAGTCGATTCAATAAGTACATTTGTAATACTTATGAGGGAACTATCCCATTCGAAAGAATAGCGGTGAATACCGTTAACTCATGTGACGTATATAGCTTATACCCAGTTAAACCTAGATACACACAGATTACCTGCCGGATGATAGTATATTTACACCCGTTCTCGATTGACTTTGAAAGTACTCTATAGATCTACAACAAGCGCCGAGGCATGACTAGTAAACACTCAGTATTCTATCTCTATAGAGGTGACAGGTCACGCCTCAACGCTTGTTGTACATCAATACTGGAGTGGTATATCATAATATGTAATACTATAGTATATCTAATATCTAAAATAGATATGGGCAAAGTAACATCATTTTAGTTCCATAATTAAGCCACACTTACATTAATACATAATGTGCATCTGTTCAGCTAGGCCAAATTTGAGACTGCATGCTTACTGGACAGATACAACAGTCCTGTGATAAGCATTTTCTTTTGATGGCCATAATAGGATGCAAAGAGGCTAATTTTTGTTGGTTATGAATAGTAACGAATGCATTCATATTCATCATATGAAATATAGAGACAATTTCCATTTGATTATATATTGCCAGTCATAATATTAAATATTGTACCAGTCAGTTGAAACCCTGCAGAATGGCAGGATAATGGTGAAA